>CAJNAR010000007.1:0-427779 GCA_905220665.1 Albugo candida
AAACCCTAAACCCTAAACCCTAAACCCTAAAACCCTAAACCCTAAACCCTAAACCCTAAACCCTAAACCCTAAACCCTAAACCCTAAACCCTAAACCCTAAACCCTAAACCCTAAACCCTAAACCCTAAACCCTAAACCCTAAACCCTAAACCCTAAACCCTAAACCCTAAACCCTAAACCCTAAACCCTAAACCCTAAACCCTAAACCCTAAACCCTAAACCCTAAACCCTAAACCCTAAACCCTAAACCCTAAACCCTAAACCCTAAACCCTAAACCCTAAACCCTAAATTCCAAGTGACCATCCAGCACTTGAACGTACTTCATCTTGTTCGATTCTTCGAATACAGCTGTTCGCACTATCACCAGTTTGTTTGTTCTGTAATCAATCACTCGATAACCCTTTGTCATCGTGGAGTATCCGACAAACATACAAGAGAATCCTTTGTCATCCAGCTTTTGTCTCTTTGCCTTGTCAATGTGTGCAAAACCCTTGGATCCAAAAACGCACAAGTTGCTTAAATTCGGTCGCGTTTCCAAGCAAACTTCAACAGGTGTCTTGGAATTCCAAACTGAGCATGGACCGCGATTGGTGATATACACCGCTGTATTAATTGCTTCCGCCCACCACTGCTTTTTCTACGCTATCATACATCGAGCTCGCTCCATCAATGTACGGCTCATTCGCTCAGCCAAACCGTTTTGGCGAGTAAGAGACAGTTGTTTAATGTATGATCCTGGCGTGGCGACAAAGGTATGTGAACTTCTTGTTAATGTACTCTCCCCCGTTGTCGGTTCGAATACATGCGATCCTTTTGTTTATTTGATTCTCCATCAAAGCTTTATATTCCACAAAGTTTTCAAATACTTTACTCTTCGATGCTAGGAAATAGGCGACAGTATTTCTGGAGTAATCGTCGGTAAACGTGACAGCATACTTTGCACCCTCGTGTGATTTGATTTGCATGTGACCCATTACGACTGTGTGTAAGTTCAAGAACTCCGGACGTCTTGATCTCACTGTTCTTTGATTTTGGGAATGATTCCACATTCGTTATCCCGTTTATACATCCTGCACACATTTCATGATCATCTTCTTGATTCAAATCCACGTTCATTCCGTCGACACATTTACTAACGTTTTTCAGATTCGACATCGATATATGTCCAAGGTGTGCATGCCATAATTCCAAATCTTGTTTCGAATTTGCTTGACTGGCATTCTCCACGCTGGATGAACATCGCAATGCGTACAGCTTTCCTTTTTTTCTTGAGATTTGTCACCTGGTGACCGTTTTTCATGATGCCACACCATCGTCCTTCAAATTTAACTTTGAGTCCTCTTGACACCAAAGCTGATACTGAGAGTATTCGTCGATCCATGCCTGGTACCAATAGCACATCATAAATGTTTACTCGAGCTCCATTTTCAAGTGTAACGGGAACAGTTCCAATTCTTGTGGCTGTTAGTTGAAGGCCATTTGCAACAGTGATTTGAATTGATGATTTGACTTGTTCGAGATCCGTAAAATTTCTTGAAATGGGCTCATGTGACTGCTGACACCACTATCTGGAAACCAATTCATGTCAGACTTGTTGTTTGACGCCATGAATGCGTGTTTGCTACTTGGTTGCCGTCTAGACTGCTGTCGATTTTGACGACATTACGCTATTCTATGTCCAGTACGTCCACATCCAAAACACTTTCCATTGAACTTTTGTGCTGCTCCATCCCGTTGTTTATGGTTTCCTTGTCTTTCTTTTCTGAACTGCTGCTTCGTTGCTTTCAAAGCAAGTTCCCCGGATTCCTTTCGTTGCAGCGATTCATATTCACGTTGGATCATTTCTTTCGCTTGTAAAATATCCATATTTGGTATGTTTTCGATGATTTTTACGATTGAGTCGTATTCATCCAACAGAGTGCCTAATAGCAAGATGACTTGCTCGTCTTGAGTCAAAGTGTCTCCAATCGCAGCCGTTCTTGTGCAAATCTCCTCAAATTTCTTGAGGTGTTCCAATGCATTTCCACCCTTTTCCATTTTGAACTCGTGCACTTGTCGTCAAGGCCTTAACGTCATTGACTTTCCACATTTCTATTGCTAGATCGGCCTTATTCGGAATCTTCAAGGCATCAATGATTCCGTGTAATTTTCTTCGCACAATAAGTCACTCTGTTCCATCGAGCTTGGGCTCATAACCTGTTGAATTGAAGTGAGCTTTGACGAGAGATCGTTAGAGCCACGTCGTTCAGTGTAGATTGAAAGTACGTTTATTAAGGTTTTAGATTGCTACCTACAGTAGATGTAATATTAGAATCTTCAGCATGGCCTTTATTGTCCAATGTGGTCTACACCATCATCAACAAATTTCCCCTCTGATTGGCTAATATTCGTAAACCAATATGATCAATATGTGACTGTATAAGCACCAAAGATAAAATAATAAAATTTCTTGATTCATCTTTTTCTTGCACTTCTTCGAGTCCGAACGGTGCTTTGCTTCCCACAAGTACTACATAAACGTTTGTTTTGGTTTTTCCTTGGGTTCCACATATTCAAATCCAGATAAGTTGCGTCGCGTCGATCCATGTTCTTGGCGCGGTCGGGCGAGCAATTACTGGCTCTTGCGAAGTTTTTGGAATTTGTTGCGAAAGTGTCTGAATGTCGTAGCCTGCTTATCAAATTGCAAGGCTCCGAAGAAGGTGGCCACTTGATCAGGTAATATTGGGAGACTTCTGGCTGGCCACAATGGAGGAGGGCTTAGTTGGTGGGGCTTATTCAAGTGACGGATAGATGTAGCTCATTTGCAAGTTTTGGATTTCGACGCAGGTATTGACCCAGTTTTTGCTTATATGGATGATCACAGACGGCATGAATACTCGAAAGCACACGTCTTCGTCCTTTTTTGTGGCTGGCCGGCAATTTTCAACCGGTGAACGGCCATCTAAAGTTTTGAGGATTGCGGCTTGGAGGGCGTAGTACAGTCTGGTTTTACGAAAAACAATTCCACGATCATTCCGCAGACATGTTTGAATGTTCCTCGTTAAAACCCCTTCTTCAGCAAATCCATCTACTTTGTTTTCAATTCTGTTTCGAGTCTGATGGGGATTGTATGGGTTCTTGTTGTGGTGGATGGCATATGGTTATGATCCTCTACAACCACGCCGATAGTCCAATTCAAGTCATCCTGTATGGCTTTCGAGCGGAAGGAACCTTTGACGAATACTGTCGAGGTCTTTAGTCTTCGCGTTTTTCCGTTAGACGAAGCAGATTGCGGTAAGACCCTCCTCGGTCGCATCTGAGATGGACCGTATAGTGTGCATTACATTGCTAGAAGGATGATTTTGTCACTAAACCAGCACATTCATTTAATGCCTTTACTGTGGCTTCACGAGAACTATATTCAACTCCAGCAATAATGGTTGATGGATGTAGCAATTCGTTCTGAACCGTGACATCCGATTCTTCACTGTATTTTGCATCCATATTTCGCTTGATTAAATCCCTTAATATTGCGCAACCCGTTGAATGTTGCTGTGTCTTAGATAGGGGGGCTTAAAAATGTGGAAAAGTGGAAAAGTGGGAATACGTAAGCTACTATACATCTTATGTTGAAGGACTACCGTATCGACCAATCATGTTATATTACATAAATTAGCTAATACGAGTTGTTTTATCTGTGGCAATAGTGGCACGGCTTTTCATTTATTCATAGAGAAGGTTTAAAATGCCATGACTGAATTCAAATTATTACCGCTAAGAGCTGATTGACTCCTCTACACAATGGTGGCATCCTACAGAGCCTAAAATCCCTTCTCTAAATATCCGAATATGAATGTCCATGTACGCTTTAACATACCCCCTGTAAGTCTTAATACGTACTGAGCATATATAAGATCATTTAAAGAAACAATGATCGCCGCTTCTGGTACTTGATTGCTGCTACTGATTACTAGTGTTAAATAGGCGCGACTGCTGATGTCGAAAGGGCACGACCACTGAAAATAAACTATTAGAAAAGATAATAGGACCAAAAGCTTCAAATGAAACAGTTTCTCATTTACTTCACACTGTTCAAGAAGCATGGACAACAACAGGTTATGATTCCAAACTCCCCGGAGACCCCCTCGCCTTAAGCTCCACTTCGCGCACACGATAATGCGACAAGTTTTAGCGCGTAGTTCTCTCAAGCAAGTGAGCACGGGGCCTCTGACCATGGTGTAGACCGTCTAGACAGAATGGAGAGACTCATCGGGAACGTGATGAGTGATATGGCACGGGAACGCGTAAAGCGTACTTAGTTGCCCCCCCCGCGGAATTAAAATACCACATGAAGAGTCGTTTGAGCGTCTTCATCCAGCTATTGGGTGCCCCACGACAGCTCTCCAGAGCTGGATCGCTCATTGTAGCCATGGGAGTGCAGATGCCGTTTTCTTCGCCGCAACCTTGAGTGCAGCAGCAACAGCTCTTTCCGACTGTGCAGCCTATGGCGCAAATAAATATGCAGCTAGGGCAGCAATTCTTTCCTCAGCAAAAGTTTGTGACCAAGATGCCAAGTGTCAAGGATATGAAGCTACCAATTGAGCGCTTTATTGGAAAAAATGAACACAGGACTTGGAGCTGGAATTAAAGACTGGGGTTGCATTTTCTGGACGAACTTGGTGCAGCTCCACAACTCAGGGGAGGCGAATGGCCTGAAGAGTTCAAGATGAGGACTCTAAATCGATATCTCGATCGCATCGGAAATACCAGCGGTTAAACATCTGAATGAACAAGATCTTGGAGGTGTACGACCGAGAAGTTACTGTCGCCCAAGCCACGCGGTTGATGCGAGCACGTAAAAAAAATGACCGCTCGCGGACGGAACACTACCAGTACTTGGTTGTCGTTGCAAGTTCGGCGAATTTTCCCGGACAGCTTTTTTTCTTTAGTTCATTTTGTGAAGGGGCAACGACGGACATAAGAAGAGCCATGTATACTAGGCTCAATCGCCGTCGCACTGACCATCTCGAATAGGCATGGTAGTTGCAGACTTTGCCGCGACATTCGAGCATGCTACTACCGCAAATGTAGTTATTGTCGGCAGAGAAGCTACTGGAACCCACCGTAATTTTCGGAGTTCGGGCAATGCGACAAAGGCATAGAAGCATTGAGATGGCTAGCGATGTTGGAATTATAACCAAGTCGGCCATATCAAGCGACAATGCCCAAAAAAGGTTAGCAGAAGCCAAGCCCCGTTTGCTTTACAGCAGTGCCTGTAGACACACCTGATGATGAACGACACCGTCCTTGTCAATGTGGTAGATTTCTCCGATGAGTGCAATGCTGCAGATAGGCAGTCGATTAAGGTCGCGAGGGGTGGTTAAGTAATACTGAATGCTACCGTGGATGGGACAGTGCACGTGGTCACTTTAAGTAAAGTCTATTACGCTAAAGACCTTGCACATATTTAAATTTGGTACTGCAAGCTTGAAGAAAAAGGAGTCTCTCTGAGCTACGAAGACGGAAAACGGTACATGAAGCGTGTCAATGACGGAGCACGAGTCTTTGAAGTCGAAAAGGAAAACAGTGTCCTTGTCGTGAGCACTCGCAGTGAAAAATCGTCATCTACTAACAACGACATTGTGTCTGCCTCTCTGCAGGCTGCTAGTCCTGAAGTTGACACTACTGGTCGAATAAGATGTACGCTGCTGCAGATACACAATCGTCTTGGAAATCTCATGTATGACACGGTCGAAAAAATGGCCGACCGTCTAAGCTCGGGAATTGAGCTAGTCGACCGAAATCGACCAAAGCGTCTAACATGTGCTCAAGGCAAGCAGGCAAAGAATTCGTAGTCCAAGAAGGACACTGGCGCACATTCCCCGATTGATCGAATTGGTGGATTTGTCTGCAGTGATCTTAAAGGTCCAATGCCACTGCTGGATCGAAACGGATAACCGACACATGATGAACTTTGTTGCTGACGCGTCCAACTACTGTAGAGTGCTAGTTGCGCGGAAGAAGGAATTTGTTGCGCGGATGTTTGAGCATTGTTATACCTTTTTTGAGCGCTATCTCGAATTCAAGGTCCCCATTTTAAGGACGGATGGCACTGATTAATATCGCAGTGTCGATATGTTTTGCAAGTCGACTGGGATGATCAGAAAAGTAATAGAGGCCAATAACCAAGCATTCAACGAAAGGGCTGAGTGCATGCATAGAACTGTGCTAAATATGGCGCGTTGCATGATGTTCGCAAGTTGTTTGCCATTACATTTCTAGGGTGATGCAGTGCAGCTCGCCGCGTATGCAGTAATTTGCATCCCGAGCAGCTCGAATTTAAACTGATCATCGCCGCTTGAGATATCTACGGGACAGAAACTCAGCATTTCTGACATAGTGGTGTTTGGAATTCCGTGTACTGTGCACCGTGATCCGGAACGGAAAGCATGGAAGTCACGGACTAAGGTTAAGGAGATTTTGGGAAAGCACGATGAGACTATAGAGTTTAAGGTGCATCATCCTCAGGAAGAGTTGTTCGTGACAACGTACCACGTCTAGAATGTCGAATTGATGGGAGTTGAGGAAAATGGCATTTACAGGAGCACCTACATCACGAAGATTTATCTTTGGAAACCATCAAGGAAAAAGAGGATGTCGCACAGTGGAAGGAGCTACAAGCGATGTTTCAGTCAGCAATTGGAATTCTGTTATGGCTGGCTCGTTGTACGAGACCGGACATTGCATTCGCTTTGCATCGAGCCAGCCGACGCCAAGAGAAAGTGACTGGCGGTGGACTATGCGGATCGTTCGCTATCTGAAGGGTACGATGGAGGTAAAGTTAAAACTAATGGGAGTGGTCACAGAGGATGAACCGCCAACGATTATTTCTGGAAAGCTACAGTGACGCAGATTACGCAGCGAATCCTACACACCGAAAATCGGTCAGTGGAGGTGTCATCTTTCTTAACGAGATGACTGTAAGCTATATGTGCCGAAAAAAAGTAAGCGTGGCTCCATCCACGATGTAAACCGAGTTCGTGGCAGCTTCACTGGTAGCAAGTGATATTTTAGGACTGAAGTAGCTACTAAGAGAGACTGGACTGCGCGTGGTCAAGCCGATGGTGATGCACGTGGATAATCAAGCTGCGATAAGGTAGACTCAAGGGGAAGACCGCGCAGGGAGGGCTAAGCATATGGCGGTAAGACTCAAGTTTATCAAGGATTACAGTCAGAAAGAATTGATCACGGTGGACTATTGGGAGTCGCGTTTCATGCGAGCTGACATTCTCACCATGACGTTTCCCGCGTCCGGCTGATTGAATTGCGCAAGATGGTCTCCCTGGAAGGCGTCTTGAAAGGTGTCTTGAAAAGCACGACTATTGGTGTCGAAATGGCGCGACTAGTGATGTGAAAAGAAACTATTAGAAGAGATAATGTGACCGTAAGCTTCGAATAAAACAGTTTCTCATTTACTCCACACTGTTCAAGCAGCATGGACAAAAATCATCAAGTTCACAAAATCTCAATTTATATTATAATAAACGATATATTTGGGCAGGCGTGACTTTCTATTGCGACTTCATTATTTCATGTCTTAACGATTTGATGTTCTCATGAACACCGAATCGTTTGCTTGATGATAGTCCCGATAATTCAAAATGCAAAGACTCACTAAAAACTAACTATTGCCTGATCAAATATTCTAGCCTCCCCAAAAGAGAAGCGATGAAAAAATCAGGTTATAGGAAATTGATGAGTTTGAAGCAGATTAGGGAAGGTGTGTTTCATACGAACGCATATAAAACAAAACCTTCAGACAATGAAAAGGGTATATATGCTTCATATGTAAAATGGTAATTATAGTTGTCGTAGCGTGTATATATTGATAATACGGAATTATACAGCTTTACTTTCAGAATGCTCCAGAACTTCCACCTTCAGTTCATCCGTGCAGATAGAAGTTTTTAACATGATAAAAGAATGACAAACAAAAATGCATACAAAAGTGAGATGATCTATTACGAGTTGCGTATGCGGTATAAATTTAGTACAATAACTATAGACTTTCATGACCAGCCTATCCATGGGGAAGTGCTACGCCTCGATCGAGGATGATTGTAAGTAAGAGGTGTACAGGGCATCATTGAGTGCACACTCGCAATCGCGTCAGCATATGGAGTAAAATTGCTACCATATTTTCAAGTACTGTCAACGGGCCAGTCATAATGTGTACCAAGAATTCTGAGCAGCACTATCTATAAAGCGAAGAACAAATAGGCAACGGTTTCAATTTTTTCCGGAGAACGCTTCAATGGTTGAAGAGAAGTAAGTACAGAACTTTTGTGGCATCAAGACGCCTGATATGCTGGGCAACATAAGATACGAGCACTATGACCGTACTGTCCAACGTGCGCGCTTTACGCAAGCGGAATTCTCAGCTCCAAGATCTTCGTTATACATTCAAATTGAGAAGAAATTTACAAATACGCAGTACCTTATACGAAAGGAAAGATTATTGCAATGCGATAATTTCAAAAATGCTTTGAGAAGAATCCATAAGCTGGGGCGAGATTTGTGTAAAATGATGCTGAAGGGCAACCGAATCTTCAGTGATACCCACTTTGCCTTAGAAAAGACAAACCGAAGTCGTTGACCGGAGCAGTCGTGATGTTTAACGGAATTATTGTCATCTGGGCGTGCAGAAAATAAGTAAGAGCTGGCTTGTCCACCATAAAAATGGAATTTGTCACCGCTTCTGACGCGACACGCGATCTACTTGGGGTACGCAAGTTATCAATAAATCTGGGAATGGCCATGGCAACCCCGATGCCTATTATGGTAGACAATAAGGCTGCTATCAAGCACCTGGAAGGCGAAGCATCACCTGCGAAGGCAATGCACATAGACATTTGGATTGAGTTTGTATGTGATCAAGCGAGACGGGAAATCATCATACCAGGCTACGTACCGTTGGACAAGCTGGCAGCCGCTGAATTGACGAAGGCGCTTTTTTTTAATCTTGCCGACATGCGCTCACTAGTAGGCCTGCAGTAACGAAACAAGGTCGAGAAGGAGTGTTTGGAAAATGGTGATTGGTACACGCAAATTTGGACGATGTCAGCCACGGCCGAATGTTCACCACTATGACGTCATTAAACAACGTGCTGTTTGAGATAGTGTGATCTTGTAGTTGTTAAGCGGACAGGATGCATAGAAAATGCATATGAGAAAAGTCAGTACCAGTTCAACATTTGCACTGAAGAAAAGTAACAGGTATTTAGAATAATACACTTTATGGGGGCCTTTTTGACGAGAGCAGTGAGGCTGCGTGCCTATGTATGGACTTACAACAAGGAATTTTTTTGAGTCAAAATCATTGTGCTATCAGATAATAGTGTGGTCATGAGTTGTGACGACAGACAGCAAAGCCCTCTAAGAAGTGGACGGGAGTATGTCAGGTCGTTGAAGGGGTCCATCGTGTCAGATGCTGTGGAGGAACGGGTGTGACACAGGAGTATCTGTATCAGCAGTATCAGAACCAGCTGGCGTTGAATGATTGACAGCAAATCGTAAAACGGGAAATAACGCAACAGATCAATCTTCTTACGGTCTGCTGTCTACAGTTGATACAGCAAGGTAACGCTCGCAACAAGTACTATGAGAGATTATGTCCCATCAAATCCAAACGCTGTAGGAAAAATGGAGGCTATGAAATCACAGCAAAAAAAGATATCCTGCCTAGAGGAAGACTCGCCTGCGGCTAGAGAAGCAAGTTGAGGACTCTATGACAATCAAAATGAGAGTTCCATGAAGGAGACATGCAATATTTGGACGGAACGTGTGACGTTGGCTACAGGGGAAAATATGCCTGTAGCCCCGGTTCATAAGGAAGATAAAAAAGATAAAACAAATCATGGAATTATGTATGGTGTACAATCACCGTGTAAGAATGCTCAATTCGAGCACTGATAGTCGCGTATTTCTGATGCCTGTTGGTGCGTGTATCGACCATAAAGTGATGAACAGAACTGGTCAATTTGATTTGGAGAAGACGGGGTGATACATCACGGACCAATACCGTTGAACTACTTCCTCTCCATAAGGAATTGCGAGGTCGAAGACGACGAATAATTGGATAGGGATGCAAAAAGCGCAGCATAGACACAAACCTGCAAGATGCGGATTCAAGAGTAGTGCATTTTCTTGCAGATTATATGACAAGACTGTGAAGCAATCAACAAGGTAAGACTTGTAAACAAGAACTAATGATAATATTTGCGACTTCCTTAGTCAACACCAGAACAAATACTAGCATGCATTTTTTGGAGATTTTCGCAGTCAGCTAGCCGAAGATAGCAATGGTCCATCTCTGCAACACATTGCGTCCGATGACATTCGAAAAGAGGATTCAAAGAGACCTGAAGAGTAAAAATAAGGCTTTGAAAGGATCAGCGGTGGTTCTTGTGAGCTAATCTATGATACAGATAAAAATGCTCAAATTCGAATCGTTTTTTCCTGACAATAGCCGTCACAAGATACCGGAAGATAGGCAGATGGAACGAAACATTGCCAAATCAAATTCGAGGTCAGTCAAAGTTTCGTGAAAAAGCGTTAGCGAAAAACAGTCTCGGGTATTCGTGGTGCATGCTGTAACCTGTGGCTTAAAGAAGCACGAAGTGGTTGACTGCCGTAGTGTCACTGCAGTAGAGGCAAGAAAGGTGATTGACAAAAAGCAGGAAAAAAACAGAATTAACAACCGAGAAGCCAAAATGGACTATATATAGATGGGTTGCGGATGATAACGAAGTTATCGTCACTTAGGACAGCTATGCTGAAGAATCAGTCGTTACTTTATCGCTTATAGATCAGGTACTACAAACGGAGTATGGTCAAGAGTTCAAGTTGTAGCGATATCAATTCCAACTCAAAATTTTGCTCAGCAAAATTCGAAACTTAAGTTGCTAAGCTACACTTAAAATTTGCGGCGGGGGAATCGGGACTTTTGATGCTGAGAAATGTGGTTTGCTGGATTGCGGGAAATGATTTGCCGACTGAACTGGGACAGGTCCTGCTAAGAAAAGAAATCTTGCGTCGATTACGCTTCGATCCAAGCCAAATGTTGCCTGACACAAGACTGCGTGTGATCGATGTGTAATTTGATCGTGTTGAAATTGGCGGCGAGTTACAAAAGGAAATTGTAAATGCTTTCATTTGACATATGAAGAAGGCGAATTTACGGAGGAGGATCAAGTTCTCGTAAGAGCCGAATAAACAAGCTGGTTTCCAGGAATGAAAAAACAAGATTCTTCGTAGTTCCAGCTTGTGTCGAAAAACAAAGTGGCGGAAGTAAAGGTGAATCGATCTAGCAACGGATTTAAAATATCAGGATTGTTTTCGAGTTCGATTGTGGAATAATGCACCAATGATATGCCACCTCTGAAAGTGCGTCTGAAGGGCGGTGCGAAACCGGTACAATGAAAAGCTCGCAGACATCCGCCAGCGCACCAGCAATTTATGCATGAACACCTTCAAATCAGGTGAATGGAGGGTTGTGCTACAGGAATCCCCAAAGCGTTGGTCCTTGCCGCAACTCTTGTTAAGAAGACTGGTATTGCCAAATCTCGAATGAATATGAACGTGCAGGCGCTAATGAAGAGACAGAGCGAGTATTGTCTCCAGAGTCTATTTCCCATTGGACTTTTTCAAGGCTACTAGCAGTCCCTACTAGATGAAATCTGTCAGGATTCATTCAGTTTTCTAACGGATATGATTCAGTACACCCAAAACAAGAGTTCTCATGGGCAGCATAGACAGATTGGCCTGATGGCAAGCGACTGTTCAAAAATGTTTGCGGACTAGCTGTAGAAGGACTACTGATGTGGTTGGATGCCCTAGCTGGATATGAAATTGATGAGCAAAAATTGTTGATATTGCTGGAAAAGGGGCTTCTTTTGTGCAAATGAAACGTTTGAAGTTCAACCCGAGAAAAAGCAGCCTTTTTTAAGAAGAAGAAAAACTCTGCAGCTGTAATCTCAATGGACGTGGTATGAAGCATAATCCGGATCATATCGCTACAATGATACATCTCTCATCCCCAACAAATGGGCAGGATTTGTAGCACTTTCTGTGCGGCTAAAATGGATGCGTTCGTCCATTCCCGACTACAAACGCATATTGTAAACGCTAAATGATGCCATGTTGCGAGAGTACAAGCTAGCAGGAGGTTGTGAAAGCTCTCGTTAGGATAGTCAATATAGATGCGATAAGTTTGACAGAAAAGGAAGATCACTCCCTCGAGCTTGCAAAACAAGCACTGTCGAAATCAGTGGATCTATCCTACCTGGACATCCGCTGAAGGTGTCTTTATTACTAGAATAACACTAAGTGACTTATCTAGATGGCTAGGCTATCTTGAATAATAACACAGATTAAAAACGATTCCTGAAAATACCTGTGATAGATAATAGTATGTCTTCTTGTTGATAGCTCTGTTTTGCGGTAATCACCACAATATAAGACTGTGTCCAGTGTGTATATAGCTCAAAATTTTCCAAAGTAACGTGCTCATGAAACTATTGTGCTCCACACTAGGCTGAAAAAGTGGCATTCAACTGTAAGTAGATTAGGAATTGCACTTGCACTTCCACTTCCATTTGATGGTGCCGTACCCGCAGCAACGATCGTCTACTCCTAAAAAAGCAATCAAATAATCCTTTCGTTTCAAGCTCATCCAGCTCCTTAGCAAGCCGAATGCGTTCGTCTTCATCGAATCACTGCCGTAAATGTATCAATCAAACGACGATTCCGTTCGGTCCAGACGAAGTGCAGATCACCGCTTGCAATACAGGCCATGAAACCGATAAAATCTGCAGTGAGTCTTTTCATGTTGGTTGCAATGCTGGAACAATTGCACATGCAGTATGCATCCAGCCTAAACGGGAATGGAAAAATGGTCACAAGCAAGATCATCTCCAGCATAAATGTGCCGTGTCATCAGACTGGAAAAAGATAGGGAATTGCTAAACTCACCCTCGCTTTTTCCTAAACTCATCCCATGCATTTTTTAACCAATCATATTTCATCATCTTTGATAGTTTAGCCAATCACGCTTGATCGGTTTAAACAATCATAAAACAGCAAATTTTTAATATCCTTGGGCGCTTTTGACATTGAAATCTACCGTCAATCATACCTTCCCGCAAAATGTCTATCACGAGCCTCCTGGACTTCAATTGGATCTCACTCGAGGACGATGAACAAGCAATTAGAGCGGCGGCCCTCTCTGACGGCTTTCCAGTGAAAGTTGCACGATCCAGAAACGTCGGAAACAATCCTGAGACCGAAGTGCGAGTAAAAGTTTTCTAATCCACAAACCCGTCGCCTTCCCAGATACAGTATTTGTCAAGCAATAGGACATAATGTCAGGAGGTGCAGGTTGCATCAAGTTCAACTTTTATCGAATCAATCAAAATGATGAAATATGTTCGGTTAAAATTGCATGGGGTGGGTTGAGTAAAAATCGAGGGTGAGTTTAGCAATTCCCAAAAGATATTTTAATTAGATTCCAGTGCGCTGATCGAACAAACGACGATTCCTATGTGTCTAGACGAAATGCAGTGTCACCGCTCACAACGCAATCCATAAATCCGATTTAATTTGCTGATATGTTTTCCAATCCGACCGTAGTGCTAATACGATTGCACATGCAGTATGCGTCCATCTTGGGCGAGAGGAAAAAAACTGATCCGAACTAGAAAGAAAATCCCAGATCGCACTCTAGAAAGAGTATTGATCGGATTTCACTACCCCACACGAAGAATGCGTGCACACTATTATGTCGAGCGGAATATCCTTCAAGAACCAGAAACGAGATCGAACTGACAACATTCGAAAGGCTAGACGAAACTGTAAATCTTCGAGTATCGGTAATAAACGTTTCGAAGATGCCGTGATGTAGCCATGAATATTTGAACTCGTTCTGAATCTAGTGCATCCTATCGCTCCCCTGATGACCAATGTGTCAAGCTCGGACGACTCTTGGTTGGTTCGGGAGGTTCCAGACGATTCGTGAGAGTCCTGAGCGTGGAATTGATGGAAAATAATGCTGTCTCTCCTTGCTCTGTAGTCGCATATAAAAATCTACCACTTGTGTTTGTTCGAATCAAAGTGATGAGACCAAGCGTCCAGCGGATACGCTGCAGTATCTGAGTGACTTCGTTGTCCAGTCGACACAGCAACGTTTCTTCAGCCATATCCGATGCGTTCAGCTCTTCGTCGCTGTGATACATGTCGACAAAATCTTCCTCCGTTGGCCATGTGTCGCTTTCACGAAAAAAGTCTTGCAGAATTCAAATCTCGAAAAGCGTGACAAAGAATTTCTTAAATGTTCGATGTGGTTCGTCCACAATGCCAAGATTGTACCAAACGTTTTGCGTACTCGGATTACGAGTAGCAGCTTCATATTGTAATTCTTGGTCGCAGTGGAACCACATCGGTTGTTCCATGTAGTACTGACGGCGTTGTGAAACATTCAAATCGGATATTGTAATGCCCCAATCCATCTGATGCCACATTTTAAATGCGTGCTTCCACCATGACGATATGCTCTCCTATTGAACCATTTTTCCATGTCGATGTGGTGCGATGGTGAATATATCCATCGGCTTGTGTGGTCCAAAGGAAGGTTGGTTAAGTTGTAATAATTCCGTCGAAGCAGTTGTCCAATTCGCAGGAATAATTGTTGGCGCATGGATGCGAACTGCTGCGAAACTGAATACGTTGTAGCTTTGGTCGTCCCACCAAAAATGGAACTTGTAGTCCTCCATCTTGTCTGCGAAGATATAAAAAAAAAATTGCTGAGTAGGTGAACATGTTTTGAATCTTTGTTGTGTTTCCGACCAAACACAAAGCGATTTACCATCGATTGCCACATTCGAATAGTCACTGGGGTTGTGATCGAAGTAAAATTCCTCTTTCCAGCTTATATTCGAACACGATCTTCAGACACTATCCAAACGTTTCCGGATCAAGCTGATAAAATGCAGCTGGTAGTCCATCCATACCTGGAGAAGAACTACTCCTCATGTGCTTGATCGCTTCCGCCATCTCAGTAGTACTTAACCGAGTTGAGAGACGGTCTTGCTCTGCTGTGGCAAGGGAAACTTGAATCGAATCGAGTAACTTCTTTTGCTTTCTTTCACTTGGATCATTTGAGTCGGTCTCGGAGCTATAAAGAGAGCCCATGACACCACCCCAATGATCTCTGAATTCGTCAATAAACTCCCTGAGGTTCGATGTCACGGTACCACATTTTTTTGTAACATTTTCGATCGGCACGCGACGACAAGAACTATTCGGAGGGCGAATAAAATGCTTGGAAGAGTTCTCCATATGCTTCACGTGATGGTCGAAGCTTTCATCTTGGTTGTATTTCGCATTGTTTTCGACTGAAAATTTAAATTGTTGGAGACTCGCTTCATAAAAATACCGTGACTCATTGGTGTCTTGGATGCGATATCGAGCTGCTGCGACTTTCAAAACACGCTGGCTAGACTCAACATCACGTCGGCTATCTTTTGCAACCTTTTGTTCAATGCGTTGAAGCTGTTTCTTGATTTTCGTCTTCCAACTTTCCCACATCTTACCGGGCTTCGAAGGTGTCCGTAACTGTCCGAGCACCAAAATCGCTTCCAATTCGACAACTTTAGGATATTCAAATAGTCGTAATGAACATTTCCAATATCCTCGACCCGGAGATTGAGTTGGATTTGTAAAAGTTACTTTTTGTGCCAGATGATCTCCGGCCTGTCGTGGACAAAAATACTCAGAGGTTTTGTATACCATATTGAATATCTCTTCCGACATGCAGATATAATCAAGTCGATTTTTGCGCGGTAATGGTCCCGTAAATACTTTTTCAGTCGGATGTTGGATTCGCCAAGCGTCTACCACACCCAACTGTGAAAGCCATTCCAAACACGCTAATCGACTTGGTTCGTGTCGAATTGTTCCACTCGAAGCATGGATAGCTGGATCGAGTGGTGTGTTGAAATCACCAAATACGATATGTGTTGCGGTCGATTCGAAAGTGTTTGAAAGCAATAACCCATAAAAACCCACTCGTTCCTCGGCCTTGACCGGTGCATATACATTGTGAATATATACCGGTGCATCGTGAATGATAAGACGCAAAACCAAATAACGATTTCGAATGTTTCGTTCGGTCAGTTCTTCAGCTGTTGAGTAACCGGGAAAGTCTGAAGGAAGGATTGTCATGACGCCGCCCCTGCGGTTTTGAGTCGGATGGAGAAAAGCACTGTTGTGATCATTGACAAACATTTTGTGCTGCATTTTTGAGGATAATAAAAACTGAAATGAGTCCAGTTGGTTGCGTTCGTGAAACTTGGTTTCTTGAACACAACAAATGGAGTGCTGTGATAGGATGTGGTCGATAAAAAGATGACCATTTTTTATGAATTCCATTAACATTCACCTTGAGTGCTGAGATATTGTTCCACGTTGAGATAATCGAGGAGCCCTTAGCATTCACGCTGAAGTGGACCGGAAATCAGCCTCATTTCACCATCTTCTTTTGAGAGATGAAGTGTTGCTTTCTCTTCTGGGAAAAAGCTGAGATTGATTGAGAGCTCGCCGATATCGCCACAGAGAAGTCCTTGCCATTTACCTCCAAACCATTGAGACCAACATTTTATGCCCACATCGGAGCGTAACAACAAGATGAGCATATTGATTGGGAGTAAACGACAATGGTGACCCGGAATCCAAATCACTGGTCTATCGGTGAGATAGTGGATCCAGTGATCGTTTGTGTAAAATGTCGGGGCAGTAGACATAATTAATAATTCCAATAATGCGACAGCTTTGGTCGCCCGAGTCAAACCGTGAACAGTGTCCGGCACTGACTTCCACCACAGCATCACTTTCTCGAACAATACAGCTCTCTTTAGGGAACTTTTCCACCAACGTGGCGATTCCATCGCGTCGTAAACGTGACATCTTCGCCGATATTGTGCGCTGCAAAAACGCGATTGATTAGAAGTAGATGTGCTACTTCGTCCAACGCAGGATCATTCGACTCCATGCATGGAATAAGCACCACATGCATAGTGATGGGATGATCTAATGCTGCCCGGATGATTTGGTCCGGGTTAGTACAAAACTGTACGAGGCGACGCACATGAGGGATGCACGTATCGGCTTGAACCAGCTTGTCCGGTCGAAGCTGGTGGAGTGCAATTTTGGAATCCATTTCCATGAGCTCTCCGATTTCACCAATTCGAGTTGGTCGCTCTACTTTTACCACCGTTGTATGACGCTCCTTATAAAAGTGTGCCACCTCTTTCGAAGTGGCTATCTTTGTTGACATCCGTGCTTTCACGGGAATAATTTGAATGCGGTTGCCATGCTCTGGATTGGCAACCGCTTGGACTTCTTCGACTTCCACCTCCATGGTTGCGAGCACAGCAAAGTAATTGCTTGTCGCCAACGTCGGGAGCGCCCGAGGTGGTGCATTGGAAACCATTTGGTCGAACGGCTCAGTCCGATTACGCTTTCCCCGTGTCCATGCCAACTGCATTTATGTGTCACCATCCTTCTCCACCCGTGGATGGGAAGATGATTGACTTTTCAGTTGGAGGATTGGGGGAGTAGGCTGAGATAAGTCTGGTGACCCTGGTGGTGAGATAGAGGGAGGACTGTTGAGCTCCAACGAAATTTGGCCGGAATCTTTTCGCTCCGGTCGCCTCGTCTCCAATTCTGAATTTGAACTGGCTTCTCCACCTTTTTTGGGACAACCGCGACTGTCTTTGGCGTGGTTGTTTGTTTTTGTTTTCCATGTTGTCGGTGTGCTTGTTTTTGATTCTGAGGTTGAGTGTGATTTGTGTTTGTTTTTTTTTGTTGGGGTTCTTTTTGTTTTCGTTTGGCTGTTGTCGCGCTCCCGTGGATAATGCAGCACCCAAATCCAAGCAGTACGGTCCACGTTGACCAAAACGTGGTCGCTCCGTTGGAATAGGAGCATTCTTACCCCGTACTGGGTAAAGTTGTTTGTCGTATTCGATTTGTTCAATCACTTTACCAACTCGAACCAGTTGTTGGGGACACGTCGAACAGCCAAAGTAGACTCTCCATGTCGACATCACCACTTCTTTAGTGGGAACCGTTTAGTGGGAACCGTCTCACGAAAGGTGTCATATACCACTTGACACCCGAGTTTGTGAAGAGAGCGGAGAATGTTATTCCGTTCTTCCTCCACGCCGACACCGAAAACATCGAGGTAGTACTTTGTTTCAAGAGTATCAAACTCCCGAAAAAAATACTTTCCCCCAACGATAGTCACCGGCTGACACTCCAACTGTTGGCAGGCATCCGCCGTGGTGACCATCACCCTGATGTTTCCCCAGGCATTTTGGATACCTGAGCGATTGACCGGCTCTCCAGTAGGCTTTCAAGGACCGGATTGCCGTGGTCTCGTATTAAGGAGGTCAAAATTTTCCCATTTAGAGTACGGGTCAAGTACTGGCCCGTCTCCAAGACCATAGGGAAGGTTGCTATCCGGATTTGGAAAGGTCTTGCTGCTTCCAATTTCACAGACAAAACAGACCAATCCGGGTGCTCCCCATCAGCATATAGCTGCAGTATAGCCTCGATATCCGAGGCTTTTGGCTTTGGGAGCTCCACGCGAAATTTCGCCCGAGCTCTAGCCTGGTCCTTACGTAAGGACTCCTGCGACTTGAATATTTCTGCCAAAGTGGGACCTTTGGTGTCGTCCACACTTGCAGTTGCAGTTGCCTTTGGGTCACTCTGTGACGAGGCAACGACAGTACCGCTTGTACCACCGGTACCACATCCTACACCGGTAGTACCGGTATTACCCTGTACCGTCACACTGGGGTGGGGGTACTTTCCACGTCATCACATAGGGGTGATGACTCATCAAGAATCATGCAATCACCCAAGACAGGGTGACTCGTGAGGGTTGCCACGTCACTGCAAGTTGACGCTAGCACCCTTGGTTGTGTCGATATGTCGACTTGAACCATTGTTTTCGAGAGGAAAGAGTTGAAAAAAGTCGTTTTTTCGAAATGTTTTTACTAAATTAGCGGGTTACGTAGTAGCCGGCAAATTGAGAAGTTACAAGGATTCATATAGAACCTGATGCAGTAAATTCACAGCAAATATTATACGTGGTAGCGCATGCGGGGTCATCAGGTCATCGTACCAGTAACGCAATATTGCACATATTGCCAAATCACGTGGCGTGGACGACGATGAAGGGTGATGTGAAGCATTTTGTAGATAAGTATACACATTTTTGGTCTCAAATTGAAAAAAATGTCCACGACCGTTTGTTGAAACATTGCGGGCAACACGGCCATATGAGATTATCGGTCGTTACCGAAACGAATAAACCGGTTCTGTCTGTTTTGGTTTTGTATGATGGTATGAATAGATCTTAGACTAGACCAGTTTGAACGCTATGGAGTAGTTTTACGATGGGCAAGTGTTGTAAGTCCACACTTCGAAACGCAGCCTCCCTCTCCTCGTTCACATGGCGCCGTATAACTTATTACTTAGTTGTTAAAAGTTTGCCTTCTCTATTTACCAATTTTTGCTCTTCCATAAACCCGCTACCCCGTAACCAGATCCGCACTCCGTGACTCAACTACAACATAGCCGGATCCGGTCCAGATCCAAAACTTCTTCCAAAAGGTATCTTCAGCTCGCTGATAATATCTTTGTTTACAGGGTCCTCTTGGTGACGCAATGCATACGCCTGAAGCGCCGCAGGAACATCTTCCTTTGAATGAGCTACGGGCTCCTATGCATTCTCATTTCCGTCTAGGACGACAGGCTCATTGCTTTTCCATCACGTGGCCTTCACTATTGTGAGCGACATGGGCCAATAGGTCACCTTCGAATTTCAAATCTTGTCCGCATGAAATTTGAGACGCCCAGCTTTGCCTTCGCGTTCCTGGCCAGTGATAAAAAGTTTCGCCGTAAGAATTCAGTTTGAGCTGAACCCGTCACCGTTGCCGGTCTGAACCAGTGAGAACGCAAGTTGTCGCGCTTTGTGTGGGCGTTAAAGGCATGAATTTGTGCATGGTAACCGCGCTCGCACGAAGGTATTTGAATTGGAGTACTTGCAACTCGTGAATGCATTTCAACGTCATGGTCGGGAATGAACAGCTAGGCAGCGCGCCATCCCCGTCATCACCAGCGCTTCACCCTCCAAAGACGGCGACATGGATTAGTTGAGAACATATTGATACCAAAAGAAAATGTTGAACGTAGCCAGTCACGCAAATGAATTCGCGATTCACTCGCGAGAGTATGAAATACTCGAAGTAGCTCTTTGTTTACCACTTTAACAGTTCCATTCGCCCAGGTTCATCGTGCAGCCTTGATGTAGGCGGGGGTCCCCGATCACTGCATTTTTGAGATGTGATTCTTGATGGCTTACTTAGCGGTTACATATTCCAAATGATGCAATCCAATATTAGCAATACCTCGCGCATGATTAAGGCATCTGCCCAGCGATGTCTTTGAGGTACACATACTTGATTGCATCTTCTTCAAGCACGTGAATATAGCGCTGTACCGTACTCGAATTCCCAATATACACATAGTCCCATTGTAATGTATCTTTCGGCTTCGTACCATGTAGCCCTTCTCCAAGACTTCACATTACTGTTCCGTCCGTATCACTAAAGTGTAAACATTGCTTTACAAACACCTGAACATCTTGCTTCAATGTTGTCCAGTCGTAAAGCTCGGCCACATTTTGAGTCGTCACATCGACCCCTCCCCCTCCAGGACCACTAATACCAAAATAGCCACTACGAACAGTGTAACCTGGAGCTCAGACGCCTCGTCTGGCATTCAAATTCTCCCGGATTTCGTACGGTACACGCCATCAAGATGTTGATCAACTGAATCTTAGCTGCTTTCTGGGCTTAGCCAACTTCTTCCATGGTCGGCTATACATGATTCCCTTCCAAAGTTGGCGACAGCGGGCGGGGTTCTTGGTAAATCACGCATACTGTTCGCATCGGCGAACCCCATCGGGATAGAAGATCCGCCCAGATATTTTCCACGCCAGTGATATCGTGTGTTTCATACCGATATGCCATTAGAAGGATGGCCCACCGCTGCAACTTTGCGGCTGTGTATTTCGGTACACTTGCGATAAGACTGCGAGGATTGAACATATGCTAAAGATTCCGATGATCGGTAAACAAATTACATCCACTTAGGCAGTGCAGCAGGTAGTCGGCACGGCGACAGGTTTCCACAACGCGTAGGCCTCCTTTTCCACTATTTCCCACTTGATGAAAGCGTCACTGAAGGTGCCACCTAAAAACATTGAAGGCTGATGGTCTTGCTAGTTCTAGTTCTAACTTTTTGTTTCCATTTGTTTAGAAACCTGCGTTATCACTGCTCCCCGATAACAATCCTATGAATCCGTGAATACGCATAGCTGCTTGTTGATTTCCAGGTGAGATAACTCCACTGATTTCGAGAGTTCCTTTTTTGCACGGTTGAGGCAGAATTCTTCTTTCTGGTCCAGCCTAATTCATCCATATTGACTTTCTTGACCTGATAGATTTTACGACATCCGGCTCGCTCGTACTCTCGCTCTATGGCATCCGTTTACGTTGCCACTATGCGATTGTAGCCGGGAATCGAAGAACGCTTCCATCCCAAACGACACAGAAACTGCTGCAACTCCTCTCCATTTTTGTTAGGGAGAACAAATTAACCAGTGCAGCGATACGCCACGGATCATGCTTCATACCACTTCCACCGATAATGCGGCGCACTATTTTTCTTCCTGCTGGAAAAGCTGTTTTTGCTCGGGTTCAACTTCAAACGTTGCGTTTCGCACACCATAAGCACTTTCCCAACTATATCAACAGGTGTTGTTCATCCGTTACGTGCCCAAGTAAGTCATCTAACCATATCAGTAGCCCCTTGTACAGCAAATCTGCAAGCATTTCTTGTTCAGTCGCTTGGCAGCAGGCCACACTGTCTGTGCCACCCATCAGAACTCTTCTTGGGTTGTACACAACCATATCCGTTAGAAAATTGAACAACTCCTGATAGTTTCCAAGCGTTGGAAACTGCCAGTGGTCTTTGGAAAAGTCCAATAAGCAATAAACTCTGCATTCTCAAAGGTGATCAAAAGTCACTTCCATCATAGGCATGGGGCACAGTACTCGCTCAGTCTGTATTAACCGCCCGCACGTCCACGGTCATCCGGAATTTGGCAACATCAGGCTTCTCAACAATGAGCGGGGATGTGAACAACGGCTTTGGGGGTTCCTGTATCACAACCCTGTATCCACCAGTTCTTTCAAATGGTCACGCATAGGTTATCGTTAAGCTGGCGGGTATCTGCGAGCTTTGCATTGTACCGGTTTCGCACCGTCCTTTAGACGCACTTTCAGAGGTGGCATATCGACTGGTGGATCGCTCCCCAATCACACTCAAAACCCATCCTTATGTTTCACAAGTATTCTTCGCACTTCGGGGGCAAATCCGTCGCTACATCCATGCACTTTGCTTCCGCCACTTTGTTTTTCAGCACATGCTGAACCTCTGTAGGATCTTGATCCTGTATTTCTGGAAACCAGTTTGTTCCATCGGTTCTTACGAGGACTTTCTTCTCCTCCGTAAAATCAACTTCTTCATGTTGAATGCAAACACCGACAGTCTCCTTTTGTAAATCGCCTTCATTTTCAACGCGGTCAAAGTCCACATCGGTCATACGCAACCTTGTGTTATGCAACATTTGGCGTGGACTGTAGCCTAATCGATGCAGGGCCTCTTTTCCTAGTAGGACCTGTCCCAATCCAGTCGGGAAATCTTTTTCCGCAATCCAGCAAACCACGTTTCTCAGCAAAATCCCACGTCCGTCGCGAATTTGAAGTTTAGCTTCACGACTTAAGGTAATTTCGATTTTTTTTGCTGAGCGAAATTCTGAGTTTGATTTGGTATCGCAAGATGTTGAAAAGTTAACCAACACCCTTTTGTCGTAACTGGTCTATAAGCTATGGGGTAAGTACTGATTCGTCGTCACTGCTATCCGGAGTGATCACAACTTCGTGATCATCTGCAACCCATCCCAATATAGTCCCTTGTGGCTTCTCGAAGACCTCTGCACCAATCCGATCATTGGTTCTCTAGTTTTTTCTGGTAGTTTTTGTCAAATACTTTCCTTGCTTCTTCTACAGAGTGACATTGGGCAATAAAAACACTCCGTCATCCTTCGAGCCATACTTGTAGCGTGCACCACGTGTACCCGTTACTGTTTTTTCGGCCTCGCTTTCCCACAAAACTTTGGCTGACCTCTATATTGAATTCGCAATGTTTTCTTCCGTCAGTCTATCTGTCAGTACCTTGTGACGGCTATCGTCCGGTAAAAACGATTCAAATTTGAGAAAAACTTTTCAACTGTATCTTGATCCAACTTACAAAAACCACCTTTGATCCTTTCATAGCCTTATTTTGATTTTTTTTCTTCAGTTCTCTGTGTATCATCTACCTAAATGTCGTCGGACGCAACGCGTTGGTGAAATGGGCCACTGTCATCTTCGGCTCGATTACTATGAACATCTTCAGATCAAGCATGTCCAGTATTGTCAAATAGTCTGCAAGTAAACGCACTACTCTTGAATTCGCATCTTGCAGGTTTGTGTCCATGCTGAGATGTTTTGCATCTCTATATAATTTCTCGTAGTCGTCATTTTCAGAATCCGTACGGAGAGGAAGTGATTCAACCTACCTTGTTTCGTGCTGTTCCCCTCCGGCTTCTGCAATCTCAAATTGACGAATTCGGTTCATCACTTTGTGGTCGATACAGGCACCAACAGGCATCAAAAATACGCGACTTCAAATGCTCGCATTGAGCACCCTTACGCAACGATAGTACAACAACACAGGTCCATGAATTCCCTCTTCTCTTTGTTCATACTTTCACTATACGTCGGGGTTATAGGCATATTTGCCCCAGTCGCCAACGCCACACACTCCGTGCGAATATAGCTTATCCCTCCATGGGACTCTCGTCTTGATTGGCAAAGAGTTCTCAACGTGCTTCACTAGCCGCACGCGATCGCTTACCTAGATAGGATATCTTATGTTGCTGTATGCTTATCGCCTCAGCTGCCTCCTTCAACGCTTGGAACTGATGGGCAAAAACTCTTTCTGTTGCTCCATTTCCGGTTTCATGGATTGCTGTCACTCATTCAACGCCAGCTGGCTCTGATACTGCTGGGCCAGATATCCTGTGCGCTGTTTCTTCACTGTGTCTCGCCCGTTCCTCCGCAGCATTCGACACAATGGATCTCTACAACGACCTTTCCGGTATAACCCGTCTTGTCTGGGTCTGCACATTATTTTGAATGACGTGCTTCACTTCGCAGAGGGCTTTGTCGTCTGTCGTCACCACTCATGAAGGCACTCTTACTTGATAGCACGATACTTTCGGCTAAAGAATTCTTTGTTGTAAGTCCGCACTTCGAAACGCAGCCTCGCTGCTCTCGTTAACACGGCCCCCATGTAGCTTATTACTTGGTGGTTAAAAACTCTGCCTTATCTAGCTACCACTCCTTGTTATTCCGCAAACGCGCTACCCCGTACCCATATCCGCACCGCCAACCACAACGTACCCGGATCCGGTCCAGACCCAACAGTAAGCGACAAGGCTTCCCATTTTAAGATTGAGGTAATGAACCGGTGGCTGAAAATACTAGCAGCTCATCACCATCTCGTGGCAGCATACAGCCCATGGGCAAATGGTACGGCTGAGGTCATGAATAGACAGCTGCCGAAAGTAATGCGGTCTTTTTTGAGTGAACGAAAATTGAGGCTTGGCAATGGCCAGCGTTGCTGTCTTTATGATACTCATCGGTTAGTCAGCTTCCTCATGGTCGCCTAGGTGGAGTGACTCCAGTAATTGCGTTCATGGCTCTCCCAAAGGGCGACCCCATTTATGGAAGGGTTGATCGCAAAAACATGCCGTCCATCACGCCTCAAAAATTGTAAGGAACACAAAGCAAACTCGTGGTGTAGTTACATCGAAATATTCACGATGTGCACCATCAAGTGTCAGAAAGTACTAGAAAGAAAAATCAGGCTGCACGTAGGTGGCATGAGGAAAAGTTGGAGTACGACCAGCCAACTCTGAGGTTGGAGATTTCGTATTGGCCGGACATGTTACCAGAACGAAGAACAAACTATTTTTGCGCTGTAAAGGCCCTGACTGGATTGTTGCGACGATCAACTAGTGGAATTACGTAATTCAGGAACTGTTTGAAAAGCCTTTTCACGATCATTACGTGTCATGTTACCAGATTGAAGTTGTACAGAACGAAAAATGCGGAAGTGACTCAAGATGTCTTGGATTATATCACTTATGCAAACGGTGGCTAGATGGTTAATCAGCTGACCAGTTCTCCGCATTAATCTGGACACGCATATTTGAGAAAGATGAGTACAATGGGTAGGCTTGGACGAAGTGGGAATTAGCTGGGAGTCGCTCTTATAATGTGGGAAGACGTTCCATGTTTGGCTGAAAAAAAAATTCCACGCGAATCAGCGGTATTGTAACTTTCTTATGGTCAGAAAGCTCAAGAAGAAGAGGGTAATGACGGGTTTTGTACCAATTTGATATAATAGGAGAGTATCTATCTAGATTTCCAATAGGATCTATCGGTTCGGCATTTTTCTATACTTTTTGTTAGAGAAATTAGATAGAACTCGACGTTTTGCTTGGCTTCTAGAGCAAGCAAATTCGGAAAACATATCACAAAAAAAAGGTATACACTGTTTAGTTACAAATGGAGTGAGGCATCTTCTTCATTCAACATCACTTCTTGATTTCTACAGACTACTGGTCCACCGCTTGTCATTGATTCAACCCACTCCAATTTGACACATCTGCATACCATCAAGGGTGTACTTCCTATGGTATCCACTTTCATTCGAACTATAGCTTTCTTGCAGGGAAAAACTTCATGACGTCAATATGGCTAAAGACATCAGACCTCAGTTCATTTATGTGTGGAGACCATTTTAATAATTTATCCCGTGATAATTAACACCATTGCTTCTTACTCCAGTCGTTAAGGATCCATTCTGGGGGCAAAACTGATTGTTGTCGAGATGATCTTCTGCTGCTTTGAGTTCTGATGAATATCTGAGTACAGATACATATAGTGTCCCAGCGCGCAAGCACCACTGTATCAGCTGAGTATCACCGTTCTTCTTTCAGCTGAGAGAGATACAAGGGAGCATGCTAAAGGATCCTTATTGTGAATGTTATAGTTTGGTACGGAACAATGCAGCGTTTTCAGCAGCTTTTATATCTATGCCAGGTCTAAAATACTGCAGAAATTGGTCGGTATTACACCCATTTAAATAGCGTATCTAATGCGGCCACCTTTTTCTGAACTACTGCTTTAGCTGTCTCTCAAGAGCTTCAGTACTTTCAGAGTCCGTTTCGTTTGTCGTACTTGGGTGATCGTTTACAATCGGAATATTTTCGCATATCAGCATTGGTACCAAACAAGCTCTTCAGTCATTATAGGAACGTCAGTCACGTCTGAGACATCTTAAGCGTCAAGAAGGAAGACTTAGTTTTGCTAGCTCAGGTGGACTTCCCTTTTTCAAGAAATATCTTGCAGTCAATTGATAGTCGTGGTTCATATCACGGATACGAATACATTCACATCCGAGCCACTGAAACATCTTGTCACTGTGTCACTTGGAAAATCATATGCTTCTAATGCATACCTCTGATCACCCCGTACGACACACACTGACAACTTGAAGCACATGCGTACGACAGACATTTGGAAGAGCTCATAAAAGTAACGTTCAGACACCGCTCTGGAAGCGATAAAGAATATCATGCCCCAGGGACTATTTTACCGTTCAAGGCTTCCAGGAAGACATTTGAGAGAAATAATAGCATCAGCCACTGGATGGTTAGCTAGTAGAAGCCTCGAACCACCATGGACACAATGCAATCTGAAGACTAACCTTTTTCACCTTACGATGTCGAACGTTGGTACTGACGAACAGCAACAAAGAAGCCCTAATGGAGGAACGTGGCATCAACTTGTAGTAATCAAGAAATTGAGCCTACGAGCGCAAGAAGCGGATGTGGTGGCCGCTTACGTGCCATCAATTCTCTATGTGTACTTTGAATAGTTTCATCAATGCGTGTACATGCATATGCGTTCTATATAAGCACGCGAGTCTCGATTTTAGAAGACGCCGCCCACACGGAAGTAGAGGTGAATGCGAACTTTCCGTCGATTCTTCAATCATTCAATAAGAAGAAGAGAGGGAGTGAAGGATGGATCGGCAAACGGGAGCCCCGTACTCGGATAATTTGACTGAAGACGACCATAAGCAGTTCAACAAGATTGGAACTGAGGTGTGCTCTACCCAGCCAGTGACCATCTTAAAGCGATGCACAATTGTGTGCAGCTAACCTCGCATCAAGTATGCGCCGCAAGAAATACACAAGGATCGGCAAGCTCCTACTTGTTTAAATTGAAGAGCTGTACAAGCTGGAACGTATTGGCCTCAACAGCCGCGCCTTGGGCCAAAACTGCGGATGCGTTTGAAGGTTACTTCACACATGCCGAATACCGCGCTATAAGCGATCGCACTGCGCAGAGGGACTTAGCGGTAGTCCTCTTTATCCACTGCCAGCATATTGGCTCCCGATAATGAAACCTATTCTTACAGAATGGAGCCATCGACTCTCCACACAGTTGTATAAGAGCCGATGGCAATCGTCCTCTCGGCGTGTACAGTCAGCTAATTCCATCGCGAAGAGCGCTCTCAAGAACTCCGATTGACCTGCTTCGGTCCGCTACTTCATGGAAACGACGGGCTCAGCAATAGCGTCAAGGATAGAAAAAATTGAACCTCTTACACGAGCCAGTTTCAAGACAAGCTTACCAGAGCTAAGGGCGATGTCGACTATGGTGATAACTAGTATAGTCTTCAGTTTACCCGCTTCTGACTCGGTGGATCTAAGATATTCTAGCTTCCAGATAGCACAATAACACACTGTCCGGAGTCGCAGTACATTGGCTGCAAAGTGCCATTTTAGCTCCGATCCAAAAGAAGCCTTACGATACTGTTGTTCGAGGTCCTAGCGCGGCTTCTGATCTCCATGCAACTGTACACCGAGGCCAAGTTCTGAGCATGTACTGCTGTCTAGAGGCTGTGCGTGTACTTGTATTCTTCCTTGGATGTTGTCTTGTCAATGTAGGAGTGAGCTTTGAAATGTTCTGCTTGGATGAGTTCAGCAAGCATAGGGGCCACCGATAGTCGCTTTATTTTACTTGAGTGGTACACGTCAGCGCCTTGATCTTGTGGGACAGTATCCATGACAATAACCTGCGACACTGGGCTTTCATCAATGACTTTCTCTGCTTCTCCATTTAATAGAGGATGTGATGCAAAGCAGTACACTTTACGAGCACCTTTTGATTGGGCAAGTGCTGATAGTTTTGATAGGGTTCGACTAGTGTCGATCATGTCATCCACGATAATCACATCTGCGCCAGTCAGGTCCCCAACAATATCACCATCAACATGATTTGTTCCACCCGAAGTGGTTCCACGAATGTAAGCCGCAAATCGTACTGGCGAGTCTGGAAGCCATTTATTCAAGCCATGCTGAAATACGCGTGTACGACGAAGACACTCTGCGTTTGGTGACAATACCACCAGAGGGCGTCGCAGATAAACTTGAGTAGCAAAGTATTCAACGCCAGCCATGATCGTCTCAAGCGTTTCGACTGGGATATTGGAGCTAAAGAAGCAAGCTTCATGACCCTGCGCTCGTAGCTGAAGGTCGACGGCTATCACGCGATCGACTCCCATTACTTCAAGCATTTTTGCAATGTCTGCTGCAGGACTCTGTATGAACTTGGAATGAAGGCTTGTGGATGCTGGACTCATACGTCTGTGATGCTTATACGCGTAATATCTAAACCGAGGTAATACAAGTTATTTAATGAGCATGAACGAATCAGCAGCGAGGTAGACGTACGGGATGACTACCGACACACGTTTCGCACTGGCTCGTCTCATAGTGCTAACCATTAATAGCAGTTCAATGATATTTTCGTTCACAGGTGCTGATAAGCTCTGTACAAGGTAAACGTCTTTTCCTCGAACACTCTCGCCGATCTGAACTTGGACCTCGCCATCGGCGAATCTTCCAAGAGTCATCTTTCCTACTCTTGTTCCTAGTCGACGTGCAATATCGTCCGCCAGCTCGTAATGAGAGGATCCGCTAAAGATTTTGAGCTCATGGCAACCAGGAATGAACATTCCTGCATGTGTGCAAGGATGCTTATCGGATGGAAAGAATGGCGAGAACGGATCGACACGTTTTCGATCCTTAGGAAGGCCAAATTCTTGATCTCGTAAACCTCGTTCCGTAGATGAAGCGCTCATGAGTGCGACAGGATACTTAATAAAATTACCAATAATGGTTTTGAGGGTACATCTTTCTTTGTCATTTGATCGAAGAGAGACAAACGGAACAGGTTGAATGTTTGGCCTTCTCTCATAAGTTTGATATAAAGATCCTGCAGTCACGCCTCCGACGATCACTGCAATTTGCGACACACATCGGCCTGTTGAGTCAAGTCGCATTGTGAATGGCGTTAAAGCGTTGTTGTCGCACTAATGTGATATTCATGTGGTCACACTATTGTGATGGTGGAATTGACCAATTACGCTGACAAAATTCGTGTAGATATAACGATACGAGTTCAAGAGGGGGCAAGCAGTTGATACAAGTCAATATGAGTGTCCTTTTATTTATACTTTCTCATTGAGTGCACAAGAGCTCTACCTCTTTTGAGATTGAAACACCCGAGAAATCATGGCCTAGAAAATAAGAGGGAAACGTAGAAGGGGCCAGTCCGATCTCGCTCTACATCTGCTTTACTAAATCCAAGGCCGACTTCAAAGTGCGACCTGTTGTAAAGTACTATTGGTCAAAACGGAATTGCATCATGAAAGATTCCAGACGTTTTATATATCACGTCGAAAACACCTCACATCTCCCCGACTGGAGACTGGAATTGCGACACCCCAATCAAACAGACTAGATGTCGTTTTCACCAATATTCTTCCCAAAATGTTACCGAAAAGGCCAAAACCATCTCTGAGCTCTTCCTCAAATTTATGTCCATCTTTGGCTACCACCGTACAGAAAAAGCGAGGGCATACGATCAGCGCATTTAGGCTAGAATTTGTAGTGGGGTTGCTTACCGAATGGTATCGTGCATTTCTCCCATTTCCAACAGAATATGGGAACATGGCTTCTTTCCAGAGTCTTTGCTGCAATTTCTGGTCAAATACCATCAGCACTTGATCTTCCATCTACGAGAAGCTTGGCTATTCTTAGATATTTTGTGAAGCCTTCCGGATCAATCCACAAAGATCTCTGTCGTCGATATCCCTAACATTGCTTACGGTAATTTGATCGAACAGAATAGTGTTATCATTGTTTTCTCTGTATCCTTGCACGATATGTATTTTACATATATCCGTGACATGTTGCCTTTGTCATATCTACCCGTTGATTTTTCTGCTTTATCATCTCCGTATCTCTGAGTTTACGATCTCATTGCGGATTCCCTTGGGTGCACGAATCATTCTTGACTCGCAAGAATCCATTTTTTCTATCGTTGTTTTTTGCTCCAAGATGCGAGGTAGCTTGTTGGCCATATCAATTGTCTCAATTGATTTCTCGTAACGTCAGTTCTACCTTTCCACTTGTTCTGATGTGTAAACCTCGCATAGAAAAAGATAATCTTGTAAATCTGAACTTATGCTTCCTATCTGCACCATGAGAAGATGATACGTCCAATGTAATACAACAGGATCCGACAATCACACTGTCGTAGATCACTGAGATGAATAAGTGTCACGAATTTTGTGCAATTTGAATGCTGCTTATTTATACTATGTCCCTATTTCCCACTCCCTTGGAGAACACATGCAATGACATGTGCATAGAGGCGACATGTCTGCTTGTATGTTGTTTGCTATACGAAAAGATCAAAAGGTCGAGTAAATATACATGGATTGATTTCATCCATGCATATTTACTCGACCTTTTAATCTTTTCATATAGCTGACGCTGCCATTTGATAGTACGAAATGAAGCACAAGTATCATAACTGGAGAACTTGTACACGTAACACATGTCCTTACTCTTGACGAGAAGCTGTAGGTATAATAAAGTCTACATACACAATGCAATGTGCACAACAAACATAGTCAGCAAAGCCGTCTACGAAGGATATGCCACAATTCAAATAGTACCCCTCAGCCGAAAAATAAATTAGTACTTCATATACATCTACATTCGCGTTGTCTTGAGAATAATTAGGCTTCGTATCGCTATATACAATCACGCTCAGGTATTGCTGCAAAATAGAGATCCAGGTAGTAATAATGGAAATTATAACCTGTTAGTTTCTCTGCAAGACGCACGTTGCTTCCGTAGATCCTATCATGACGCTGCCGAGAGGTTTGGTAGCTCAATGGTCGTATGAGTGTATTTTTGACGATGTACAAGCACCTATTCGATGGCAAATGCTTTGATCTTTGCAGTGTACCTCATAGTAGGACCTGTTTGCGTCCGGGTTGCAGCACAAAATCAGGAATATCCTTACAACTTTTCGGGTGCACATGCCACAGCGAGTTCATATTACAACTTCAGTCCAAACAAAAAGTTGGACAAGCAGTTCTTACCATATCGCGCAATTGATGGAGTGGAGAAGTCAACTAGTTGGTGGTCGGGTGGCGGTGAAGTGTCAAAAGTGTATTGGCAATCAAAAATGACTTCGCCTCCACCGAAACTAACTCGAATGGTCATACGGTGGCATGGTTTTTTGACCCCGTCTAATTATCGAATTCGAGTATCTTATGCTGGCGACAATTTTCAAACAATCGCTGTGGTAACAAACAAAAGCATCGAGTATGATCGAATCGATGCGCTGACAAGTGAATTCGCCAGTATCCCGTCTTCGTACTACTATCTCCGAATAGTGATGGATATCCCCAACACTTGTATGGATGCATCCACTTGCACGGGGCCCAGCATTTTACCATACAAGAGCGCTATGGGCGATCGTGCTTCTACAGAGCGCATAATTTATGGCATTCGTGAAATCGAGCTGTGGTTAGCGCATCCCATGACGAGCAGAGCGAGATTTAGCCGCTCAATTCCACCAACCGAGTTGATTGTGCTTGTCATATGCATCCTTCTGCTCGTCTATATATGATTCCGTGAGCAAGTATTGGAACATGATATGCATGAAGGCCTTCTTTCATATACAACAGGCTTATTCAATTGGGAATCATTGTCTCTACCCCAATTATCGCGGAGATGATGTTTATAGGTAAGTCATTGTTGGCTACTGTAAGTAGATGCAACGCAATGTTTCATCATAAATATCAGTAGTAGCTATGAGTCAGACATTTGTTACAAGTCGAATTGCTATTTAATCATTGTCATTCGCCTAGCTACGTGCAGAGTACGAGGAGTGAGGCGTTCAACGAAGCTGTCCGTATAGTATTCGCAATTAACAAGACACTCCTGAGAGCCGCAATGCCGCGGAAACATGACTTTTGTATGTTGCTTTGATTTCCGAGAAAGATACAACACCTTAAGACGTAGAAAGGATCTGCTTTTGTGATGCTGAAATTTTCACTTAATTAGCCAAAGTTAAGGAAGCGAGCAGCCAATATGACGTAATTCGGCGTCCTAAAAAATTGATGATTTATGGTGGTGAAAACTCAGAAACGGAGAAGGAGAGTGAGAGCACTTATATAGCAATCTTACGCGCTTATCAGAATTGACACGAATATCTTAAAAAATGAACCGATATTGTGTGCCAAAGGGTTCGACGTACAGTAGCTACATGCACTTTCCCGGTTGAGTCAAAGAAAGTACTGTTTAGAAAATTGATCTTTTGCGATTGCGCATCGATGATGGCTTGGACGGTCGTGCGTCCTCACGCGATCCATTGGTCGAATCGATTTATCTCAAATTTTTCACGATAATGTGGCAGTGGGGATATTATAATTGCTATCTCATGTCAATAAAACTTGATGTCCAGCGGCGAGTTTGCGTCCGACTATCATCTAGGCGCAAGCGAAGATCGCCAATGCGTCCGAAAATTGTACTCATACACAACGAAAGATTGTGTTTCCCATTAGCCATCATCAATTTCAACAAAGTTCGACGTGCTGCCAGAAGTTTTTTTTATGAAAAATGCGAACAAGATTGGACCGGTGGGTAATTTTGGTATCGTGTCCTTGTATTGCCTCGCCTATGGAATCGAATCTTCAAGGATTTGCCGTCCAGTTGGGGAATCGAGTTGTCTTGTAGAAATTTGCTCAGACGAAAAATTTCTTTCATGACGTGTAGAGCTACATTTCAGCCCGTCACGCACTGACTTCACATACTTATCCTCAAGGGAGGAATATTGGAAGCTCTTGCTCTATTAAATGATTGATTGGTGCTCCAAATATGATTCAAAGGCTTGTCGCTGAGTTTTGCAGTGATTTGGCTTTATATACTCATTCAACAATTTAGTGAAGAGCTATCTCTCGAATCAGAGATTGCAAGGCCGATTGCAGTAATGATTTCGTCGTCGCGACTTACCTGCGTCTATCAATTTAAATTCTTTCTACACAATAGATCCCTCTTGGTATTGATACCCATTGCGAGCATCTGTATCCCGTCGGTCTTCTCAATTCTGGAAATTTTGTAAATTTTGATTGTTCCCTTCCTTTGTGACTTTGGAGTATTGACTGCATTTGTAGGATGAGCAAGTGGACAAACAGCAACCGATGGTTTTGAGATGCATAAGGTATACATTTTTGGAGCTTCCAGTGCTTGGTCAATCCGGGCACCGAATTTTTGTACAAGAATGAGATTTTGTATACTCGAGAATTTTTTGGAGGAAAGGGGCATCACATGTATTGTTTCAGCTGTCAAAGCCGGATCAGCGAGAATCCCTGAACATCGAGTAGATGTGACCTACCAGCGTAAGGAGTTCTCACACGTGTCCGAAGTAGAGCATTTTCTCCAGTATTCAAAAATCTCTATAGCAAAAGCATTTTGAATCTGAATGTGTGATCAGGAATTTGTGAAGATTCTACCCCTGCTGCCTTCCCGTCGCAAACATATCATTTTCTTCTAAGTGTTTTTTTTGTGTACTACCGTTCAGGTGACTTATACATCTGAGCCGAACTATGATTGCAGAGGTTGCAAAGAACGATACAGAACGACACTTCACTTTTTCGCCATTCTTGGAATGTAAGTTAAAGCTCATTCTACTCACGAACATCGCGTGTTTTCGTCAATCAGATCAACGAGTAATTCTGTTTGACGATTATATTGAGCAAGTATCACTTTAGACCAAAATCTCGCTCCTTTCTTTCCCTTTATGCTGGCTTATCGATTATTCATGCACGATATGCAGCTTTGTGAGCTTTTGATGCTTCGTTGAACATAGAAGATCTGCATACTCTCCATATGGCAGAATGACAAGTATGCTATATCCTGGAAGATTTGAGCACAAACATAACGATTATAGCCCACTGATTACACTTGGACGCTAGTGAAATGAACTAAGCTAAACACGGAACATTTCCTGGCATTCGGAATATGGGGAATCGAAGGTGTGTTGTATTTGCGGTCAATCGTGCGAATATGTAAGCTTCGCATATATACTCGAACTCGCACGGCCGCCCAATAGGCTACCTATTTTGTTTGTATGCCTAAGAAATTTTACTTGATCAGGATCCATTGATGAACATAGGCACAAAGATAATGAATTGATTATAGCTCGCATTCTGTAAGTCTCTTGCAGAATCTCATAAGCCGCCCATATAATTCGGTATCTCCCAAAGCAGATCGTAAATGCTGCACGATGACAACGACACCCAGCACCACGATAACCGATGATAGATTTGATCCAATGCAAGCATCAATATAGCACTTCTCTCGGAGCCGTTTTTTTACGTCACCTATTTTCTTAGTGAATTGCAACAACTCGATAGTGGGCATTTGTGTAATCAATGGGATAAGAGGTAGAAATCATCGATATTACACAAATCTAAGGTGTAACTTGTTCCGGGACCCAATCACAGTCCTTACGACATCATTCACGCAATTCTTCTTGGTTGATCCGTCACAACAATGTTTCCATTTTATTTCTCCTCCTTACAATCTCCTGGACTTTACGCAATGATGAGGAAATAGTTCCGCTTGAACAAAACGTCAAGTACATCCTGGGTGACCGGTGTCCGTTCGTCCATTGCTTTCCCGAATGCTACAACGTATTCTTACAAGGAAATATCGGCTAGTTAATTAGTAAGAAGAATACTTGCTGGTGTACTGATTGACACAGCGGGATAGGAACGTCGTCATATCAACAGTGACTCTCGCAACTTTCTTCAGAGTACATTGATTTCTCATCAATGACATTTTAGAGTTGACTGCAAGTTGAGGTGCCCACAGTTGTAAGTTAACAGACATTCCAGCATACGGTGAGACATGCACACAATTCATTAGTATGAATGATTGAGCATATTTCCGTAACACGTACGCAGTACGAGTATCACTACATGAGAGTAGAATTTTACTTATGCTTGCTGACACGGCGACGAAGCTCTGTCTCTGGAGTCGACGTAGGAAGGTCATTTGAGCTGCTTGAAAAATAAGCTGAGGCTACAAAATCGCGCCTGGTTCTCTATCGCGGACGACAACTCGATCAGCCAAATTTGCAGTCATAAGGTATTCATTCTCGCAACGCAAAGGGTACCACAACACATTCTCTCGCTTCAAACAAGAGTGTTAGCTCATATTACTTGATTTTTCTCGGCAGGTTTGCCAAGCGCAAAGCTCTATTGAGGCATTGTAATACAGAAATGATAATTAGAATATCAAATGGACACGACTCGTGGTATCACGTGCATGATAGCCTCGCCTATTTGTGCTGCCCACAAATCACCAAGGCTTTTAGATCTACACAGCGTTAAAGCAGTATCCGACAAAGAAAAAAACATGAGCGAGGCTTTTCTTCCGTTTACGATCGTTCTTTCAGAGGAAGCCTTGATCACAGCTGTAAATACCAGCTTTGATTACACTTACAAAACATCGTGCTTGGCGAAGAGTAGCTCGTTTCTCACAATTTTGCGCTTGCGTGAAAGTCTATCCTTCACAAAATGCTGCCAGTCATATCGTCTTCTAAGTAGCCATTGGGATCAATTTCACATTGCCTTGCACAATTTTGCGCGCGTTATCTTCATATTGTCATGGACGAACCTCAAGAAACGATTGAAATATTGAACAAAAGCATTATATCTATGCATATACTAATAAATCTGCCAGCGTTCTATTGATGAAACCTCCCCACAAAACGGAATATTACTCCGATTCTGTTTCCATCCTACTGCAACGCGAAAAGTTTCTCCAAATTTGAGCAGCTCAATAGCACTTTTGCATCGGCATTATTGGACAAAATTGAGAATTTGTAGTCTTCTATAAAATTGGACTACTCCGTCGAGCTTCCATCATTGTTCCGACTCGTTCAAAATCGCGAGAATCGATCCACGATTCGAAGTTCTTTTCGAAATGAACGTATTTAGCTGGCCTGCTTGTACGCTTGATACTGGATGAGCATCCCAATGAGAATTGTCTTCTACTTGACCAAAGAAATTACGGAACTGATTCTTGTTTCTGGACATATCATTCCTCTGATGACTTAAATCAAACGATTGGGAATTTGACGATGATCGATGATTGAGATTATCAGAGAGATTACTGTTTGATTGCAGAGTATCTCTTGAATCCGATGATGGTACCATATATTTCGACTTGAACGCTTTCGATTTTCCTCTTGCTTGGTTTGAGGAAGATCTGACTCTTGCGTCTGCTTGAGCTTTCCGACTTTTCGAATTAGGATTTTCAATTACCAAGCTCAGTTCTTTTCGCAATTTTTGGGCTCGTGCATGGATTCGGTTCCGATTTATGTTTATAGGATTCCCAGCCAGAGCTTCCAAAGTTGTAATTTTGTTTATTATACTCCGAATTCGTCGATGGGGCCATCGAACTAAGCCATTTTTCCGACAGATTTTCTTCATCAAAGTGATACAAACTCCCAGTTCTTTGGCAACAACCGTCATCGGCTTGTTGAAATATGGTCGAAGCTCATTCAGTGTGAATTCTTTCACATTTAGGTCTGCGACTTTTATCATATGATTGGCATCTTCCATTTCATGACACGAAGCTCCCATTACCCTCGTTACTTGATGGTAACTTTTTCGTTCAGGATATATAATTTGGCTAGGAGGAGTGTGTGTGGGCACGGACATCCAACCTGACACAACTTTGGGTTCAAGATTTGTGCCTGCACACATATCCTCTTGCCCTTTGAGTATAATTCTCTGGGAATGCAGAGACGATAGTATTGCTTGACGCTCTCCGCTATCCATGTTGCGCGTATTACACCTTGCACTATTGTCCCACTGGTCATACTGGCACATTCTCTTATGCTCCAAATGTATACATGAAAATACGCAATCTACTTCACTTGAATGGCTCGATAGTTGAGATATGGTGGACGGAGTGCTGTTACCTTCATATAGACTTGGCTTGCTTTCCAGGTTGGGGTTTGTTCGCATGGGGAATGGTGATCGGCAACTGATTTTGATATTGTGACTACGCGTCATTCGTTTATGGTGCTCGTAAGGATTATTGCCATTGGATTGTATCATACCGTTGGCCCTGTTGCATGTACAGCGCTTTTAGTCCAATCTAGTAAATGAATTTTTGGCTCGCAACTGTCCCTACACAAAACATTTTGGAAGTTGGTAAATTTCAAACAAGCTGGCGAATGAAGAGACTAAAATATCAAAGTGGTCTATCATGGAATGGAAACTGCCATGAACCCACCGAAATAAAAGTGCACCGATCCAACATTACCTACTTTTGACAAACGAGCCGACAATAATTTTTGTATCGAATTGGAAGGTTCGCTTTTGCTCTGTAACCATTAATAAAGGGTCTTACTCTCTATAAGGGATAAGAGCTATTCGGTATACATATCTAGCCAATCATAGGAAGTAGTCAAAACGCTAAAGCTTTTTTGAAAGCGGAACAGACGCTATGAACGGACAATAATATGACGTTTTCAGGATGATCGCAGTGATTTTTCGTGGTTTGAAACGGAGCGGACGTACGCCACAAGAGCAATTATTAAGAAAGCATAGTAGATTTTATCATTATATCGCACAATGGTGATTTTAAATGTGTATGTAAAACGGTAGCGAAATATGAGATGCAAATTTAGAGATGTTTGTGTGCCGCGCTGGATCGCCTTCTATATCACATCCTTTGCCACCTCCTTAAGATGATCGACTGATCGTGTGTAATCGAAGGAAACATACTGAATCTGGACTGACTCGAATCGTGATGTACCGTGATGACTTTATTATAGCTTTTATCGGCTCGTTGAATGCTGATCTTATCAGTATTAATTCCCTATAGGAGACCCATTCCAAATTGTAAAGGCTGGAACATAGTCACATTCTCAAATCAAAATGCGAAAACTTATCTGTCAGACGCTCTTCATGTATTTATCCATCGATGCACATGATGTGAGCGTTTGCAAAGACGCAACATACTTCATTTCAGACGATCGTGGTGATATTTGCGCCGGTTCTGGATCCCAACCATCGGGAAAAGCGTGTCCCGTGAAACACGATATTGCGGTGGAGAGCTGCCGCGTGGAATTGGCGACTTACAAGATAGATTCTTCTACATGTGTTGCGAAAGAGGACGCAGTATGTGACATTGTCGGGAACAATACGTGGGGATGTATTTTTCCGTCCATTGGATGTAACAAAACGAAACCTGTTGCGGAATGCCCGGCCTGGACTCTGACGGGAACGGATTGGATCAACCCAAATTTTACAAAGTCTATCAAGGAGTTGCCTCAAGTCATCCCTGATGAACTTACTCAGGAGAACTGGTTCACGCAAGAGACACCCGCTTCGGACCTTACCAGTGGATGTGAAAATATCAGAATACCTGCTGCGACACCTCGGCCAACAAAAAGTATTTCAAACAAGCAAACGGACGATCCTACGTCTATATCCCATGTCTTCCCCAGTAAAGGAAAAGATCAGCAGAACGAGCACGGTTATCATCACCATTGCCGTTGCTGCAGCTGCGATAGCTGCTATTACAACTTATCCAACCTCCCTTTGGACCACACAAGCCGATGGATATATTCACCATCGCACCAAATCGACATGGAAAAATGGTTCAATGGGAGAGCATATCATATGACGTTTTCAGGATGATCGCAGTGATTTTTCGTGGTTTGAAACGGAGCGGACGTACGCCACAAGAGCAATTATTAAGAAAGCATAGTAGATTTTATCATTATATCGCACAATGGTGATTTTAAATGTGTATGTAAAACGGTAGCGAAATATGAGATGCAAATTTAGAGATGTTTGTGTGCCGCGCTGGATCGCCTTCTATATCACATCCTTTGCCACCTCCTTAAGATGATCGACTGATCGTGTGTAATCGAAGGAAACATACTGAATCTGGACTGACTCGAATCGTGATGTACCGTGATGACTTTATTATAGCTTTTATCGGCTCGTTGAATGCTGATCTTATCAGTATTAATTCCCTATAGGAGACCCATTCCAAATTGTAAAGGCTGGAACATAGTCACATTCTCAAATCAAAATGCGAAAACTTATCTGTCAGACGCTCTTCATGTATTTATCCATCGATGCACATGATGTGAGCGTTTGCAAAGACGCAACATACTTCATTTCAGACGATCGTGGTGATATTTGCGCCGGTTCTGGATCCCAACCATCGGGAAAAGCGTGTCCCGTGAAACACGATATTGCGGTGGAGAGCTGCCGCGTGGAATTGGCGACTTACAAGATAGATTCTTCTACATGTGTTGCGAAAGAGGACGCAGTATGTGACATTGTCGGGAACAATACGTGGGGATGTATTTTTCCGTCCATTGGATGTAACAAAACGAAACCTGTTGCGGAATGCCCGGCCTGGACTCTGACGGGAACGGATTGGATCAACCCAAATTTTACAAAGTCTATCAAGGAGTTGCCTCAAGTCATCCCTGATGAACTTACTCAGGAGAACTGGTTCACGCAAGAGACACCCGCTTCGGACCTTACCAGTGGATGTGAAAATATCAGAATACCTGCTGCGACACCTCGGCCAACAAAAAGTATTTCAAACAAGCAAACGGACGATCCTACGTCTATATCTACCATGTCTTCCCCAGTAAAGGAAAAGATCAGCAGAACGAGCACGGTTATCATCACCATTGCCGTTGCTGCAGCTGCGATAGCTGCTACTGTCGGTGTTGCCGTTGCTGCAGCTGCGATAGCTGCTACTGTCGGTGTTGCCGCTTTGGTGCGCTATCATTTGGCCCGGGAAACAGCTCTCGAGAATGCCTATCGAATGGACCTTGTCTTGACACCAAGATGAGGAATGATGCACGCCGCAAGTTTTTTTTTCTTTTCCAGTAGATAATCATGAAGCAGTAAGAGGAAGCGAAAAATTGAGTCGAACTTTTCACAAATACAAAATTCATGATTTAAATTGTTGATTTTCGACCAATCGGTCAAGATAAGGCGATCTTGTATTCATTAATTACCTATCATGTGTGATATAAGGTATCACTACCATATAAGTGGCTATAAACGTTTCGTCTGATTGATTGGTTAAAATCAAGCGTTGGTGGAGATCTCGCCGCAGCCTTCTTCTGCATCTGCATATACACGTTCGAAATGGTCAAAGAAACAAAGACGCGCAGCACCAAACGCTCCCCAGATGTTGTCGCACGGGATTACACAATCAATATGCACAAACGTCTTCATGGAGTGTATGTACTTCCACATTCATTGCCTTTTAGCGACTTGTACGCTAACCCAAATTCACTTCCATTAGAACCTTCAAGTGTAAGGCTCCTCGAGCGATTCGGGAGATCAAGATATTTGCACAAAAGGCGATGAAGACTTGCGATGTCCGTGTTGATCCCAGATTGAACAAGTTTCTCTGGTCGCAAGGAATCAAAAGCGTTCCAAGACGTGTTCGAATTCGACTTTCTCGTAAGCGTAACGATGACGAAGATGCCAAGGAAAAGCTGTACACACTTGTCGAGCACGTTCAAGTCGCATCAGTGAAAGGATTACAAACAGAGACTGTTGACGAATAAAGACAAGTTGGGGAGAAATATAAACAAACGTGACCGAGATACCACTTCTTTTACCATTCCAATGAAAATTATAACGCTATCATTGCTATGCTGAGCCTCACAGCACATATGCACAGCTTACTTGCCCATCTTGTAGCTATACATCCTCATCCGAACATTTTGGCAAGCTCGAGGATATATTTGCCTTCCTTGTACTTTTGGCTTTCTTCTTGCGCCTCTTCCTAGCATCACGAGATGAAAGCTCGGATTACGTGAATAGGAAGACTTGCACCTACATATCTCCATCCCACAGGATTCCAGCAACTCTTGCAAAATATGTCAACGACAACATGCACTCCTGTCATAAGCACCCGTTCTTCCGGGTGTCCAGAGACAATATTCACGCTACTTGCTCAAAGAGTTGGATGACTTCCTGGAGCGTAAATCGCAACATGAAACGTACGCTAAGTCGAAAAGATATGCTTTCCCACTTCGACCTTGAAAATTCTACAAGATCGAATGGCATCACGCTTGCTTATTGAGGTGTTTGATTTTCACCTTCGATATTATTGCGTCTCTGGTGGACAAGTGCGTGCTGCATTTTCGACATTCAAATACTCGAGGTCCATCGAGATACAATTTGAACACACGTCCCATATTCAAGTGGCAGAATACTCTACTCCAGGTTGAAGCTTTATTCGAATCGCCGACCATCACCTGTACTGTTATAGATAATACCTAGGCTAACGTTATAGTATACGTATTCAGTACCTCGAAATATTAGTCTATTAGTCGTCGTATAGTTTGATAACCTCTCGTATCATCCCTTCACAGACTCATTTTTCTTGACGCAGATTGCATCGTGCTCCTTGTGTCCAGAATGGTCTGCGCAACAAGTACATGAGGTCATCAACTACGCTTTTATAAAAGTGAGCGCGTATGGAACGTTAGGGAGTCTGTATATCGGTATAGGCTTCTTCGGTGCTTGCGTTTTGCGAAAAAGCTTGGCAGGATATCAGACTGATTCTGTATAGCGCTTGTAATGCTCGAACCAATCCGATACGTTCATTACGTGTCTTTTGTTCAATCACTGCTTCTTCGTTCCACTTTGTGTGCCAAATGGCCAATTCGTTGCCTAGCGGCTGGTTTGAGAGCGGTCATAGCGCAATCGTCTTGTACGTTAAAGATTTCCGTGATCCATTTGCCCGTCGTAAAAAGTTTCGCTTTAAACCTTGGGCAAGCATAAAAGATATTAAAAATCAGCTACAAATTGTGTGGAATGTGCCCGCGAATGCACAGAAAATATTCCACAATGGAAGAGAGCTGAAAAACTCTCACAATCTGCAGCAATGCGGCATCTATCAGGATCATGCAGTCTTGGAATTTGTTGCTCGTCGGCCGGAAAATATATCGCAAAATCTAATTACAAAAGCAGATATCAGGGAGCATGGAAATTGTCGCAACGGTATGAAGGCTTGGAATCACGACTCGTCTCAGCAAGACCGGCGTGAACGACCGACGAGTACATCGAATGGAATACCAATGGTGGAAGCTCCTCGTAACAAATTGATAAATAGTGCTGAAAGCTCATTGCTGAAAAGTTTCCAGATGCCATCTATCAATATTCAGCCATATGGAGCTCATCTTCTTCCTATTTCTCTTCTCAAAATCTTGCACAAGGTTGGAGACTAATCAATCCCTCGTTTGTTTGCTCACTTTGATCACTCGATCAGGTCCTACAAGCGCTCGCGCTCGGACTTGCACCAGAGCTTGCAATGGATGGTACAGGAGGAACGTATTTTTTCAAAGACGTATTTCATCGCAATACATGCTGCTTTAAACCGAAAGACGAAGAGCCTTTTGGACCCAATAACCCTCGTGGACTCGTAGGACAGCTTGGGCAAAGTGGTCTCCGAAAAGGGATCTTGTCCGGTGAAGCCTGTGAGCGAGAGCTTGCCGCCTATCTACTCGACAAGGTACTCTTTCATTGTCTCATCCATATGCCAAGACTTACTTTGGATGTAGAATCACTTTTCAGGCGTTCCTGCGACCTCTTTAGTAGAGGCTCGACACCCTGTTTTCAAATATAATGATACAGCACGTCTTCATTTCAAGATTGGATCGTTTCAAGAATTTGTAAAACACGACGATGTTGTTAGTGACGTATCCCCATCCCAATTCTCTCCGCACGAGGTTCATAAAATCGTGGTTCTTGACATGCGATTACTTAATACTGATCGTAATGACGCCAACATTTTGGTCCGACGTAAACGAATGACTCAAAGCGAGGATCAATTGTCAGGTCAACGACCCGTTCAGAAATGTAGCTCCGCTTCATCGAACCGAGTAACAGAATATGAGCTTGTTCCAATTGATCACGGCTATTGCTTACCTCAATATCTCGAAGTTGCGTGGTGCGATTGGTGCTGGTATCAATGGCCCCAGCTGCGGGTACCTTTGAGTGAAGAAGATCGTACTTATATTCTATCGCTCGATCCCAGCAAAGATATGGAGATGATTTCTCAGAAAATTCCACTTCGAGCAGTTTGTCGTCGTAATTTCTTAATTGCTTCGATGGTTGTTCAAAAAGGCGTTCGAGGTCGAGTATCGTTATATGAGATTGCTCGTCTGATGTGCCGAGAAGATTTGGAAACTCTTTCGGATTTGGAAAAGCTATGTCTGCATTCCTTTGAGCAATTGCTCGCGGCTCGAGATGCTAGACGAGATCGCCGTGCGGATATGCTTCGATTAGAAACATCTGTCCCAGGTCTCATGAGCATGCCTCCACGTCGGTCTTCACTAAGCAATGGACTTCAGTCTCCTCCTGGATTCTGGGCCAGCCAAAAACCAACGCACTTTTTCGGTGAACATTCAATGACCCAGGAGCTCGACAGACATTCCAGCAAGCATTCCAGCCAAGTGTTCGATCCGAGTGATCCCAGTACTGGAACAAAGGACGATGAGAATGCATTAGGAGGCAAGACAATGCACACGACGTTCAATTCGACAGATTACGAGAGATATCATACGAAAATATGCGATTCTTACGATGTGAGTGAAGAATTTGATGCAATGAATAACATTTTGGATGGAAACACTAATGATGAAAAGTTATTCTTATCAATTTTGAGCAAGTCACTGGACGAAGCTTATGATCTGATCAAGAGCAATAGCACGAATTTGAGCAGCTACTGACTGGATGTTCGATCCATTAGAATAAACTTAGAATAAAGGGCGAGCTCAGGTAAACTGCACCAATAATTTGTCCCGTTGCAAGACTTTGTGTTGGAGAGAATAATGCAATGATAGGGAATACATAGGCTTAATTTAATGCAATAAATGGCGATTTTGTGTCCTGCTAGGACTTTGAGCTGACTCGAATCCTGTTGATAAAATCTACCGGTGTTCTCGCTCAATTGCCTCATGACCTGATTCCGACATGAGCATAGGCTTCCCCGAGCTGGCACGAGAGATGATTATAATTCTGGGCCCATCCACTGAATGATTTGGCTCGGTTTCTTCCTCTTCGCCTGATCCTCGAGATGAATAGGTATCTTCCGTCGATTTGGCCTCTTCAAGTTCCTCTGAGTGTAACTGTTTATATCCACTTTTCATCGGGCTTGATGTTTCCTCGTTCGATCTCGCACGCAAGAGCAAGTCTTCAAGTTCTCCACGTGGTAATGTAACCATTTCCTGGCTTTTCGAAAGTGGAGGGGGTGGCATACCGAAGAAAGTACCTTCTCTTGGTGGAAGTTCCTTTTCAGAGCTTTCTGGGGTATATCTTTCTTCTTCTTTCTTCATTTCTTCCTGTTTCATCCTCGCATAAGGAGAAGACATTTGCGATCCATTCGCATTGGCTTGCGATCCAGACAACATGACTTGGTTGTTTGGGTTGAACCCTCTCGTATCGAGTGTTGTGTCAGCTTCTTGGTATTTATCGACAGCATTCTCTTCCGCTTCCTCCACTCTTTCGCCCTTTTTCTCCTCTTTTTCCTCCTTCCCCTCTTTTTCCTCCTTCTCCTCTTTTTCCTCCTTCTCTTCTTTATCCTCATTTCCCTCCTTTTCCTCATTCTCTTCTTTTTCCTCCTTTTCATCACTCTCTTTCTCCTCTTGCTCTTCCGCTGCCTCTTTCGCGTGTGAAGTGGAGCCACCGTTGGACTTGACTACTTTGCTTTCATTTTCTGACGCCTCCAGCTGTGCAGTTTGCATTGCGGGAGTCTTCACGTCGCGTTGATGGTCAGTAGGAGGCAAAGTAGGAGCTGACTCAATAAGCTCAGTTCCAGTCTTGTGTTGACTTGATTCCTCATTCGGTTTGACATTCTTTTGGTCGGGTACCGGCGTACTTGGGTTTGGCGCTACGCCTCCAATATTCGGATTCGTTGGCTGAGTGTTCACATTTGCGTTCGCAGTTGTTACAGTCGGAGTGGAACCCGTATTGTTTGGTGCGGAGGACGTCGGCGTTGATGTCGATGGAGTGTCGAAAGCCGAAGCAGAGGATGGAAACGTGACAGCGACCGCTGTGGAAATGATTTGAATAATCTTTGCGATTTGCATTGGATACTTGTAGTAGTCTCAAGTCTGAAAGAAAAGTGATAATGAGAGCTGTTGGTGCCTTCATGTCTTCTGAGTAACTTGATTGCACAATGTCAAGTTGTGCGAGGTGATGAAACCTGGATAAGCCGATATAACGCGTAAAACTAATGCCGGTAATTTTCTTACTCGGCTGATTACTGAGTCAGTATTATTTATACACTGTACAACATGATACAATGAGTAGCTACTTCATCATATCGTGATGCGATCACGCAATTTCGATTCGACAAGAATCAGGTGCACGAATGAACGACACACACGCAAACCACTAAGATTTGTTGATCGCATTCCTATCAATACGCTGTCTGGAATTCTTTCCTATCGGTTGTTGCTTTGCAAACGGATAATTGATTTGCAAAAACGTAGCAGTAGGGTAGATTTTGTGATCGTAAGAACTATCATCATCCATCTAAATCGCCCAGCCGTTTCAATGCTGACCGACATGCTATCGTGAAGTGTGTGATATGCAGGTCGAGAACGCGATAACACATCAACGACTAAGTAACAAACAAAAATGATGTAAAATGGGCAATTTTTTTAAAATGACAAAGCGTAGAGAAATAAAGCATATGCTCTCTTAAAACTTAGAAGCGAACTTAGTGGGTTCGAAGAATGACCACTTTTTGCTCGGCTGGTTCTCTTTGCATGACAGAAAGCGGGACGTGAGAGTGTTGGCTAGCGACGTGTGCGCTTTCATCAAAAATATCGAAAGGACTGATGTTTTCTTCGGTTTCCTCAGACTCGGAGGTTTCCGGTTCATCTTCGTCGGTAGACTTCTTGATGATATAGACACGCTTTGAATCATCACGGCGTTGATGATGCTCGGTATCAACCATAGCGATTGAACCATCACTCAGACCACCATCAGTAGATATTTCTTTCTTTTCAATCTCTTTGCTCACTTCTGGCATCTCATGTGCGATAATTACGAGAGCTTTCTGATCTTTTTGATCGCCATTGTGACCGTGTGCCTCCGATTGTGTTGGTGCCGATGTTGGGTGCTCAGGGACAATAGGACCAGATCTTTGTTTCATGTCTGGTTTTTGAACAGGAGGCGGAGGCTGTTGTTGTGGAGATTCTTTGGGTTCGTCATGTTTCTCTTCCTCCTCTTTGTCTTCTTTCTCCTCTTTGTCTTCCTTTCCCTCTTTATCCTCCTGCTCTTTGCTTGCATGTTCTTCCTCCTTATTTTCATGTTCTTCCTCTTCCTCTTTAACATTTTCACCACTTTTGTTGTTTTCTTTCTTTTCGTCCGATTCTTCATCCTTGCTCTCTTCTGGTTTAGTATCATTAGGCTTTTCATCCTCGTTAGCCTTTACGTTCTCAGGCTTCTCTTGATTGTTATCTTTTTCGTCACCCTTTGGAGCTTCAGAAGATGTCGGACTGCCTTCTTGTTTTGTTTGGTGAGCAGGAATTGGAGAACTTGATTGAGAAGTTTGCTTCATCGCAGGTGAATAAGCTTCCGGTTGCATTCCAACCGCTCCATGTTGAGGAAGCGGACTCGCGTTAGGTGGATATCCATTCGAGCGTGTTGGAACTGGAGGTGCACTTGGTTTGAATGTATTTGCTTGGGAAGCGGTCTGAGATGCGCCTTGAGATGCGCCTTGAGGCGTAGGCTGAGGAGGAGAAGTGGAGGGAGTCTCAGCGTTGGAAACGTGGGCTGCGACAGCTAGCGCGATGGAAATGAGGCCGAATGTCTTGTTTAACTGCATTGTGATTGGAATATTTGAAAGTGAGAGTGATTGATGCTCTGGTCTGCCATTTAGACTGTTGTTGGATCAGACTATGATACCACTTGGAAACATACTCTATCAAGTAATAATACTGGATAATGGATGCTTGAATTTTATCTCCGATACGTATATCTTGTTGATAATATTCTATAAATGGATATATTCAATAAACCAATCAGTAAGAAAAACGTTGATCCAACTGAATTCAAAATCAAGTAAAAAATCGAATGAGACTGGGTTCAAGTAGCTTCGATTTGCATGTCCTTGATCGTCTGATCGTTTTAAGCAACTTTGTAAAGTTGCTTTGCAACGTTTTTGTCAAAAATTGACTCCGCTTTTTATCGAAATAGCAGCTGCGAGCAACGTTTATGCACTGGTTCTCGATTGAGCGGTTGAAGGGTAGAATGTAAAGTTTTCAAACGTTCCACTTTGTCGGGAAGAAAGGAGATGACCTGTTCGGATTGTATCAATCACAGGCTCGGATGTGAATTCTGGATCAAAGTTACCCACATCCAACTCATTGAGTATGATCGGTTTCCACGGCGGCTGTACCTCTTGCAGAAAAAGCAGACCCCAGCTGATATTAGTGAAAAAAGAATGTGTTTTGATATCGTCTGCGCCGTGCGCGCCAAGTCGATTCGTTGGCTCAAATGTGAGCAATCGATCGATCAGATCCCGTGCATCTTCAGTCATATTGGCTGGAAATAGATCCTGGATGATCCCTGGTGTCATGATTCTTTTCACCATAAGATCGTGATTCGCGTCAAGAAAAGGATGAAATCCCGTCAGCATTTCAAACATCAATACACCAAGCGACCACCAATCGACCACATGGCCATATTTTTGCATAGAGTAAACTTCTGGTGCGAGATATTCTGGGCTTCCTACGATGGTCGAGGCGCCTTGATTGGAAAACACATTCAGTTTAGATAATCCAAAATCTGTGACACATATGTGCCCAGAATTTTTCAATAAGATATTCTCAGGCTTTAGATCTCGATACGCCACATTGAGATGATGTAAATGCTCCAATGCTAACACGAGCTCAGCGCAATAAAAGCGAGTCAATTCGTATGAGAATCCGCTTTTCGACATGTGGTGGAATACTTCTCCGCCGCTGCAATAATCAGTGACAAGATACAATTTATCTTTGGTTTGAAAGGAGAAACGAAGACGTGAAATGAATGGATGTTGGATTTCCTTGAGAATATATCGTTCTGTTTTCACGTATTCCTTCATATTGAGTTTGACCAATTCTTTTCGAAGCACTTTGATAGCGTACAATTTCTGCGTATCGATTTTACGGGCGAGGAATACCTTTCCGATGGATCCCCGGCCAATGACCTTGATGAGGTCGAAATCGCTGATGGAGATGGAATTTAGTGTGCGTCGTAATGTTTCGTCCTTGGAGCTCTGATTGTTGGCAGAATTGGCCAATGTCAAGTTGCAACACTCGATTTGGAACGAGGAGGATACCGAAGATGTACTTGTGTCAATCATTGTGTTTCGTAATTCTGTGATGGAGGCCAAACGATTTTCATGCTCGCAATTCAATTCGGTAGTAAACATCCGATTCCGTCGACTTTGTCGGATCAAATCGATCGCATCCACTCGGCATTGCATCAAATGACCAAGCCAAGACGTCGTCCCACGATCACATTCCCATACAAATTCTCGAGCAGAGATCTCACGATCCCGAGCTGCAACAAAGTATGTGAAAATGACATCCAAAGCGATGCTGATGGTCATGGCTTGCTTCGAGGAAGCATGTGGTATTGATGTGAATCTTTTTCGCCTACTTTTGCTCACAATACTGCTTACATCGCCAACAGATATAGAGACGCAATTGGAGCAGTTTGGATTATCCACATGCGCTCCAGCCGCGATGGCCGTATCAGATGTGAAGTTCATGGCCATTTTGCAGGCGAATGAGTGACTCGTAGAGAGCATTGCCAACGATGTGGCTGGAGCTTCCGCAAAAACAATGGCTTTCAGCATTTTGCAAAGCCTCTGCTTTCTTTCTTTTGTCAAAAAAATGACCAAATCGATAGCATCGGCTTGCGCGAGGATGAAATATTGCTTTGCTCCAAAATGATGAAACACTTTATCGCATACAAAACGAGTATATTCTTCTGGCGATACGATCGATCGATCCTCTTTATCGCTGCCGCGTTTGTATGGATCCAAAATTACAACTGAAAAGTGCTGTTCGCGGGCTCTTCTCAGTGTGGGCAGCATGGATCCCAATTCTAATCCTTCAAAAAACAAAGTATCCGTGCTCCAAATACCAGGTCGAGCGTCTTCACTTCCATTAATCACAATGAGAAGATTGGCCTGTGTTTTCCAATCGGAAGTGATAAAGAGATCACAAAGAACTTGCTTTATTTTGCTCTGCCCATTTTTGTTGGAGTTAGCTTTGACTTGCATTTGGATGTGTGCACGCTTAAAGTCGAGTTCTGCCATCAGTTCCATTTCAATGTGGGAAATAGCTGCATGCATGGCTTCCGTCGCTCTTTTTCCTTCTTGCTCGTTGCTTACAAACTCGAAAATCGCTTGGTTGGAAGCACAGCATCGCAGAATTCCGTAGGGATCGAAATAATACGATAATTCCTTCAAACACGCCATCCGATCGGTCAGCTGAATGGACTGTGTGTTCTCGTCCTCAGTTCCACGTTTCTGCGATTCTAATGAGAGTTTCTTACCGTACCGTTTCCATATCATTTCGAAAATGGAGCGGTCCAAACAAACGATATAATGCTGTCCATCTCTGAACTGCACGCTTTCTGTAACAAGATCGTACGAGGATGCTTGTAGAATCCGACACTGTTCCAGTAATCCATCTGGACGGTCTTCCATCTCGACATCGTCCTCGAAACAGCTCTATAAAAACACTTTCATCAGTTGGAGCGCAAGGTTGGAAAATAGATTTGATTAAAGTATACCATGACAAGCTCGTTCACAGTCACAAGCCAAGAATCCATTGCCGTCACAAATGCAATTCTCGCATTGGAATAAACGACTTCATTGCGATTCAGCTGAGCTAACTGAACGCAGACGCGTACACTCGGCGCTTGCATCGTGTTTTCACCCGAGAATTCCGTCCACAATGCGACGATAAAATGTTGTCAGAACGTACGTAATTTTGCTTAAAAAACAGCGCATAAGCGATGCGTTCATTGAGCTTTTACGGTCGATTTTCTCCGCAAATTTGCAGTAAATTGACACGCACAGGCTCGCAGTATGCCTCTATGTCGATCGGAAAGCCACAAGAGCGGCTTTTGTACGCGAATCACATGCCCACAACTCCTTTGCAGAAAATCATTCTTTCGGGAGTCTCTGCTGTGAGCGTATTTGCGAATCCGAATCGAGCCGATATGCTCGCGAATCTCGGCGAATTGACGGGAACCAGTGCTTTACGGTCCATTCACGCGCAAATGTGCTCTAATTCGACCGGAGTTCAGATTCTTTATGATCGCCCGCGAATCCGAAGTGATGCGATTAATAAGAGCGCATTGCGGTCGCTACCGAGCGATACGTTTGGGTACGCCTACGCTCGTTTTATGGACTCCAACGGGTGCGTACCGCTTCCAATTTATATGATTGATTATTCGTTCGCTGTTAGTTTTGAGGCCGATGGGCGCTCGTACGTTCAGTTTGTGGATGACACGGATTTGGCTTATGTGATGCAGCGATATCGGGAGCTACATGATCTCTGGCACACTTTATTTGGGCTGCCTGCGACTCTGTTTGGTGAAATTGTGCTGAAATACATTGAGCTCGTGCAGACGGGTTTGCCAGCTTGTGCATTGAGTGGTTTTGTCGGTCAATTTTTGTTGTCGCGAGGTACGGAATTCGTGCAGCTTTTCTCATTTGGCTGAGATGCACATTCACTGTAGATGATATGCGAGAGCTGGCGTGTGTGTATGTTCCGTGGGCGTACAGAGCCGGCAAAGAAGCATCGTTTTTGATGAACATATATTATGAGAAGGAATTTTCGACGCCTTTGGAGGAGTTCCGTGATCGATACAACATTCAAGTGGCTCCACCAAAGGAAAAATGAGCGCTTACTGGGCGCTAAGGCTCTGATGTGATAATGAAAAGTACTTGTCAAGTTTTCAAAATATGCATTCATGCAGAAACATTATTACAATCGGTGCTGGAGCCCTATTTATCATTCTTTGGCGATTCTTCTGCCGGGTCTGAAACTTGTTCCGTGGGCATTTCTTGCTTGGGGTCTGTGAGGAATTTCTGAAAAGCTTCACTTTCACGCAAACATTCCTGCTTCCCGATAGCGTCCACAATCTTTGCAAATTGTATCTCGCGTTCCTGCAGAATCTCTGGATTTTGCTTATCCAAAAACAAGGCAAACGTCTTGGTACTTGGGAATTTGGGCAGACTCGATACGTCCTCAAGATTTGCATACAGCGTTTTGAAGTCTGTGTACCTGCGTTTCAGCAGCGTGTCATCCACTTGCACATTATAATAGACGACTTGGTCGGGCCCAATGCTGTGTCCGGTGACGCTGTAGGTACTCTCGCGCTTCTCCTTGGCGTCGACACGCTGATCGTCGGACTGCAGCGTTTGCGCGGGATTCGATTGAGTGCATCCCATTTTTTGATCGGTCCGAAAGAAATGTAATGCGTACAATCAGTCGATTGCGTGGCTGTGAAAGGCACAGAAAACAGAATTTTTAATCACGATAGAAATTTTCCCGCTTTTGGCTCTTTTTCGGTCGGAGGATTGCCAGAGAGATTTTGAAAGCCACATATCAGCCGATACTGAACCTTTTATGCATCAGAGCTAGAATGTCATTTTTGGCCGAATTCCAAAAATACTCGAATAAGACCAGGTCATGAGGACACTCGAGAGCATTGAGCATGCTCAATCGGACAGCCAGTTGAGAATCTATCATGTCCAAGAAAGAAGTGATGAATCGCACCGTAAAAGCAGTAGAGCTTGGGCGAATATCGCTACAGCCTGTGGGAATAATTCAGCGTAAAAGCTTGGGGCCGAAAAGTTGTGGCGCCTACAAAATTCGCAAAATTGAACAGACAAAATTTCGTTATTTTTGTAAGTTGCAGGCTCCCGAACGAAACAATCGAGCTGACACGAGTGTATGTAGATGATCGTGGGGATCTTCCGTTGCGCGTGAATTTCAACGGTGCGATTCGGAAGATTCAATGGCAAGTAGAGCTCGTGAAACTCGACTTTGGCCATTACCTTCCGCTTTTTATGGAAGGCCTACGCGAGCTGGACGATCCGTACCATTTTCTGGCGCTGAACGGCATTCTGGACATGCTCGATAAAGGCCAAGATCGGGCGCTATTATGCATTCCTCAGCTGATTCCAGCCATGAAGCAGAATCTTATGACTCGACATCCACAGATTTTATGTATGCAAATGAAAGTGATACAAAAGCTCGTTGGTGGTAGTAACTATGCTGGAGAAGCTTTAGTTCCGTATTACCGACAGCTTTTATCAGTGTTCAATCTCTTTGTCAATAAACGTGTCAATTGCGGAGATGCTATCGATTACGGGCAACGAAGAGAAGATAATCTCGGAGATCTCATTCTCGAGACTCTAAATATTTTGGAGCGGCATGGAGGTCCTGACGCGTTTGTGAATATAAAGTGCGTCGATACAATTGTTCGTATGTGAGGGTGTGTCTGACTTGTTTCGATTTCTGATGATAGATATATGGTCCCAACGTATGAAAGCTGCGTGAAAAAAGCTCTTAGATGATACGATAATTCGATTTTTTTCAATACTCATTAGACAACTGGAAGCTTTTTTAATGCGGATTTTGCTTCTTTCAAGCCTTGGTTTGCCGCTAGTTGATAATAATGAGTCGCTTTCGCCAGATCTTTGGGTAATTCAGCTTGTCCCTTTTCGAAAAACTGACCGAGACAGAGCTGAGCCTGCGGATTTCCACCTTCCGCCGCAAGAAAAAACCATTCCGCAGCTTTACTGAGATTCTTTTCAACACCGTACCCGAGTGAGTAACACGCTCCAAGATCGAATTGAGCAAGAATGAGACCGGCATCAGCTGCTTTTTTAAAGTGCCGAAAGGCTCTACAACGATCGTGATCGGTTCCTTGCCCGCGGGTATACGCGGTTCCGAGCGCGTGATGTGCTTCCAGCATTCCCTGTTTGGCTGCTTTTTCAAACAAATCGAACGATTTCGCGAAATTCTGTGTCACGTGAACTCCTTCGGCATACAAACGACCGAGATCATATCGGGCCACCATGTGGCCTCTGTCAGCTGCTTTGGTCCAGTATTCCACCGCCAGCGAGCAATTTTGCTTGATTCCTTTGGAACCGTGAAGAAAGATTGTTCCAATTTTATGGCAGCTTTCTTCGTGCCCGGCGTCGGCCGCAGTCTGAAGGAATGTTTTCCCCAATTGCTCGTTTTTCTTTACGTTTTCGTGGCCTTTCAAGTACAAATTTCCGAGCGCAAATTGAGCTTTTGTGTGACCTCTTTCCGCAGCGTTTGTCCAGTGCATGATTGTTCGGGTAATAAAAGTCCTTGTAGCGATTTTCGCGTCGGAAGAGGGTGCATCGGGTGGGTGCGTTCGGGAAGCTTTTACGAAGTATTTAACACCGGTTGCGAAATCGCTGTCAGCAGATTCAGAAAATTGTCTTAAGAAAAATGATGTGGACGGACTCGTTTGCTGTGCGGATGTTATTTGACGTGGAATTAGCGACCGCAAGTGCTTGGTCGATAGCAGTTTAACGCTCATGGAGATCGCCATCGGTTACATAACAAACATGTGATGTTACCTATCAATGCCAGTTGATGTTGCAAGAATGTGGTGGTGCAATTTTTAAATAACTGTAACTATGGTGGTGCGTCGAGATTATCTGCCGGTAAGACATGGTGGCGATGGAATTTGGCCAATTAATGAGAGGAATGTCAACAGGGTCGTATAAAACGGTTTCTAGTTCAGCACCCAGATTTTGGTCACTTTAGTAATCCAGCAGTGGACCTTCTAGGTACATTTGCGGTGACTGACGCCGTCACTTTGCATCATTCTCATGTTGCATCAGCCGCTTATGTAGAATCGTTTCTGCGCACATTGGCGAACGGATTGGCCGAACGAGCTGTTGCCGCGCAGACTCAAACACTGACTCCGATGGAGCTGTACGCACCGAAAAGAACTCACAAATGCGCTGGATTGTTTTGTAATATTATAATATTGCTGTCATGTATTTGTCATTTTGTAGCAAACACTTTGTTGAAGCCCGTAAAGATCTCGATTTCCTAAAGAGTAAAGTTGCTTTGGTGCAACATAGTGATGCAATTCGCTGTAAGAAGCGGAAAACAACTGGAAAGATCAAGATCAATGCAGCGAGAAAGGTTGCAAGCAAGAAGTCGCAGAAACGCTCATCAATGCAGATTAAGATCGCTCAACCTGGAAAAGTGGAGTCTCAATTGCAGAAAAGCATCGAAGAGAATGATAACTACGATGAAAGTGAGTAGACGTAGCTGTTACGCAAACTTTACTCATAGAGGAGTTCACGCCGCTAAGGTCCTATGCGGTTCAATCTTCTCTATGAGCCCTGCAAAGAGATTGAGAGCCAAAGCTTCCTTCATGCGTTCAGGATGCAAGTCTGAGGCTTTGTTCACTTGTCTCTTCCACACACTCGAAGTCGCAGCTTGGAGTCCACCCATTAGATAAAGCGAGTTCGGTCTGTTGGAGACCGCAATGACTCCGTTACCACACAGTCGAGCAACATCACTGAGCTCAGACGGTGCCTTATTAAGTTCGCATAAAAGTATCTGCTTCCCATTTTCCACCAGTAGGATGATAGTTGCGAGCGAACACGTGTTATTGATCTCTTTGGATCGATGCTGAGCAACCCAATCGCAATATAATTCTTCAAATTTGAAGAATAACAGACAGAATAGTCTATAAAAAACCATTTCATCTTGTAAAAGCTGCCAATACATTGTCAATTGGACCGGGAAGCGTCCCGGTTGGCCATCCGAGTCGACGAGATAGAAAACTTGGCAGATTGATCGAGCGACAGCCATAGCTGTTTTGGCGAACGGGTACCCTCCACGACGCCTCCGCATTAGCGTGAATTCTGTATGATGATTTTGAACAAAGTAGATCAAGCAGCGTAAGCCCAGCTCGCCCATAGACCGCAGATCATCGCCTGGGTTACAAGAAGAGAAACCCGCTTTCCATTTCCAAAATTCGCTTATTGGCTCGAATTTCCTGCTAGATTTTTGATTATCTACGAGATTCCAGAATTGCTCCAAAAGGCTCAAGTGCTAGAGGGGATAATAGTATTCCAATAAATCGAACAATTAGCGATGGTATCGATGTAATTAGGTAAACCTGTGGGGACTGGAGCAAACGTGTATACAGCAATTTTTGTAGCCTGTACAAAATCATAATTTCTTTGTCATTTGGCTGCCTACCGAGCTCTTTCGTGTGACTCGACTGATTCCCCATTCTTGCGATCTTCAAAAGACACAAAAACAGAGTGCCAATTATATATTAAACCAATCATACTGCTGCTAAAATGGAACAAACCAATCGGATTTCAAAACAGCACAAATACAGCCAATCAGCTGTATCTATAGAATCGCAAATGTTCACGCAACTGAACAGAAATGAGATTTTTTTCCGCAAGCCGATCGCTCAAATGCGAGCCAAAAGCACTCGCTGGAATTCAAAATCCTTCTTTTGTGCAGCTGAGAGTCAGGATTCCATTTCTCTTGTGCCAAAAGCATTGCACACTCGGCAATGACGCGACTGATGAATCCGTAGCCTGGATCGCCTTCACCATGGATACTTGCGCTTATGGCAAGCTGACCATCTTCCTTATAGCCCAATGCAGAAGCTACAAAAAATCCATTTTGAATGGTGGTATCGGATGCTTCTTGGCTGGGTGCCGGTGCGAATCGTTTCAGAATGGCCCGCGTCCACCGGAAATAAAGCATGATTCCTTGCAAGTACAACGCAATGGTCAATGCGAGCTCAAAAAGGAATCCATCCAGTGCAAATCGTATATCAAATACAAATCGGTCACCATAACGATTGTTTGAAAATAGTTGCTGAGATGAACGAAAGTGGAATCAAGCGTCCCTCTATCATTCAGTGCTGTCGACCTGTCGATATCCTTATCATATGACATTAGCAAACGCGATTGGTTCTTCTTGACGAGTCCATTGGCCTCTTTGGCTTGCATCACATCAGTCACGGCCAGCATGAACGGATTCCGCATCCTGTTAAGCTCTCCCGATGTGCTTGTATCCACATGCGCAAACAATATCGCACAGGTTTAGCAGCCACGGTAGGACACCGTTCCATCATCTTCTTAACCCAAACCAATTTTCCGGTCAAGTCGCAGTAGAGTACCCGTTTCGGGACACAATTGAAAGAGAACTGTTCCATACAGAGTGTAATGTCCCACGACAGTGAGAACCACTTTGATCGATTTCACCATTTTGAGCAAAGAATCTCTATCATGAGAATCTGCGACGTATCGAAAGATTTCGAATCCACATTCGATAATTTCTTCTGTAGATTTTGTAAAAGAGATCGCAACTTTCCTTCGCTGCATCCTGCCAGCGTCCATTTCATTGAAGAATAACATAAAAATATCATGTGCATTCACCTAGTTTATATAAATCAAACAAGACTAGGCTTTTCCATACATCTGTCATGAACCAGGATCGGATGGTGCATTTCCACAAAAAGGTGGTACACTCCAGCCCCGATGGCGCCACCGACTATTGGGCCTACAGTTGGCACCCAAAAGTAGTAATCTTGCATTGTGAATGTCTTGAATCCCCATCCACCAATTGCGGATAGGAATCTTGAAGCTAAGTCTCCCGCTGGATTGATAGCACCCCCGGTATTCATTCCAAAAGACGCTCCAATAGCGATAACAAGCAGCGCAGTGGCGCCTGGAGCGGTGTATGGACCTGCGGGTTTGTTACGTTGGTCTCCGATTGCAAAGATTCCACCCATGAGAAGCGCTGTTCCGAAGGCCTCAGATAAAAATGCGCTTGCATTCGAGATTGCGGCGTTCGGGTAGGTCGCAAACAGTCCATGTGTAGTCTCTCGTTCGGGGTCGATGACATTAAAAATAGGATAATAGATTGCAAGAACCATCGCTGCGCCACAAAACGCACCTAACAGCTGTGCTAGAATGTAAAAAGGAGCTTTTCGCCATGGAAAACGTCGAAATAAAGCCAATGTCGTAGTTACTGCTGGATTAATATGTGCGCCACTGACACCGCCAGCGCAATGAATCCCGAAAAGAACGCCCAGACCCCAACCCATATTGATACTCAAGTACACACCGCTATTTTGTTGTGATAAAACTACTTGCGCAACAACACCGTTACCAAAGCAAAGAAGAATAAATGTGCCCAGAAACTCTGCCAAACATTCTCGTAACAGCTGATTCTTGATTGCCCAGCCACTTGGCATTTCCGTCATCGTAGCTTTCGGTTCGTGATCGAGATCTGAGTACCCGCTGTCTTTAACTCCACCCATAGTTACTAGTTCCACGGAAGCGGGTTGCCGCATGTCATCACCATCAGCATCGGCATACATTATCACAGAGAAATCTTGATACCCCATTTGAATGGAAGCACAGAGTCAAAAGGTTATTGATCTAGAAACTCAAAAGTGCGGGAACGACTCAAGAATTCAGGAGACTGAGAATCAATTGAGGTTGTCGTGAAAGTATCTGATCGGCGCGACCCAGAGATGAAATTGGTATATGAGTAGCAATGTGAGATTTCTAGCTGTAAGAACCATGAAGTCGTGAAATTTGTATTACACCTTTCTGCCAGATGGTATGCATGCGAATAGAATCAACCATACGTCACTGTACACTAGCTAAATCATCTTGGCTTTCAAATTTCATAGTGTGACCATACTAGACACATCCGTACCGTCATCTGTCTCTTTCCGTTTACATCAGAGAGACAGATTCCGACTGGTGACCCATTACTTAAAGGGCACACACCAGCTGTGTTGAGCGAAAATTGGAAATTACGTTTTTATGTTGATAGGTCCGTAGTTCACAAAAAGCGAATCTAAGCCAACGCCGCAGCATTCACCATCTTGATATTCTATACCGCTTGTGACAATGATACTTACACTGACTTCACGCGTAAGCAATCTTCTAAACTTCTGTTGTGGGAAAGGAGTGTGTTAGTCATGACTTTTTGACCATCTTCTTCCTCACTCCCCCTCAAAGCACTACTCCTGATGTTCGCCTGGTGAACCGAATCTTGGAATTGTTCGTCGAAATAGGCTTTCTCAAGAAATCTGCAAGTTGATGTTTTGATTCAATGTACTCAATCTGTATTTCTGCATCCTTCAGAGGGTCACGAATAAAATGGTATCGAACATCAATATGTTTAGCCCGACCTTGATATCCGATATTTTTCGCATTAGCAATAGCACTTTGATTATCCTCAAAAATAGTTTGTTATTGATTAATGTTTTGCCTTCAACTCAGATAACAAATTCTTGAGCCATATAACTTCTTGCACACAGAGTGGCAGTGCGATGTACTCTGCCAGCCGTACTGAGTGCTACACTTTGTTGAATTATATGATTTGAAGATCAGTGGGGCTCCGCTTATCATAATCATGATTCCAGAAACAGATCTTCTGTCTCCCTTGCTATTTACCCAATCCGCGTCACTATACGCACATACCTTCAAAACCTTCCCGCCGCCTCTGTATGAAATCCCGTTGTCACTTGTTAACTTCATGTATCGCAGAACTCTTATCGCTGCTTTACAGTGCTCTTCACTATGTAGTTCCAAATGTCGACTAAGTTGACCGACTGAGAGGGCAATATCCGCTTTTGTTCCATATATGTAGAGTAATGATCCCACTACAGATCAATAAGGACGAAATTTTATCCTCGAGTCTTCTTGTGCAAACCTTGATAAAACTTGGCCTTAAAACATTGGAGGTGCAAACTTGCTTTGCGTCGATTTATTTGAACTATTCGATCATCTATGTATGCCGAATACTTGACATATCTTCACCACACGTTTCGTCTGACCTTAATCTACTTGTATTCCCGGCATATAAATGACCTTTTCGATTCCGTTCACTTAAAATGTTGGCTTACTTGCCGGAAGTCCCCTTTTTTTCTTCCAAAGTCTTTGCACCCATTACTACGTCATCAACACATAATGCGATGTATACCAGCGACTTTCCTTTTTGTCGACAAACATGCATGAGTCTGTCCTACACTGTTTAAATTCCATTTCCAAGAATACTTTCGATATTGTCTTAAACCAAGTTAAAGCTGCCTGCTCCAAAATCATACAAACTTCTATTCAGATGACAAACTTCATTACGCTGAGCCTGGACACCTCTAGGTGGTATACGTATATCTTTTCCTCCAGGTACCAATGCCCATTCAAAGACTAGGTGTCGATATCAATTTGCTTAATTTTGGAAACCTTCGTGACAGCATGCCGATAAGTAAATACTGATAGAATTCATGTTTGCAGCTGGTGCATATGAATCCATATTATCAACCTCGATATCCCAAAGCAACAAGTCTAGCTTTATAATTTTCAATTTCACCGAATTCATTTCGCTTCAAGGTGAATACCCATTTTGTTCCAATAACCATCATATTCGGTTTCATGTAAGTCAAAGTCTATGTGTTCTTTGTTATTTTGTTAGAGGGAAAAAGGGCAAGCATATTATCAAAATCATTAGTCACCTACGGGCCACTAATCACAACATCACAGCTAGATTTGTCGACAGCTAGATTGTCTGGGAAGATGATCAGGGAGCTATCGCATTTGCCACGAACCCAGGATAGCATTTACGAACGAAATATGGGGATACCCGCCATCACTTTATTCGTGAGAAAATAATGACAGGTGTTATAAAAGTGATCTACGAGGGACGAAGTATCGACTCACTGACATTCAGACGAAAGCACTAGGAACCAAACGAATTCAATGCATTCGTGATTCAATGGGTATTAATTGAGCGTTCAACTTTATTGAGTGGAAGTGTGTTAAAACGTACATTATAGTTGAAGTACTACATGAGACTGCACCACGATATGCAAAGCGATGACTGTGAGCTATGGTACATAAGTCTCATGTAGTACTTCAACTATAATGTACGTTTTAACACACTCCCACTCAATAAAGTTGAACGCTCAATTAATACCCATTGAATCACGAATGCATTGAATTAGTTTGGTTCCTAGTGCTTTCGTCTGAATGTCAGTGAGTCGATACTTCGTCCCTCGTAGATCATTTTTATAACACCTGTCATTATTTTCTCACGAATAAAGTGATGGCGGGTATCCCCATATTTCGTTCGTAAATGATATCCTGGGTTCGTGGCAAATGCGCTAGCTCCCTGATTATCTTCCCAGACAATCGTTAGATTCTTCTGTTTGAATCCCAAGTCGAATGCATTTCTCTCTCGTACATAGTACGTCCTGTGTGCACATGCTTATTGCCATGCAATCAGCTTCTGATGTACTCAATGTTGGAAGGACTTAAGAATGTGCTTTAGGTTTCTAGTCGCACTTGGCACTTAGTCTAAACGATAAGTTAGGATTTTAATTTTCTAAAGAATAAAACCTCAGTTTTGGCAATTTTCCTGGAACGCGACCATCTTCGCTCACCTGCCAACAGCTTACGAGTCCAACCCAGATTTCATCAGCCAAGACCATGGAAGAATCCGACAGATCAAATGAGTCGGAGATGGACCGAATGATGATGCTACTGGAGGCACTCGGAAATCGACTGGACAAAATCGAGACCGAGCGGAGCCTCGGCTCGCCCCTATCAGCACCGACCGCGCGAACGGAGAGCGTATTTGCTGGTCCCAGCAACCAAGGACGGATTTGACAATGTCATTCTTGGATGCGAAACCGATGTAGCATCGTGGAAGCGGGATGAGGAGAAGCTTTATCCATGCCATGCAACATAATTCTCTGGACGGGCTAAATCGAGTGAGATTCCCCGCAGCAAGCGATACGAAGCTCGCCATTCAGCCAATCGAAGGGAAAGAAATCTACTCTGCACTTGGAGCGCCGCTACGCAATGGTTTTATCGTTTCTTGCGGCAACTATCGCATGTCCAACAAGCATCCGGCGGGATTTGGAGTGAGGAGGTGAAGCTGGACTGCCTAAGACGGCATCTCAGCGGAGAAGTTCTCACTTATTTCGAGCATCAAGTACCTCAGTGGATAACTCGGTGTTCTAGCGTTGAAGAAGTGATGGACCGGATCAACGAAGTGTTTCGGCCCAGCATCACCAGAACGCAAGCAACACGCCTTTATACCGCAAAAAAACGACTGGACGCGCTTGGAGTGAGCATTTTCTATTCCTGTCGGCAGTCAGTGAAGCAGTCGGTGGAGCAGATGATATGCCCCTGGAAAGTGTCATCAAGTACGCAAAGCCTATTTTTAAACAAGCCTGGTGGCCCGTGTCAGTACATGAGATAAGACACCAGACGGCAAGCCGAGGAACTCTATCACTTTGCCCAGCTTATGGATTCAGACACAGTGATGCATCAAGAGAGCCGAAGAAATGGAATCGAGACCGAATCGGTACAATAAGGGAATCCAAGCCGAAGAAGCAAATGAGCTGTTATAATTGCGGAAAAATTGGACATATGAAAAAGGATTGCCGGAAAAAGAGTTCCTCCAGCAGGGAAGACATGGTCTTAGAGATTGGATGCAAAAGTACTACGCTGAAACAACGAAGAAAGTATGGATATTAGACAGCGGAACCAGCAGGCATCTCGTAACGGATGTGAACATGTTACAACATCGCAAGGAATGCACCGTATCATGCATACTTCCAAATGGGAAGAAATGAAGATGGGATGGACAGGGACGGCGACGATTGTCCCAACAGTCAACGGTTTACCGAGGAATGTTCTCTTGAACGACGTGCAACATTCGGAACACCTCCCTTGATACAGTGTTTCGTATGGAAAGTTGGAGGCAAAAGGATGCGAATTGACGCACCAAGCAGATGGATCGAGAGTTAAAGAGTCAAAAATGTGCTTTAGGTTCCTAGTCGCACTTGGTGCTTAGTCTACATGATTCGTTAGGACTTCGATTTTCTAAAAAATAAAAACTCACTTTTGGCAATTTTCCTGGAACGCGACCATCTTCGCTCACCTACCAACACTCAAAGCCACTGTACGTTTATACTTTGCCCTGGAAGTAACTGGTCCACCATTGAGTCTTTTCAATATTTGATTCACAGACCTACGGTCATTCAAGTTGTTTCCCCAATCTGCATCACTGCAGGCAGATAGTTGGTTCGGAGTCTTATTGAAGGTGTAGTGTATTCCAAATGTAATACTTTGATTGCTACCTTCCAATGCTTCGATTCAGGGTTAGATAAAAACATCCAATTTGACTTACAGGGAATGCCACATCTGGCCGTATGCTTATTGCAACATACAGCAACCGCCAATAAGTTGACGATACGGTGTGCGATTCATTAGTTCTTTTTCTTCTTGCGTCGTCGAACTGTCTTTGTTTGAGAGTCTAGTGCTTGGATCAAACGGATTTTCTACAGCTCGAGTATGATTATACTTGAATAGTTCTGCAGTCGCTTCTAGACATTTCTTCTGTGTGATCGATATCACTCGCTTCTCGGGTTCTTAATTTATCTCCATACCTAAGAGGTGTTATACTGAAACCAGGTCTTTGAAATCGTTGCAAAATTTTAATTTTAATTTTTTTTACGATATCGATTGATTTAGCTGCTACGATCATATCATTCACGTAAAGACACAAGTCAATACATCCACCACCATGCTTCTACTTGTATACGCATCTATCAGCACCACATGCTTCAAACTCCAGTTTTTAGCAATGTACTGTAGATAATTGAGTTCCACGCATGTGCGGCTTGATTCAATCCATATAAAGCACGGTTCAGCTCCAAAACACATTCTTTGCCAATGTTAAGTCCCTTTGGGACTTCCAAGTAGACTTCTTGAATGGCTGCGTTCAAATACGCGTTGTCCACATCGATTTCTTTAATGATGCATCCAATTGCACAGCAAGTTGATAGGAGTATCCTAATCGAGTTAATGCTCACCATAGCAGCGTATGCCTTAAAACAATCGACTACGTAATGTTGCAAAAATCCCAACGCAATCCGTCTAGCTTTGTAGCGCAGTGTTGGTCCCGTCTCCTTCTTGACCCAGAACCACTTAGTTCCAGTGGTCTTAATCCATGGTTTGCGTGTCATATTGACCACGTGTTGTTCCGCTTGTGCGCATCAAATTCGTTGTTGATGGCTTTAATCCACTGGTCTTTTTCATCTCCATTGGTCGCATCTTCATACGATCGTGGGAAATTTTGTGTAACCATTGCGACTTCTACCATCAACGACGTATCGCTATCCAATCGAGATCTCTTGGATGCAGGTTCGTTAACATCTCTATCACTTGAGTGAACATTGTTATCGTACACGACGATACTTTCTTCGATATGGTTGTCAACATTATCAGCTTCGATCAATATGGGTGGGTGTTCAATTTGTGCAATATCGTCTCTCCCACTGATTTTGTCGGTAAAAAGGTGCCGGTTCTTTTGAAATGCGCCTTCTTGCTGGCAAAACTTACTTTGAATTTTTCGTGGCTGTTGCGTGAGTTGTTCTTACTGATTGGTGCGAGATTGATGACAGCCAATTCAGAGGTTCACACTGGCATCTTTGGTCCAATTTCTCTGATGTGTTTATCCATCTCCACGTCATCATCTTCGTGCTCCTCTTCCATTTTCACATCCCCAGTTCCGCTGTTGTGCCATCCACACTTTCAGTCATCGTCTGCATCACATTCTTATGGGTATACTGATGTATTAGTCACTGTAGAGTTTGACACGTTTTCCTCTTAGGTACTATCAACTTTGCGTCCATCGAGTGTAATCGTTCTGTTGGTCTTAATAGTGTGTGTTTCCAGGCCAAAACTTTATAGCCTTTTGTATGTATGTTGGGCATATTCCAGTAACATAAATGAAAATTCTTCACGTCAAACTCCGTGCGCTTAGTATCGTAAAGATGAGAGTATCGCACCGATCCAAGCACACGTAGGCAATGTAATTGCGGCTTTATCTTGAAACACTTTTCGAATGGAGTCATATTCATGAATGTGCTTGTCATGCTTCGATTGATCAGGTGAACCGCGGTATTGATCGATTCAGCCCACCAAGTCTGTGCAACACCCTTGTAGCTCATCATGCATTTTTCCTTTTTCGTGATTCTCCTCTTCATTCGTTCAGCAACTCCGTTTTGCTGCGGGCTGCATTGTACTTCTTTCTGGTGAATGATTTGATTCACCCAGCAAAATTCTTCGAATACTCTTGTTCTAGTCTTCTCCGCCATTGTCCGTGCGTGTGGATTTGACTTTCGTTCCACACTGTAGTTCCTTCTCTGCTTTGTACTCGATGAACTTGGTAGTCGCTCACTTTTGGTTATTAAGAAGCATACGTCCACAAATGGGGAGAAGTCGTCAATAAATGACAGCATAAAACGAGACCGACCAGGATTTTTGGTTTTCATGGGTCCCATGACATCTGAGTGAAATAATTGTAATGGATTCATGGTCTTCGTCATCGAATCCTTGGGAAATCTCGCCACTGTCATCTTTCCTTGGAGACGTCCACTGCACAAATTGCCATCTTTGTCCCAAACTCTTGGCAAACCTTCAGCCGGCTTCTGTGTTTCATCGTAGATTGTGTAGTTCTGGAGGTACATTCTGGCATGCCATAGCCCCCACTTATCCTTAGCCTTCTTGTGTTCAGCCATCATGGCACGCTTATGTCCCACGTTGAGTGTGTAAGCTTTACCCTCACGCTTCGATGACACCAGCATATCATTGCCTCTGTAAATGTCGCCATTTATTTGCTCCTCACAGTATGTCGAGCCCATGCTGGGCCATCTTTGGAACTGGTAGTATCCGTCTATCCAGATTAGGTATGTGTAACACTCCTTCACGGTCAGCATTGAATCACTCTTGCAGCGAATATAACCTTTCCCTTCTCAATTGCTTCCATTTTGGCTCCGTCTACAATACGGAATTGGATTGGATCCTCCAACTCATGATATTGGGTGAAATCTTCCTTTGGTGGGGTCAAATGTGACGAGGCTCCACTATCCAACAACCACGCTTGTTTACCACCATCATGAACTTTAAAATGCAATTGCATTCGCGTCCGTCACATTCTTTGTCTTGCACTCATATTGTTTGTGGCCTCCTTTGTCGTATCTATGACACGTTCCACGAAATTGCTTCTTCTTCTTTGTATCTTCATTTGTCGTTCTTTGTTGACGCATCGCCCGTCTTCTCCCTTGGCCATGGCATACGCGAAATGCACCCTCCGAGGTCTCTTTTTGTTGTTTCTCATCGTGCTCCTTCAGCAGCTTTTCTTTCACGTTCATCAGTGTTAGTCCATTTGAGTACTCTAGTATTGTTACCAGTAGCTCGTATTCAGCAGGCAAGCTTCCGAGCAAAATTGTCAGCGTTTTTTCTTCGTCCATCACGTCTTCGAATGCTTCCATGCTTCAGGTGAGCTCGTCGAACGATCTATGTGGCTGACCATATTGCCTCCCTCTTCCATGCGAAACTCATGTAGTCTTCGAGTTAGAGCTATTCTGTTCTGGAGGTTGCGCTTGTTGTAGTATTTCACAAGAACTTCCTGGCTGTTGTCGCATGGCGAATCTTTTACTGATGCTCGACTTCGACTCGTTGTGCGATAATCGCAAAGGCTTTTAAATCCTTGACTCCCAGTCAGCACCTAAATCGTCCTCGGACTTCATTTCCATGATATGATTCAGCAGTCCTTTGCGCGCGAGGTCATCTTCATGTTGAATACCCAATGGAAGCAGTTGCCGTTCCCGAATAAGGCGTCCGGCTGTTTCATCTTCTTTCTGGTGCCACCAAACATCGTTGGGCTCATAGTTTGTTATTTTGTTGAAGGGAAAGTATATTATCAAGATTTTCAGTCACCTACGAGCCACTAATCGCAACACCACTTATGTACCATACATCACAGTCGTCGCTTTCAAATATCGTAGATTCTTCTCATACAATACTTCAACTATAATGTACGCTATGATATTGTTCTCTTCAGCGCTTGAAGTTCTTGATCAGTGGCACTTTTCCAATCATTTGAATTTGCGGATCTCGTGATGTCGAAAGGACCCGACGCTTGGAATGGATAAAGCGTCTCTTGGTAAGCGGACCATAAGCTTCACATAATGCAGGTATCATTTACCAGGCCCTGCTCGAGCAGCATGTACAATTAACAGGTTAGACGACAAGATAGAAAAGTTGGCAGATTGATCGAGCGACATCCATAGCAGTTTTGGAGAAAGAGTACCCTCCACGTCGCCGCCGCATCAGCGTGAACTCTGTATGATGATTTTGAGGAAATAGATCAAGCAGCGTAAGCCAGCTCGCCCATAGACCGCAGATCATCGCCTGGGGTACAAAAAAAGACACCCACTTTTCATTTCCAAACTCCGCTCATTGGCTCGAACTTCCTTCTCAATGTTTGATTATGTATCTAGAATTGCTCCGAAAGGCTCAAGTGCTAGAGTGGATAAAAGCATTTCAATAAATCAAACAATCAGCGATGTAATCGGTGTATTTAGGTAAACCTGTGGGGACTGGAGCAAAGTGTATACAGCAGTTTCTGCACTCTGTACACAATCATAATTTCTTGGTCATTTGGTTGCCACCGAGCTCTTTCGTGTGACTCAACTGGTTCCCCATTCTTGCGAGCTTCAAAACGCACAAAAACAGAGTGCGAATTATATATTAAACCAATCATACTGCTGCTAAATTGGAAGAAACCAATCGGATTTCGAAACAGCACAAATACAGCCAATCAGCTGTATCTTTAGAATCGCAAATGTTCACGCAACTGAATAGAAATGAGATTTTTCTCCGCAAGCCGATCGCTCAAATGCGAGCCAAAAGCACTCGCTGGAGTATAAAATCCTCCTTTCGTGGCAGCTGGAGAGTAAGGATTCCATTTCTCTTGTGCCAAAAGCATCGCACACTCGGCAATGACGCGACTGGTGAATCCGTAGCCTGGATCGCCTTCACCATGGATACTTGCGCTTACGGCAAGCTGACCATCTTCCTTATAGCCCAATGCAGAGGCTACAAAAAATCCATTTTGAATGGTGGTATCGGATGCTTCTTGGCTGGGTGCCGGTGCGAATCGCTTCAGAATGGCCCGCGTCCACCGGAAATAAAGCATGATTCCTAGCAAGTACAACGCAATGGTCAATGCGAGCTCAAAAAGGAATCCATCCAGTGCAAATCGTTCATCAAATACAAATCGGTCACCATAACGATTGTTCAGCAAATAGTTGCTCAGATGAACGACAGCGGAATCAAGCGTCCCTCCAACACTCAGTGCTGTCCAGCTCTCGATATCCTTATCATATGACATTAGCAAACGCGATTGGTTCCTCTTGACGAGTCCATTGGCCTCTTTGGCTTGCATCACATCATTACCAGCCAGCATGAATGGATTCCGCATTCTTTTAAGCTCTTCCGATGTGCTTGTGTCCATGAGCGCAAACATACTCGCACAGGTTCCACCACTCAGCATTCCACGAAGACCCGTTATGTTATAAGATACTTTGGATGTTTTGGAATGAAACTTTTTCTCAATCGCATTTGCAATCATAAACGTTGCAATATCCGCCGGAATGGATTCGTACCCGCAAAACGGTACAATACGGGCTCCTGTTTTAGCAGCCACGGTAGAAAATCGTTCCATCATTTTCTTTACCCAAACCAATTCTCCTGTCAAGTCGCAGTAGTGTACCCCGTTTTCGGCACACAATTGAAGGAGAAGCGTTCCATACAAAGTGTAAGGTCCCACCACAGTGAGCACTACTTTGGTCGATTTCACCATTTTGAGCAAAGAATCCTTATCATGAGAGTCTGCGACTATGATATTTACTTGATCAAAAGCTTTCGACTCCACATTCGATAATTTCTTCTGTAGATTTTGTAAAAGAGACCGCAGCTTCTCCTCACTGCGTCCTGCCAGCGCCCATTTCATTGAGGAAGCATTATCTGATAGTAGGTAACGGGTTACTAGCGCGCCTGTAAGCCCGCTCGCACCAAATACAACAAAGTCGAATGGTTTCGAAGTCATATTGCGCGATCTTTCCAGAATGAAACGTAGTGCAAAAGTTTGCCGAACTTATTGGAGCATAAAATTATTATGTTCGTTCTACCTAGATTATATACAACTAGGCTTTGCCTAAACTCGCTCATTTACCCGGATCGGATGGTGCATTTCTACACAAAGCTGGTACACTCCAGCGCCAAAGGCGCCACCGATTATTGGGCCAAAAATGGGCACCAAAAAGTAATAATTTTGCAATGTGAATGTCTTGAATCCCCATCCACCAATTGCGGACAGGAACCTTGGACCCAAATCTCGCGCTGGATTAATCGCATACCCGGTATTCATTCCAAAAGACATTCCAATAGCGAGAACAAGCAGCGCAGTGGCGGCTGGAGCGGTGTATGGACTTGCGGGTTTGTTATGTTGATCCCCGATTGCAAAAATTCCACCCAAGAGAAGTGCTGTTCCAAAGGCCTCGCATAAAAATGCGCTTGCATTCGAGACTGCGGCGTTCGGGTAGGTCGCAAACACTCCTTGTGTAGTCTCTCGTTCAGGGTCGACGGAATTGAAAACAGGATAATAGATTGCAAGAACCATCGCAGCTCCACAAAACGCACCTAATAGCTGTGCTAGAATGTAGTAAGGAACTTTTCGCCATGAAAAACGTCGAAATAGAGCCAATGTCGTGGTTACTGCTGGATTAAGATGTGCGCCACTGACACCGCCGGAGCAATGAATCCCAAAAAGAACGCCCAGACCCCAACCCATATTGATACTCAAGTACGTACCGCTATTTTGCTGTGATAAAACTACTTGCGCAACGACACCGTCACCAAAACAGAGAAGAACAAATGTTCCCAGGAACTCTGCCAAACATTCTCGTAACAGCTGGTTCTTAGTTGCGTACTCACTTAGTATTCCCATCATCGCAGCTTCCGGTTCGTAATCAAGATTTGAGTATCCCCTGTCTTTAGCTCCACCCATCGTTACTCTTTCCACGGAAGCGGGTTGCCGCATGTCATCACCATCAGCATCGGCATCCATGATCACAGAGAAATCGTGATGCGCCATTTGAATGAAAATACAGAGTCAAAGAGTTTAGATCTAGAGACTCGAAAGTGTGGGAACCGAGTCAAAATTCAAAAGACTGAGACTTGATTGAGGTTGTCGTGAAAGTATCTGATCGGCGCGACCCAGAAAGGGAATTGATAAATGAGCAATAATGTGAGAGATTTGGTTGTATAAAACATGAAAGTCGTGCAAAATAGGTATCCACGTTTTTGCCGGATGGTATGCTGAAAGAACCAAAAAGTCAACAGGTTGCTGACAGACGAAAAGACGGTAAAGTGTGCCATGGCGTAGAGAAGCAACCTTAGGTCACTGGTACACTAGCTGAATCATCTTCGCTCTACTTTATCCTTAATTCAATGACTAATCGAATTACACGATGTGCATCTTGCCGAACACCACCGAAACGTCACCTGTCTCTTTCCCTTTCCATCAGAAAGACACATTCTGACTGCCGACCCATTACCCAAAGGGCACACACACCAACTTATGTGTACTTTCCCAAGAAGAAGTCCTATTTCGATCCGATACCCTAAACCTGAAACCGAAATGTTGACACCCAATGATGTCCCTTACGAAACATCTTGTTCAAGTTACAAACAAAAGCTGTAATGCTTTACATTCTCGGGCATCAGCTAATTCAGTGTTTAAGGCTGTGAATCCTTTACATAGCTTTCGGAATTCGTGGGGTTTTCACGCGTTAGTGCCCAAACAGTCATAGAGATCAAACGTGTGAAATGGAGTGTATTGCCTGCCAAATTTAATGTAATTTTAAGTGTCAAGTTGCGCTTGCAATGCATCACGAGCGGCAAAAGCAATTCTAGCAGCATGTCGAGCTGCTTCTTCATTATCCTTGCTAATCTGCGCATCCTTAAATGCGGATTCCAACAGTCTTGAAAGCTTTTGTATTTCCGCAGCCTGATGTGTTGTGCATGCTCTCAATCGTTCTACTTCCTTTTTTTCTTCATCTAGCTGTGCCTGGAATGTCACTTTCTCCTTCAAATGAAGTTTCCGAGCAGTGATGAGTTTCTGTGTCAGCTCTTCGATAATCCTCCGGCTCTCTCGTAACTTTTCCGTTCTCTCATGAATGTTTGCCTTCTCTTCATCCTGAATAGCCTTCTCTTCGTGATCTGAGAAGAGGTTCGGATCGCGCGAAGAAGTGACTATTGTCGATGGAGAATAAGGTAACGGCATCATCGCTGGAGAGGTGCAATATTGTCCTGAATCGTAATATGAACGTGACTCGTCTTCCAGTGCATCTTCGTCGTAATCGGTGTTTATAAAGCCGAGAGATAGATTTACGCTTTTTCGAATCGATAATGGTTTCTCTGCGTCGATTTGATTGGATACATCCATTTCGTCCGAATCAGGAGGCAATATGTTATTTCCCTCATCTTCTTCGGTGTCAATCTCTGTATCAGTTTCATTATTGAGTAGATTGCCACGCATACAATGTTCAGGTGGAATTTTTGCACGCATCGGTACATCTTTGAGAAATGCAGACAATTTTGTCGAGTGAAGATCATTCTTTTTCGAGACGCTATCTTCTTCTTTGTTTTTGATGCGCTCTGCTCCTCTATACGCGTTCTTGATTCGCTCGTGTTTTTCAGCGATGTGCTCTGCTTTCTCGACCGGTTTGGTGTTTGGCCCTACCTTTTCAGCCGGTCTCTTCATGCGCTCGCGATGGTTGGATCTAGCCACTTTGTCGGTGAACCGATTCAAGAATTCGTCGAGTTTGTGAGAGCGTTTAGATTCTTGTGGTTTACAAGGTGCCTCAATCGATTTGCGGTTTACTCGCCGTGGGAAACTAGGAACGGTTTGTTGTTTTGTATCTGAAGTGAAGCGCTCGCGTAGTGCATTTAAACACATACATACGCTTGTTTCGTTTTTATCGTGAACGAGTTCCAAACTCGTGAATGTATACCGTTCTTCTAGTTCGACAACCTCTCGACACCAACGTAAAAATAATTGTACACGTTCCATACTGTGAAATGGTGTGACTTGATGTAAGCTGCGATTCACATTTGCTTTGAATATACTTCTGACAACTCGGTCTTTTTTCTGCAATGAATTTTGTGTGTTTTGTAAAACGTATGCAAGAGTGTATAGTAAACGTCCATCAAGGAGTAGCTCGCAGAACAAAGTAGATTGCTCTTTCACGTCTTGTATACTTTGCTCAAGTTTATTCCACTGCGTCGAAGTAATGACTCCACTCGGAAGTGCGGTATTCGCTTGACGCACGCAGTCATAAAACCATGTTCGTAATATTACCTTGAGATCTGGAGAAAAAAGCTTAGACTCGCTCGATCGGCGTGTTAGTTTGATTCCTAAGAACATGGTCTAATTCTGTTTGTCCGCGGCAAGAAGACCACCACAAAACAGACTGATCGTTTCGCGGATTGCTATATCGTAAGTTATTTCATGGTATCGTTCCGAATTCTTGCGGGAATCTATATAAAAATCAAGCAGAACGAGGGTAGGGATACGAATTCCCCCTGTCCAGTCAGATTGTAATGTTGTGCCGAACCGGCAGTTGACAGCTCCATGCCATTGGATCAATAAAACTGTGTTAATGATTCAAACAAACTGTGCTAATGGTGTGTGGATGTTGCACGAGTGTTCAGATTGTCGTGAGTGTTGTTCAAATGTAAGGTGACCCGATGACGCAGTCGACGCTACTCGCCTTCTTCAAGACGAAAAACCCTCTCCGAAACGATACAAGGCTCTTACTTCAATATCAAGTTCAACTTGGATTCGTCCGCTTTCGGACATTTGTTCTCATTTTGTAATACTACGGCTAAGACTGCAAATGGAGACAATGGATATTGTGGATTACGAAAATGTCAAGAGCAAACGCTTTCTTCGCTTGGATAACACCAGTGACTTAATGGTTTCAATGTATGAAAAGTTTCGCATGTCTGGCGAGAAACCAGCCCGTTGTATACTTATAAACTATACAGCGGCAGAAGAGGACGACTTGTGTTCCGACACAACAGAGTATTTGTATACGGAATCACTGAAAAAGTATATAAATCATTCATAAAATATGTATCATTCCAAACGTATATTTCCAACGCAGTTCACGATGCCGCCGTAGTAGATAGATTATACTTTGCGCGCAGAAAACCACGTCGCTGTGCTTGTAAAAGTCTCCGATCTTGCTGGAACGAAGATATTTTTTTCTCCAGACACGTTGCTTCCTCTGATCTCTGTCGAAGTTTTGCGGTCTCGACCTCAACTTCTCTTGCACGGCGTTCTTTTTCCTGTTTTTGAATAACACATCGAACATCTCGAGCGACTTGAATGCCGTTCATCCATTGTCTTCGTACGGTGGAATTCTTCGCATCAAATCGATACTCCTTGCTCTCTCTTGTCGTGATGCGGAAGCCTACGTCCGCATTATCCTCTCCAATCGATACTTCCTGAACACTAATAATCGCATCTAATGCGATGGTCTTGGTCTCACCTGCACAACTATGTTATCATTTTTGTATTCTGTTACGGAACATGGTAAAGATACCTTCATATTGCCGTGTTTCCAAATTAACTGACCGGTATTGAAATACATTCGCTTGGGGGAGAAACCATAGCTCAACAGATCGAGTTCGAATCAAACCGTATTTTACAAACAGCGTGCCGTTTTCCAAAATTGGTAGATATCGTTCATAGTAAACGTTCTCGGTCTTTGCTTGCATCCAACAAGTTGTACACACTCGGACGGGTTGGTCCATTCCGTACTTGATGATACGTTCGTATTGCCCAGCGCACTTGTGACAAAAAATCAAACCACAACACCGGCAGTGATGCTTACGTGTGAACAGATCAAACTGATCCATGCAAGTTGTGCAGCAAATGGAACTGTCATCTTTGGTCCATGGCGGCGGCTTTTCGTATCTTGAGCATGATGATGATGCAAGGGTGTCGCGTGAACGCTGGATCCGTGCTTTACCAGGTTGAGTGTTGTCGTAGTCATACGGATTGGACGAAGCTTGAAAGCAGCAGGAAAATATGGAGCGAGCATTCGCGATCACTTGATCTTTCACACTTTTCATGTTTGTAAATTCAAAATATGTATACGAATGCGTGCAATCACGTATAGTGCAATGTATACGAATGCACCGGTAGAGTTGCTGTTAGTAACATGAAATACATTTTTTCGGTAAAGGCGCAAGAACAACGTTATTATACCGTATTACGAAAATAGTATTAAACCAAGAATGTATCAATGATATGATGAACGATATCAACGCCGGATGTATCGGATTTGGAAGAATCCGCTCGTTTTGCGATAATCTTCTCATGTGCAAGTATACTGCGGAACAGCGCATCCAATCGCACCCAACCAATACTTTGCAGAGATATAAGCATTCCCCGTAGCAAGTCACACTGTGGGTCGGTACGAAATGCTTCGTGGACATGATCCAAGACAATGTGCCGATTGGTACGATCGATCATTGGCTCACTCCGTTTCATCACGCTGTCACGTACCGTGGCAAATGTACCACGATGTCCCAACGTCACACTACGCTCACTTTTTGTGACACTCTCAAGTCCCAACCGCTCTCTATTTGGTGCAACATGGAATATATTCCATTTTTTTCGCTGAAAAATGGAACTTTCATTCCAAAAGCGCGTATTTGATTGGGGTCGTTGCGGATGGAACGAGCTTAATGTAACGGTGAGATCGGCCTGATCTATTGATTCCTGTGTCAAGTGTGGGTACGTTGTCGATGTGACGATATCATTTTCGGATCGAAGACGATAAGGATTATATGCTCGAATCGAGGCACAAGAGAAAGGTACCTGCATGTCATAAAACACATTGGCATATACATGTCGCCTCGCAAATAGCGATAGTGCCTGTAAGAATCTTCCACGTGTTAGACAACTGAGTAGAGGCTCTGCATCCTTCTGATCTGAACGAAGCTTTCGATGCAAAGTGAAGGTCATAGCTGGGTTGAACTCCTTGCTGGATAATCCATAAGCATGTTGGGATATCGCTGTGATCCAATTCCATTGGCTTTCGAATCGTTCACGAGAGATTCGGACAATGACGAGCGGTTGTTTTTCGTCCTTTGGCTCGATATATATATCAAATGGGTCTGTATCTGTATTCTTCCGTGGGACCATCAGTGTGACTCGACATTGGACCAGCTTAAACTTGGTGTTGTATGAGCCCTCCAAGCTGAAGATTCGATCCTTAGTCGAGCAAAGTGTGTTCTCGAAGGTGAAATGTTCTGTCTTTTGTGTTTCTGAGCAACAAACAAGCATTTCTCCTTTCAATGATTCCAGCTCTACACACTCATTCTCATTACCTCTCACTCAAAGCGGATGGCTACAAACCTTGCCCAACTGTCGATCGAGCTACATCTGGCTCGCTCATTTCCACAGCTTCTTTCGAAGCGATATCATGCAGATATAACTGCACCCCGGATTTATTGAATAGTAACGGCACCATCGAGTTCATAACCGCATTCCAAGACCCTCTTCTCGGTCTTCTTACTCCAAAATGAGGAACTGCAAGTGCGATAAAACTCTATAAATCAATTCATCACATCAAATAATAACCTTCTTCAGCCACTCCTTACACAAGCTTGCACGCGATCAAAAAAACCTCTCGAAAATAGCACACCCATGCAATATCGACCATACAATCCGCCCATCGAGTGACCGATGAACGAGAATTTCTCGAGATTTGCCATTTGTTTTGCGATTTCTTGAATCTCGTCGGCGAGTCGATTGCCACCCTGATCAATCCCGTCATACGTCTTAAAAATCGATGAAGCGTTGCTTTCAGCAGAGTGGATGTACAAACTCTTTGTCGATAGATGTGTTTGAAAAAGCATTACGACCTGAGAAAAATCTTTTTCGCTACCGAGAAGACCATGTTGGCAAACGATCAGATGCCGTGCCGTCAATGTCCATGGAACGTCGGGAATTGAACGCTCACTTTTTGCATTTGTATCAGAGTCTGTCATTATTTTCGTGTGTCACTAATGTCGTCGCTGTGACTTGAAGCATAAACAATAAAGCAGAAAGTTGAAAAGAATGTATATAAGCCAATCAAATGCTTCATATTCGTTTTATTTACAGCAAGTTACATTGATACGCTACAATCCATGAAAACGCACAAAACTTAAGGATCCATTTCGTTGCCGCCGCGTAAATTCGAATCATTGCTCGATACTGGTCTTGAGCAAATTCCATCCGCACGCACAGAAAGATGGGGGTAGATGCATCGGTCATTCGCAAAAAAACATCGATTCGCATACGTATAATGATTACTTCCACAGACGGGTTCCTTTTCCGTCGAACACGTTGGCTGCGGATCGCACATATCGTGCTCTTCAACCATTTGTGGATACCCCAGAGTGAAGGTCAATGCCAATGCAAATATTTTCAGTGCCTTTGCCATTAATAATATATTTTATAGAATGAGGTGCAAACTAAAATGCGCATTGCGAGCAGAAAGTATTACAACCTTAAGCTTTTTCGCGTCAAAATCGGTAACTGAAGTGAACTGCTGTCGAGGACTACATCAACGTATACGCACTGACTGAATCAAAACCCTGAACCGGCTAAGACTCGAAATAGAATTTCAAAAAAGTGGGACGCGCCGAGATCTTGTCCGACTCAAATCGCCAATTAGTCAGTTTGTCCTACCTTTTGACTTGGAATAACGAACCCCTGTCTTTTGTATCCCACATTTTCTATCGAAAGACCGCTTCTTTCTCACACTTTTTCCTGAACGACCAACTTTTCTTCCAACTTGTCCCACTTTTTACTGACTCGAAACTGATCGACTGCTTCCGATATTCGTACTTTGCGGAGAAAAGAAGCTCTTGCAATTTGTTTGCTCTGATTGATCATTTCTTTCTTCTTTTCTTTAAGCATTCGCGTCCGCGCATCTTTCTCTGCTATTTTCTTGATCATTTGAAAGCGAGTATACTCTTCCACGCGCTTGATACGCTCCACATTGTGATGTTTATCCTCAAGAGTGAGATGTTTCTCCAGCATTGTCAACGTGCGTTCCTTTTCTCGTCCGCCAAGCAGAGCTGCTTGTTTCTCCTCAAAAAGTTTGCGCTTGGTCAATAGATGCTGTGCGGCTGACTCATACTGCGTTAAAGCAGCATCAAATCGCTTTTTGCGCAGCTCGTCTTCTTCTTTTCTGCGAAGGGATCGTTCTTTGAGTTCTGCCATAGTTTTCTTCTGAATTTGCATGGCTCGATCGACTGCTTGAGCCTGTTTTGCATCGAAATCGTCTTTTCGTTTCTGTTTTCCCAATTCATTCTGCTCGAACACATGTTTTTTTCGTATATTCGTACGATGTTGTCGCCCGGCCGCTTCTTCGCGATGTTTGCGATTTGCGTCCTCCATTTTTCGCGAGAGTTGTTCCTCCTTGAGCAGCATTTTTTGTCGATTAAGCAAAATCTGATCTTCTTGCTGCTTCAGTAAACTTTCCGTTTGTTTGCGAAACTCTTCGGCCTTCCGGTTCTGCTCTTTTTCCTTCTCCCGAATCGCTGCAATTTGTTTCAATTGCCTCTCTTCCTCTTCTTCCTGTAAAGCTCTTTCTTTCTCTGCTTCCCGTTTAGCGAGTAAACGACGCTCGAGAGCTTTCTTATCTTCCTGCCTCTTCTTCTCCATCTCTTTATCATGCTTCAGAGCCATTGTCAGCATATGTTTTTTTCGCGACTCATTTTGACATTGAGTCTTTTTGTTGTTTTCCGCAGCGGCACGTTGTGTGTTTTCTTCCTGTATTTGCGCCAATCTCTTTTCCATCTCAATAACGCTTTGTAGTTCCTTCTGTTGTCGACGCTTTATCCGTTCAATTCTTTTCTCTTCTAGCAAAAGCATCGTGCAAGTCGACGGAGAGGTCAAAGTCTGTGAGTTAAACGCACTACGAGAAGGAGAGGATGGAGGCGCAGAGTCCTTTTCTTCGGCTATTTTCTCGCGTTCTTTTACTAAAGAAGCGATTTTCTTTGTCCGGGCATTCTCAAAGTGCTCGAAGCGGATACGGGCAGCTTCTTTTTCAACGGCATTGCGTCGATCATTTAAATTAATGAAGTCATCTAATTGCTTGGGTACAAGCTCTTCTATCTCGATTCCCAAACGGAAACAAGCTTCTATAGTCCGTGGGGACTTTGGACGCTTCGGGTCACAGATCGCGTTGTGATCAAACTCTGTTGAAGCAGAACCATCTACGCCCATCGATTCTTTGCAGAATTTGCAATCAAATAGAGCGCAATCAGAGTTTCGTGTCGTTTCATGTCCTTAATTTTACAGTGAGCAACTAAATATAGCGCCAATTGATAAAGGAAAAACTGTTGTGGCTAGAAATGTTGTAACGCAATATTCATACTAATAAGATTGTAATTACTTCTTTGTGGGTTTTTTCTTTCCGCGGCGCTCGCGTCCGCGCTGCGCGTTCGGATTCATGCGCCCATATCCAACCTGTAGTGCCGCCGCACGCTCTGCTTCGACGCCCAATTCCTGCGCCACGTGATGGCCGAACGCGCTCTGCTTGTACTTCCGATGTTGTCGCTGTCGTTGACCCCACGTACCGATCATTAATTGATCTTCACGCAAGAGCAGATCTCCTTGTCGACCGCCTTTCGGATTTGGAAGCGAATATTTCGTTCCCATCAAACTAACGGCACGATTCGAACGTAAATAGTACTTGATATCTCCATTTTTATCAACGCTGAATGCAACTCGCTCGAGCGTATTGTTTCCGCATTTCGGGCAAAAGAGACGCTCCATTTCAAAAGTTGTAGCGAAACACGCAAAGCAACGGAAGATCCATTGCTTTACACGACGTATAAGCATTCCGTCGGTAGATATGAGCTTGAGTCCAATTTGAAGCATCACATTTTGCATCGAAAAATCCGTTGTGATGCACGCGACATGTGACGTTGTGCCACGTAGTGTCTCAAAATCTTGGCCATTTCCGAACGGAGAGGCTATATAATGTTTAAAGTTGTTAAGATTGATCCAATTCTTTCCATCATCTTCTTTTCTGCCTTCATTGGTTACAGGTGCCGAGCTTCCGAGAATGCGAGATTGAGTCGAACCTGATTCGGGTCCTCTGACTTCTCCACTCACTTCAATCTCATCTTCGCGTGTATTGATCTCCTCGTTTTCTTCGTGTACAAAGTGGCATTTGTCACCACTGTTACATCCCTCCGGCGTATTGTAAAATCGACACGGAATATCAACTTTAGCGCTCCGAGTGGTTTCTGTGTGCTCGAACAAGCAGTCGTCTCCGTATTTACATCCAACGGGTGTGTTGAAATACTTGCACGGTTCAGATCGTGGCTGAGAACATTTTCCATTTGCGTCTCGAACGATTGTATGGGATGGCCGAGGCTCTGTATTAAGGTGGCCGACACCATGCGATTCTGATTCCAGCATATATGTGAGCGCCATAAGACGAAGATCAGTACGTGATAAATGAGCGAAATCTCCTGTTTTACGTGCAAAGCAGATAATTGCTTGCATCGCTTCCTGTGTTGGCTCACGAGTTTTGATCTCAAAAGGTAAATTCTGCAGATATTTTCGCGCATTTTGATCGCGAATTTCTTCGAGCACGTCCGTAATCGTCCAGAAATTCTATGATACAAGTGATCAGAATCACATAAGAGCTATAACCGCGAATAAAAGACCTCGGCAAGTGGTGTGAGATTTGTTCTTTTGATTATAGCGCCAGAATCCACGACCAAATGGGTCAGCTTTGAGCTACGCGAGGTTTTTGCCGGCTCACTTTTGAGATTTAGTAATGATGCGTCACTCTCATTGATTTGCAGTGAGCTCATTCCGTCGGAAATCATTGGCGTATGGCTTCTTGCAGCTTCATGGTCTGTCATTATCAGAGTGCGGTAGCCAATCACCAATCGACTCAGATTGTACCAAATGATGTTTCGTGTCACACAAATTACCGTTTGCTTTTAGCGCTCTTTCCTTTTTTTTTCTTTTTAGCTTGCAACGCCAACTTTTCATTTTTTCTAACAATGTACGTGCGGTAACATGCTTGTATAATCCGCGCAGAGATTTTCTGCGTGGAGAGAGGTCGATGTCGCAGAGCTTCTGAATCGGCCAAACGCGTCAGTTCTTGCGCTTTCCGCTTTTGCTCATCGATCTCTTTCTGCCATCGCGCTTCATAGATTGAGAGTTGGTGCTCAACTAATTCATTTCGCTGTTGAAGTTGTGATAACTCCTCTTGCTTACTCTGCAACTCATTCTGCGCTTTGATGTGCGCTTCTTTTAGCGAGTTCTGCAGCACTTCTTGTCGATTTTTCAAAAATGCTACTGTTTCTTCATGCACACGCGTTTCCACCTGACAATTTCTCTGCCAAGTGCTAATTTTGAGCTCTTCTTCCTCTCGTAGCTGTTGGTGTAATCGCGCCGTGCTTTCTTTCTTAGCTTTAACTTCGTTACGAGCATAACTGATATCTGCTCTACTTTTTTGTTTGAGTGTGTTAATTTCCTGTTTGAGGGAAGCAAGTTTCGCTTGATGACTCACAATATGCTTTTCGTACTCATTTTGCTCTCTCTCAAATTCAAGATTGAGTCGTTTCATCACCTCAATCGAGTCTTTTTCCTGTTTCAGGATCTCGTGCGCTTTTTCATGAGTGCGTTTTCCTTCGCGTACGTACTTGAATAAACTCTCAAATGTGCCATTTCTCTTCAAATCGTCGAGTGTTTGCGTGAGTAGTGTGATAATTTCCTCTTTTTCTTGTTGCATTTTTGTAAAGTGTTTATTGACGTCCGAATTTTCCTTTAAATTTTGTGATAATGTTTTTGTCGCTTCGCGTAACAGTTGGCCCGCTTTCTCGATCGCGCGCGCATTCTTCTTGTACTCTGCCTTGTTTGCAACACCCTGCGTCATCTACGTTAGTATCTATTGTGTGTTTTAGCGCGATACAACCTTCAAAGATGCGCGCTGATCGATCAGTTTCTCATACTTTGCCTCAAGCTGCCTCTGGTGATGAATGATACTGGAAATTTCGTCTCCGGCATGTTGCGAGAGCTCTTGATGTTGTATGAGATCAGGAGTGACACTTGAGAGAAATAAAAGTTTCTCAATAGCATCCTCAAAAATGCCACTCACGCGTAAGGACTCTGCAAGCGTAAGAGGAGGAGAAGTCATCTTTAGAGTGGTGCAATTTTCTATTAAAAAAACTCGACAATTTCATATTTATTCAACTTTATGTTTTTTGTTGGTGTCCCGAATTTTAGCTTCAAGTTCGTTCCACCGCTCTTTCGGAACAGCACTAAACATGTTGAATTGACCCGCATTGCTTACAGCCTCGCCACCATCGAAACGAATGATTTCTCCATTAAGCCATGACGCAAAATCACTCGCGACATATGTCGCGAGGTTTGCCAGTTCTTCGATCTCACCAAATCGACCCGATGGATTTTTACGAAGAAGAGTCTCTTCAAACGTTCCGGATGGATCGAGCCGCTCAAAAGCGCCTTTTGTTTTGATCGGTCCGGGCGCAATCCCAACAAATCGAATTCCATATTTTCCCCATTCAGCTCCGAGAGATTTTACCATCGCCTACAAAAATTAATTGATCGAATGAATTGGAGATTTATATTCCACGTACACTGACGCCGGCTTTAGCACAAGCCGAAGGCACAACAAAACCAGAACCTGTTTCCGCATACGTTGTCGTGATATTCACAAAGACGCCACCACGTTGAGCTTGAATCATTCGCTTTCCGGCGTCCAGCGTGATGTTCGCAGTACCTTTCAATACGATATCGACGATTGTGCCAAAGCCTTTGGCATTGAGTCGTTCAAAAGGAGAAATAAAGTTTCCAGCTCTGAAAAATGAGGTCTTAGACACATTTTAACACTCTTAAGAGCACTCGTACGCGTTATTGACAACTATGTGGGGTACGCCTGCACGTTCGTCCAATTCTTCAAGACACTTGAACACTTGATCGGGATCTCGTACGTCTGCTTGTAGTGCAATTACTGTACTTCCTGTCTTTCTTTTTATTTCGTCTGCAGCCTGATCCAGAATGGATTTCTTTCGACTCATGATCGCAACCGTAGCGCCAAGTTCAGCAAACTTTAGCGCAATTCCTTTGCCTAATCCTGTGCCTCCACCAGTGACAAGCGCGACTTTATCACAAAACGAGCCGGTAGGAAGCATATTATTGCGAACAGCTTCCCTCACAATCCAGTCGTTGGACTGAAACGTGGCCAGACTTCGACATAATCGCAATACATTTCCAGCAATTCGCATTTCCTCAACGGACACACGTCAAGAGGTGAAAATGTAATTTAGTAAATAGGTATGGTGCATAACGCAATGAAAAAAATTATACTTGGAAGTTGAACTACCTTATCACACAAATGTAAACCTGTCGGTACAACGATACCGGTATCATACCGATGGCGTTCTGGCGGCCAGGCGATGCGATTCCTTCCACGAGCGCGGTCGCGCCGAGCGCACGTGAGACGCTGACACAAGACTCCGAATTCACATCTATAGGCTACAATCCGAACCACCGTCTTCCAATACACGTACAGCGCGAAAGTCTTCCTGTTTTTGCTCATAGGTCAGAGATTTTATACGCTGTTGAAACGCATCAAACGACCATTTTGGTCGGCGAAACTGGATCTGGAAAGACAACGCAGATTCCACAGTATCTTATTGAAGCAAATTGGGCACAACATCGCATGATTGCATGCACCCAACCTCGACGTATCGCCGCCATCACAATCGCTCAGCGAATCGCCCAAGAAATGCACGGTACTGTAGGCGATCAAGTCGGATACGCGGTCCGCTTTGACGAACAATGGAGCGCTGATAGGACAAAAATCAAGCTATGTACCGATGGAATTCTGTTGCGAGAAATGATGTACGATCCCTTATTAATGCATTATTCAGTCATCGTTGTGGTACACACCATATTGCCATTCTTGTACATTAATTAACTATTTCTCTAGGACGAAGCGCATGAGCAAAGTATTGAGACGGACTTATTATTAAGCTTTTTGAAAAAAATTCAGCGTCAGCGACCGGAATTACGTCTAATTATCGCATCTGCTACCTTACAAGTCGATTCATTGCTCCGTTATTTCAAGTCAAAAGGCTCCGAGTCGAAATTCAAAGCCACCAATCTGAAGGATGTCGTGGCCATAAACGTCACTGGCCGACAGTATCCCGTGGACATTCTGTATTCCACTTCCCCACAAAGCAATTACGTCAAAGCAGTTGTCAGCACAATCAATCAAATCGATAAAATCGAGGGATCTGGCGATATTTTAGTGTTTCTTCCAGGTCAAGATGAGATCAATAGTGTCCTAGACCAGCTCCAGGACTCCCAGGATGCAGACCAGCGCTCACATCTGCTACCCCTCCCGTTCTATGGATCGCTTCCCCTGAGAATGCAGCAGCAAATCTTCCTCCCAGCTCCTTCCAACGTATCGAGAAAAGTGATTTTGGCGACCAATATCGCTGAGACCTCTATCACTATCGCCAATATCCGCTTCGTCATCGACTCGTGCTTCACGAAACTTGCATTTTACAACCCGTTTAACGGCGTTCAGGCTCTCATCACAACATCTGTGTCCCAATCGAGTGCAAAGCAGCGAGCTGGACGTGCTGGAAGAATGCAAGCCGGAAAGTGTTTTCGACTATGCACCGAACAAGACTTTCGACGATTTTGTCGAAGTGAGACGATTCCTGCTATTCAACGAACGCGACTGGAGAGAGTAGTGCTTTATCTATTAAGTATGGGCGTTCAGGATCTCGCTCGTTTTGATTTCATTTGTCCACCGTCCCCAGAAGCCTTGATTCGTGCTTTAGAAATGCTGTACGCATTGGGTGCAGTCGACGATCAAGGTGGTCTCATAGAGCCGATTGGACGTCACTTGGCGGAATTCCCATTGGAGCCTGAGATTGGTAGAATGCTGCTGGCATCTGTTCAGTATCGCTGTACGGAAGAGATCCTTACGATTGCGAGCCTCATGTCGGGAGATGAGATCTTTTTTCACCCACGAGGATCCAAAGAGCGTCGAACAAAGATTTTGGACGCTGTAGAAAGCTTTGCACATCCAGCTGGCGATCTGCTCACTTCACTGGCAGTGTATGATGCTTTTGTGGAGAATTCGAAATCTCGAGAATGGTGTGAGCAGAATTACGTCTCGTTTCGCGTTCTCACGCGCGCGTTTGAAGTCCGGAAACAGCTCAAGCGCTATTTGAAACGATTTATAGCTTCAGTTGCAAACGAGTCTCAAGAAACCACTGGAAAAGAGCATCAAGAAGCGATTCTCAAAAGTATCGCCACGGGTTTCTTCGCCAACGTCGCGAAATTGGATCCCAATCATGGGTGCATGTACAACACCGTGCGTGATGCTCGTTTGGTCCAGCTACATCCGTCCTCCATTTACACAAACGCAGGCCAATTGCCAAATTGGATCGTATTCCACCAAAGCATTTTGACCTCTACCGAATTTATTCGAGACATCTCCAAAATCGATCCACGATGGCTGCTTGAGATTGCTCCAGATTTCTACCAGACTCGTGATGTTAGTGCGATTGTCTCAGGGGATTCAGGCGACCTTGGTCTTCCAAAGGCGGAGATGTATTCGGCAGCGACTTTGTCGAAATTCTCCAGTTTGACTCGAAGCAAACAGCCGCAACATAGCGTCATGGACGAATCTAAAGACGCGGATATGAATGTAGGTGGCAGGATTCTATTTCGTAAACCATCAGCGTCGAAGAAACCTTCTCTTCCGGTTCATATTGGGAAAAGTAAAGGAGGTCTCCGATCTCAATTTTAGCGTTTGCGTGGAAAAGCTAATTAAAGCATTTAAAACGCTTTGATGCCGAGACGATTGACGCACGATGAGAAGACAAGGGAGGAAAGGATGCTCTCAGAATGGAGACGAACACGAGCCGTGTACACCGACAACAGAGTCCCGCAAATCGATACCGAGGAACATGGCTTTTGTATCAAGAAACAGCTCACAGATGCCATCACACTCATTCAATACAACAAAGTACTTTTTGCCATTTTGATGTGCTTTTTCGTGATGTCATTGTGTTAGAATCCTCAGCTGTACAACACACACACAAGAGACCATGCTGGAGATCCTTTCAGTGCACATTGGAGCTCCAAGGACACATTCCCTGTCCCGAGGCTTTGGCGTGTGGATGCCACTCCCTCACCGCAATTAAAAACCTCACATTTCAATCGACCGATGTCCAACGACATTTACAGGTGCCAAAGGCTTTTGTGAACGCTCTCCCACTCATATTGGAGCTGTAGACCGCTGGCACGCAGACCGCTACTCCGAAATAAGGTACGAATATAATTCTTTAAAGCTGTTTTTAACGTCATTTTCAGTCACAAAATCGAATGTTCGATCCATTGGGCGGGAAGATACGTCCATCTGTGACTTCACTGCGACCAATCTGTCGCACAGGAATGCCGATTTCGCAATTACGCGCTTTACTCGCTGCTCCAGAGACCACACAACCAAATCGAGTACCCTCTAAGCCTCTCAGCATGGTAGCGTTCCATTGAGTTCTTCCGAGCTGTTTCTCATTCTCAGCTGTGAGTGTAATAGCCCAACGACGTTGAGGCGTCCCCGAAAGCTAGTCCACGAAGACCTCATTCAGGGTGTTTTTAAGTGATATTCACACAGTAAGGTGCTCATGATAGGATAAGGTCGGTAGGTACATGACCAGATAAACAGTGTAATGAAATCCGTGACAGCCAAAGACGCCGTGCTAGAAATCGGGATCCCATGGGCATACCTGACTGCAGTCTTCGACCTCATGTCGAAAATCTGCAAAATTCGACGTGTCAAATTGATTTCGAATTTGTGGAATGATTGGAGGCTTAAGCGTTTTCGATAGAAGCTTTTCCCATGGAAATCCGTCAAACCATTCGTGTTGCATAATATCGCGAATTCCATTCTTCATATTCCCGAGTCTTCGTGCGGGATTCGAACATAACAAACTATGAATCAGATCGATGGCTTCCCGGCTAATGAGATCGATAGATTAGCTCGCATTTCATTTCATGTGTTGTATCGTACCTGAAATGATTTGGGTACTTGACCGTTCCTTGGAGAATTCGCGGGTAAATCTGCATGGGTTCCGCGCCTGGAAATGGTGGTTTTCCAGCCAAAAGCTCGTAGATCAGTACGCCGAGCGCCCAGTAATCCACCGCTTTCCCGTGTCCTTTGCTCAATATCATCTCTGGAGCGAGATAATCTGGTGTTCCGCATAGCGTCCACGTGGGATCCGTTACCACTTTGCCAAGCCCAAAGTCTGCGAGCTTGACGAAGCCATCGGTATCAAGCAAGATATTCTCAGGCTTGATATCGCGATACGCGATAGATTTCTGATGGAGATGCTCGAGCACAAGGACGATACTTGCGATGTAAAAGCGAGCAACGGAGGCCTCAAAGAATCGCTGACGACGTACGTGTGTATATAATTCTCCACCCAGCACGAGTTCGACCAGAAAGTAGAGGTATCGATGGTCCTGGAAGGTGCTCAACAGCCTGACTGCGAACGGATGATCGATCGCGAGCATGACGCGCTTCTCATTAAGCACGTGCTCACGGAGGTTGTTATGGCTGATTCGCGACTTGATGACGCATTTGAGCGCCATTGCGGCTTGCGTCTTTGTATGTCGAACTAATTTAACGCGCCCAAATGCCCCTCGTCCGAGTGTCTGTAGGATTTCCAGCTCGTGAAACGGAATATCAACGTGATATTTGTACGCTTGCGGCGTCATATGACAAAAGGCCCGGGCTACAGGCTCCCGTTCCGCAAGCTCCTGGATGGTTCCGAGCATCGCGATGAAATGCTCCCGTCCAAGCTTGAGACATTGGACGTTGCTGGAGGCTGTGCATGTGGCGGAACGCATTTCGTCTTTGAGCAATGCCATTTCCCCAAAATGATCTCCGGCGCCAAGTGTTCGAATTATCATTTCCGGCGTGGAAATCGCTTCTTTTTGTGTCACAATAATTTCTCCAAATGTGATTATAAAAAAATGTTTGCCGATTTCTCCCTGTCGAATGATAGCGGTTTTCGCGGGATACTCTTCCCATTCCATCGCGGACGCCATTTGCTGCAATTCTGCCAGTGTGAGTTTTTTCAAAATTGGAATTCCTTGAAGAATTGAAAGCGTTTTCTGATGGCGCTGGAGTTTATGGTATGCAGTAATCTCCCGAAATGTGTTGCGTTCCAGTGCCCAGAGCTCCACATCGGTAATAGAGCGGATTGTAGCTGCACGCGGCATGTTACACAGCAATGCGAGCTCGCCAAAGCCCATTCCGGGCGTCAGGAACCCGTACCGAATGGGACCTTGTGCGTGAGGCACGGAGACCAAAATCTCGAGTTTCCCAGTCTCCACTGCGTAGAAATGGTCACCTTGATCGCCCTGTTTGAAAACGATTGTTTGCTTGGGAACTTTTACGGGGAAAAACGCATCTAAACACGACAAAAGCTCATCTGACGAAAGACCTGTAAACAGAACATTTGTATGGAGAATTTGTGTGAGCAAATGGCGAATTGGCTCGGCTTTTGGATGCACTTTGAAGTCGCAAACACGTTCCATTTTCGATTGTTGAATCACCTCAGCGCTCATTTCGATACGGTGGGCACAATGCGCTTCCATAAGCTTTTCAGAACTGTCTGCGTTTTGGATGGGATCTGCAGGCGATCCCATTGCGATTATTAGAGCTTTTTCAGCGTGTAGCGGGCCATTGTCAGGTGTATTGGCTGTCGACCAGCTGGATGAGCGGTTCTGCAGGCCGCTGTGAAGCTGTTGCTCGAGAGATCGGATAAGGTCATTTTTCTCAGCGATTTCGCGCTGTAGATGTGCGTATTGATACCTCGAGACACCGCCGCCCATTGCATGCGCGCGTCATATACACGCGGCGGACTGGAACGCTGCTTTTATTTTTACATTTCATTTTCTTTTTTTAAGGTGGAATTATGGAGAAAGTTGCTTAGTAAGGGACAATAAACGGTCGATAGTGGTTTCTACTGACTATTTGGAGCAGCTGGGTAAAGCACGCAAGCTGACGTGGGTATAGCACCCATCACGGTGATGTTTGCCATCTGGTTGGAGTATTATGTCTCGCTTTATATGCATTTAAAAATGTGGTCCAAATGGCGGAAGCTGATGCTAAAACAGCTGCTCGATAGTGCGATCGTCAATATGATTGGTTTATATGCAGCATGGAGATTCATGGACGACTCTTTGATTGGCGGAATGCACTTGATTTACTATATTCTTTTTTCTGATTGGTTTCCATTTTCAACCCAATAATTTCATTCAAGCGCATGACGAAAAGTTCAGCGCAAACGCAAGCAGACTGCCCATAGAAAAGCCTGTGCGGAAACCCATGGAAGGAATCCGTGTCTATGTGCCTCACGATGACCTCATTTGGGTTCCAGCCACAATCCTTTCCGTGCGAGCAAACTGCAAAGTCTTTCACGTTCGGCTTCAATGGCTCGGGTCCAATGAGCTCCAAAATATCGCTAACGGGAGAAAAGACGCACTCACGCAAGCGTACGATCAACAAATACAAGCTCATTCAACAAAAACGGTGGATCTCCGTCAGCCAGGAATGCCAGACGCTTTGCCTTTGCAGAACGTTTTCGCGTCCGCCAGCACCGAGTCCATTATCAGCAGTATGCAACGGCAGAATGAGTGCATGGACGTAATGGCCGATAGAAGCGCTGTGGTGGTCGAAGATATGTGCGATTTATTTCATCTTCATGAGCCTTCGATAGTCTATAACCTCCGACAACGTTTCCTCGCCGATAATCCCTACACGTATACCGGTCCAATTGTGGTGGCTGTGAATCCATACAAATCGATTCCTAGTCTGTATACCAAGCAATTGCAGGATGTATACACATCTAACGATCGATCCACTCTTCCTCCACATGTTTATGCAATCAGTGCTCAAGCGTACAACAAAATGCGGCTTTTAAAGGAACCACAAAGTATCCTTGTCAGTGGCGAATCCGGAGCCGGGAAGACTGAAACAGTCAAAATTCTGATGCAGCATCTCGCGAGGATGGATTATGCAACAAATGACCCTTCTACGGTCGCACAACGCGCATTTAATATCGAAATGATTCTTCAGAGTAATCCCTTATTAGAAGCCTTTGGAAACGCAACAACTGTGAAAAATAATAATTCAAGTCGATTCGGTAAATTCATTCAACTTTTGTTCGACTCGGAATATCAATTGATTGGCGCCACTTGTCGTCACTATCTGTTGGAAAAATCGCGCGTCATTCGCCAAGCGCCAAACGAACGCAATTTTCACATATTTTATCAATTATGGAGTCAAAAAGACTCCAAATTCCATTGGGAAGACAATACAGAGTTCCGTTACCTTCAGGGCACACCCAATTCCGAGACCTCTGACTCGGAGCATTTCAAACTCACAGAAGAAGCGCTCAAGACAATTGGATTGACGACCGCAGAGCGAGACGATCTCTTCGAAGCACTGGTTGGTATACTGAGACTCGGCCAGCTCCAATTTGTCAGTATAAAGCGTCCATTTTCCAGTGAAAAAGAGGTCGATGAGGAATCTCTAGCCACCCCACTGGTCGATAGATGTGACTTAGCTGGTAATCCCCATTCATCAGCTGATTCGCATCAATCGGTGGAGCTCACACGCTGTGCTACATTACTCGGCTTCACACAGAAAATGGACACATTCACGCAACATTTATGCAATCGGACTCTAAAAGCTCGCCAGGAAGTCTATTGCGTTCCATTATCCCCAGAGCAAGCGCATTATCATCGTGACGCTCTGGCCAAAGAACTGTACACGCGACTCTTCCAATACCTTGTGAATCGCGTGAATCAAAGCCTCCAATCGCTCTCATTAAAGCATTCATTCCGGGAAATCAATCTGTTGGATATCTTTGGGTTTGAGGCTCTTCAAACGAATGGTTTTGAGCAATTTTGTATCAATTACGCGAATGAGAAATTAGAGCAGAAATTCATTTCGGATGTGTATAAAGCCGTCGAAGAGGAATATCGCCAGGAAGAGCTCTCATGGGACCACATCGACTATCAGGACAATCAGGATCTTCTCGATTTGCTTGAAAATCCAATGGGACTTTTACCGCTTCTAAATGAAGAGTGTGTGCGTCCAAAAGGCTCCGATACTTCGTATGTGTCCAAAATACACAATTTCCACACTACAAACTCGCGAATGGAACGTGCGAGCCCAAAATTAAGTGCGACACACTTCATATTGCATCATTACGCGCAAAGTGTGACGTACGACGCGTCCGATTTTGTGGAAAAGAACAGAGACGGAATGTCAACGCATTTGACGGAATTGATGGGTGAGAGTGAGAACGCATTGATCGCATCGCTTTTCAGTGGAAAACAAACAGAGAATTCAAACGCTTTGAAAATCGATTTATTGGCTCGAAAATCGGTCAATTTTATGCACGAGACAGTGAGTACGAAATTCAAAACGCAGCTGAACGAATTGATGCGAACGATTTCAACGACACGCGTGCAGTACATTCGCTGTATCAAACCGAACGCAGCGAAGACAGCCGGGCTTTTCGATATCAAAGACGTCATTCATCAGCTCCGTTCTGTTGGCATCGTACAAGCTATTCGACTCACTCGAGCGGCGTTTCCCAATAAATTGACACATGAGAAATTCCTTCTTCGGTTTGTTTTGCTGAGGAAAACGCGATCACATGTGAAAATGGCCGAAGGAATCGCTGATGCGTGTAAAGAGCTTTTGATACAATCGATTGATTCCAAGCAATTTGCGGTCGGGAAGACAATGATATACTTTGGTAAAGGCGTTTTAGAAGCGTTGGAGCATCAACGAACGATTTTTATTCATAGAAATGCACGAATTCTGCAGAGAAAAGCGCGGGAATGGCTTTTACGACTCGCACGAAAACGATGTGAAATGGGAATTATCCGATTTCAAGCGATATATCGTCGACGACGAGCTCGTACATCGTATTGGAAGCGACGATACGCGGTGAGGCTTTTACAGAGAGCCTGGCGAAAGGCGAAAGCTCGCAATTGTGTACGACGAGAACGAGCGGCTCGCATCCTTCAGACTGTTTATCGCAATCAAAAGAGCAAAAAACGTATGCAGCGGCTTTGTGACTCTGTTGTCCAAGCGGTAGCCTTTGCTCAAACGAGAAAAGCGGTCGATATCCACGAGCAGGAGCACGTTTCTATCGAAATGGAGCTTGCACGATTAGAGGAATTGCTTGCACAAAGACAAAAAGATCGATGTCAAAGAGATTGGGATCTTCGTTCATCGAAAGAAACGACCGATAGCTCCAAAGTCTCATCGCCTCACGATCGGAACTCATCGTTCGATTCGATCGGACAGTCGGAGAAAGAATTGATGAAATACAGAGATCTCATTGAAGCGCTATTGTGTGAGAATGACCAACTCAAAGCGGAGAATCGATCGATCAAAGAAGCGTATACGACGGCAAAAGCTTCCTTGGGAGTGTATACGCAGCAGTATTCGCTTCACTCGTGTGCGAGTGTCCGACTGCTAAGCACACATTTCGAATTGCAAAAGTCGCAGGACGAGAAATTGAAGCGATATCAAAAGCAAATGGCCGATTTGCGGGAAGATGTTCGGAATCAAAAGAGTTTGTATGCGACGGAATTGAATACGCGATTGAATTGTCAAAAGACTTTGTCTGCTGTGTTGGAGGTCGCAGAGACTGGTGGAATGGATACACAGAGTCTTTGTCGGATCCGAGCGGTGGCGCATGGCTGTGTTCCGAGCGATACCAACGACCTCGAAGGCGTGGAAATGGACTCCAGTGCGGAGATCCTACAAACTCGTTTGAATAGAAGACAATCGGAAGGCGGGATTTTGAATTGGAGAGCAAAGACGACGGGCAAGACGGAGGAGAATCGCGTGTGTACGAAAATGATCCCGAAATCGTATCGATCGACGTCGATTGGGACCGAGTGGAACTCGAATGCCACAAGACGATCAAGTATCACCGAACGATGGAAAAAAATGTTTAAGAGGCAATATGGAGCGGTTAAGGGCGTACCGTGAGGAAGAGGGGACGTTGGTGGTTGGATTGGGCGCGGTGGATTGCTGTGGAAGGCTTTGATCGCCGTGGAATCGACGAGAAATAAAGTGGAGGAAGCCGGCATGGATGCACTGTATCGTTTGATATTTAGTCAAGTATGATAAGCGGTAACATTTCATATACCGTACATTCTAATAATAAAAGTAAGTTGTAATACCTTATATTTCGCGCCAAAAATACGCGCCAGAATTCGCCTTCGGAAACGTTTCGCTACAGCTCCAACGACTGCTCCATTAAAGTCGCAATGAACCATCAGGAACGAACACCACGTAAAAAGAAGAAACTGTATGCGGAGCTACTTCCTTCACCACATCTTCCTCAACGACGTAATCGTCAAAGAAACGGGAGACAACAGCCAACACAAGAGAAAATCGTATGGAAGGATTCTCCAGCAGGAAAGCAAATGCAAAGCTCGGGAACTGGAAAGTACGTAATCGTCATCGCATCTCATCGCTCATTCTCTCTCCACAGCAAAATCGAATTGCAACAAGAAATCAAAGGTTTTCTGTGTCGTCTGACGGATTCCTTCGATTCCGTCGCAACTGAAAACCCCAAACGAAAAGCGCGATCTTCTTCGAAATCCCTTCCAATGCGCTCGCACGTCCGCAAATCACAAAGTCCCATTCCAAACGCAAAAGACTCCCACACGAACATTTCTGATAATTGGATACAAATTCTCAACCAAATGGAACAAAAATACGACAATACAAAAGACCCCAAACCAATTCTCATCACACCGCCAAAAACAAAACCAAAACCAAAACCAAAACCAAACTCTCCCATCACCGACACATGGAGTCCGTTAACCGAAGAATCCTGGAAACTTCTCGATCAGATCGAAAATGAAGCCACACAACGCCCTAACGCCTCGACGTTGGATCATCTCCATGCTGTGGTCCTTGAGACAGATTCCAAGCCGGACGATCGACAAATCCGTTTGGGTTTGTACTCACCCGAGACAGAAGTATCCATCGACGTGGTCCTTGCGGAGGATTGGTATGACACTGACATTCGCGTCGGTGATTCATTGAATCTGATCTTTCTACAGACAAACACGGGCGTAGATGCTTGTTACAGCACATTTCCTCTCACAGAAGACGTACTTTGCTCTCAATCGATTTATGTGAACAACAGGCAACACGCTGTGATTGTGCATCCCAATGTTTTGGTACGTAATGCATTCCGTCGCATGGAGACTCACTTTCCATTCAGGTGAGCCCCACGAGCGTGACAACGACGTTGGATTGCGTACGACGCGCGTGGATCCGTGAAACGTGGCGAATGAGTGCATCCACAAATTCGAACGCTCTGCTGGGAATAATGAAACACGAATTGTTCCAAAAGGCGTTGACGTGTCGACGTTGGGATCATTCGTTTCTATCGGATACGGCTGAAGAAATTGTGCGTCAAAAGTGCGTAGCAATCGAATCAAAGCTTCTCATTTGTCTCATCGGATGTCGTTGTAGCACTTTACAACTAATCGATTGCGGGCTTCATGAAGCGGAAGCGATCGAGCAGCTGCAACTCGCTTCCAAAGAGTTTCAAATGTGGTTGGAAACGTGTTTCTCCACAGAAAATGGCCTTCGTATCGAGGACACGAGTTCATCGCCAAGTCGACTCGTTATCGACAAAGTAGTAGCGACAGAGGAAGCGATATATTCGACGAAATGGGGGCTCAAAGGCGCGCTGGATGCGACATTACTCGCATCGTTCTCAGCGCACGAGGAGAAGCAAATCATTCCTTTGGAACTAAAGACAGGAGCGATCAAAGGGTACCGAATTCCTCCCGAGCATGTCGGCCAAGTGCTTCTGTATACGCTGTTATTGAAGGAGCGATATGGAGACATTGCTGGAACCGATGGGATTTTGATGTATTCATCGGGCAACACGATGCGCGTGAGATCGGTTGCAGCTCATATTCGCGGACTCCTTCAGGCTCGAAATCGATGTGCGAATTCGAATTTCAGGTCGTCGATGCGAAGTGTGGGATTGCGTTCGTTTCCGGCAATGTTACAGCGTCCAAGCGATTGTAAGCGTTGCTACCAATTGGATGTTTGCCTGTTGCATCATTACGTAATGGAAAGCGGTGATGCGACTTCAAGCGGTTTGGATGAATTGTTCACAGCGAAAATGAAGCATTTGAGTTTGGAGCATATTCGCTACTTGAGGAAATGGATGCAATTGCTGTTGCTGGAAGAGCGTTTTGTGGCAAAGGATTCGAACGCTTTTGGATCGTGTTTTCTGTCCGATTTGGAGCAAAGTCCTTTGAATTCTCTGACGCGCGTATTGCGTCTAAAGACATTGGAAATGGTTTCGACGACACTGACAATAAACGATCGCGTTGTGATTTCTGTCGAATCGATCGATAAGAAAAAGAGGATTCTCCATGTGGCTCGAGGTCGCATTATGGAGCTTGAGAATGAAATGGATCGATTGAATGTCAACGTGGAAATCCTTCAGCCGGTGCCGACATATATCCTTTCGGGGCAATCGCAAGTCGGTGCGGCATTCACGTGGCGTATCGATTTGGATACGGGGATGCAGGCATTCTCACGTGCGAAAGAGAATCTCATTCGATTATTTCTTCCTGGAAACTCGCGAGAATGTGCGATTCCAATGAGAACCGTACGCGAGTTGGAATCGAAGGAAGACGCTGGCGATCTCCGACGACGTCAACTAATCGATTTGATCGCACCGAAATTCACATTGGAATCCTTTGAATGTATGATATCCTCTGTATCGAATCGTCAGCGTTTTGTAGCGGAATTCCAAGCATTGAATATCGATCAACGCGATGTGGTGACGAGTGTATTGAATGCGTTGGATTATGCGTTGGTGCTGGGAATGCCGGGAACCGGGAAGACGTCGGTGTTGGCGTTCATTGTTCGTGTGCTGATGGCTCGAGGTATGTCTGTGTTGATTACGAGCTATACGCACTCGGCAGTCGATCATTTGTTGGAGAAAATTGTCCAAGGATTTGGATGCGAATGCATTTCCATGCTTCGAATTGGCGGGAAAACGGATGTTCTGTCTCCGATATTGGCGCCATATTTCTTGAAAACGACTGAAAATACGTCGGAATTGGAGACGAAATGCATCGATACCAAGCTGATTGGAGTGACGTGCTTGAGCATTCCACATCATGTGATCTTCCGTAAACGACGATTTGACTTTTGTATTGTCGATGAAGCCTCACAGATCACCGAACCGATTGTATTGGGAGCTTTAGCGTGTGCGGATACCTTTGTACTGGTTGGAGATCCACATCAACTTCCACCGTTAGTCAAGTGTCCGGAAGCTCGTCAACGACCGAACAGCCTCGATGTGAGCCTTTTCGAGCGGTTGAGTGAGGCGCATCCTGAAGCGGTGCGACAATTAACGATCCAATATCGCATGAATGACGACATTATGCGTCTTGTGAATCATTTGGTGTATGAAAATCAGTTGAAATGTGGTACTTTGGAGGTGGCGAAGAAACGCGTACGGCTCCATTGGCGATGGAATGGACGCAGAAACGAGGTTCCAATGCTGGCAAACATGCTCGAGAACCAACAGGGCGTCACGTGGATCAATACGGATCCGTTGGGTGAGGAAGCGTACGAGTCCAAAGCCCAAATGAACACTACTAAAATGGAAAATCACGTCGAAGCTCGTGTGATTCTATCGCTTGTGGGAATCCTTCGTGCGGGTGGCGTCCGTTGTGAGGATATTGCGATTGTTTCGCCATTTCGGGCTCAAGTATCCAAAATGGAAAAGCTCGTTAGAGAGCGAGGATTGCCACACATGGAAGTGTGCACGATTGACAGGTACCAGGGACGAGATCGTGAGATTGTGTGCATTTCGTTCGTGCGAAGTAATGCGTCGGGACGAGTTGGGGAGCTTCTCAGTGATTGGAGGCGATTGAATGTGGCATTGACGCGAGCCAAGCAGAAATTGGTGCTTGTGGGCTCTATGAAGACGTTAGAGCATGCGGATGGGATCCTACCGGGCTTGATTGGATTGATTCGACAATGTGGGGTGCAGTGGGAGTTTCCGCTCACAAAGAGCGTTTGGGAAGAAGTTTTGATTGCAGAAGCCTGGAGCAAAGGGAACGACGTGGAGCCTGAAATGGAGGTATCGCCAATGACTGGTAAAGAGGTGAGGACGCAAAGGATGGTTCCGTGTGGTGTAAGCGACGATATTGAGCAATTGGTGCCGACAAGTTATCTTCGTCACGTCCGATGAATATGTGTTTCTACAGGATGGAGTCGAGCCAATTACCAAGAATGTGGATTCTGTAACGGTTGTAATATGCGTTCATAGAGGTTTGTATCTTCGTTAAGCAGCGAATGAGAAGCATTTTCTGGCGGCATTCCAACGCCGATGCAGGCAATATCCATGCGTACACCACCTCCATCGCATTCGGTATCGAATAGAGTCCTAAACGCTCCCAAAGGAGCGCATGGTTGGAGAGTATTTTGTAGCTACACTCATTTCAAACGTATATGTATTTCAAATTAATCGCATGTTTCGACAAGTGACACTCATTGTGCAGTAGCAGCCATACTCACTTCCCTTTCTTCCTCTTCGATGTGGTGTTTCTGAGCGATTTCTGTGTGTTGGCTTTGCGGTAGTAAGAATTTGATAAGCGCCGATGAAGTTACCCCAAATAGTGGACGGAATTGTGCGTACGCAAATGCGACAAACGGAAGATTCGAAAACACAGAGTAGAAATCCCAATGATCGGTGTGTCGCGATACCTTTCCGTTACTCAGTTCGATGACTGTGAACACTCGGAGTGCGATTCGCATAAAGCTTGGAAATGGCTTCAATCGGTATACCATCATACTGTCAATTGTCAATACCGCGCCGCCAGCCATGGATCCACGCACCAAATTCGCTTTAGAGGAGCTGATAAAGCATGGGAGTGCTCGAAATTGGGCTTGTATGTTGTCGATTCCTTGTACGCTGACGAGCGGATCGGTAAATGTTGCGTCCGGAAGGTAAAGGGAAGGAATGATTGCGTCAGAGGAGTTGCTTACATCGTAAAGGGAAAGAATCGACTCTGCGAGCTCCTGTGCGTTTCGTGTAGACATTGTAGAAACTTGTGTGTGGGTGGACGCTGGCGTTTGAGTTTGGAGATCTTTTTCTTCCGTCTGACAGTTAAAATTCGAATACGCCATTTGTCGCAGAATCAGATTGGAATCAGATCTGATTCGGATGGATGCATTGGGTTAGAATGTGGAAGGATTAGTAATGCGGATTGAAATACGTGTGTGCGTTCTTTCCAACAATTTGGACGGTGTGTATAGCATGGAAGCTGCACGTGTGCCGTTCGAATTTACAAATTCGCGATAATACCTCCATCATATAATAAGTATTCATATGGAATACTTGCTTTCGATCAAATGTGTGATTGAAGGCATTTGTAAATGAATACTTGTGATATCTGATAAAGTAGCACTGGCAGCCGTGGAATGGAAACGCAAGCACCAACGTTGCCATTTTCCATCTTTCTTTGTCGCGCAAAATGCAATCCCTTACGAAAGCTCTTTTCACTCTTTGGTATATTGCCTTTTACGCGACTCCATCATCTTGCGAGGCACGGAACAATATACGATTTGAGTCAAACGATGTCGTTCTTACAAAGCCCAATACATCACCGCATACTTCAAAAATGACAAAGTCTTCAGAACCTTCGGTCAACCTCATACCGCCAAGAAATCTAATGACCGATATTCTCATGAAAACAATGCTGTTGAACAATGCCGTTCAGCACTTTCAAATGTTCACTCAGAATCTCATAGGTATCGACCACATGGCCAAAATGACAGCTCAACAGACTGCGCAGCAGCACAAGCAGCAGGAACAACGGGACGAAGCTGTGAGTGCACAAGAAGACGTCCTCGGATAAAGTATCAAAGCAATAGACAGTTCTTTCTCTAATGCTTAAATATGATTTGTTTCCACACTTATAAAGTACCACTGTTCGATTATTTTCACCTTTTCGTTCTGAATCCTCTGTTCTCACTTTTCGAATTGCTTCCTCTGACAAAAGAGAATTGATGAAGATTTTCCCCGGTTTTGTACTGTTATGCTGCTTGGCGGATGCACGTGAAGAAGGTACTTATCTGATAGAATTGATGCTCTATTACTATGCGATCACTACGTAGAAGAGGTTCAAGTACATCACATTAGGAAGAGCGGTATGAGCGATCCTGTGTCCGGTGAGCAGAGGCATTCTGTGCATTCAGAGCATGCGGGAGCATCGAGTCATTCGGCGCGTATGAATCACATGGAGAACGGTCCGAAATCGCACGTGGATATCGACGCAATGCATGGAGGCGCACGTCCTGAGGAAGCGAGTACTTTTCGTCCGCAATCAGGAAATGGATTGAGTGAAGCAGTAGACAGCTCGCGTTCGACGGGATCTCGAAGCCCGACAGAAGATGCGACAACGGATCTGTCACATTCGAATGAGATAAATGCAGCGTTTGATAGTTTAAATGGCAATGGGGCTCCATCCGATACACATTTGCAGGATACCGGGTTACCAGGAGGTGCAGGTAATGGAGATCACTCGACCATTAGTGAATCTTTGGCGGATGGTAAGATGATTGGACCTCAATTACCTGGTGATACGTTGGGTCCAAGCGATGATAACCTGGCAAGTGGAGATGGTGGGGGTGGATTGCATACGATCACAGATGTTGGGCATGATTTAGGTGATTTCCATGAGGGTGATGCCGTGGAGAATCATATTGGCGCAGAAGGTCATGTGGAAGACGACTTAGATGCTCATGAGCATGAGCACGAGCACGAGCATGATCATGAGCACGAACATGATCATGATCATGAGCACGGTAAAGACCACGAACATGACGACGAACATGGTCATGGGCACAAGTCAAGTGATGGGAGCCTTAGTACTCAAGATCTTCTCTTAGCAAATATGGCGGGTGGTGGTGGAATGGGAGGAATGGGCGGAATGGGTGGGTATGATAGTTATGGAGGAATGGGTGGAATGGGTGGGATGGGTATGGGAATGGATGGAATGGGTGGAATGGGTGGAATGGGAATGGATGGAATGGGTGGAATGGGTGGAATGGGTGGGATGGGTATGGGTATGGATGGAATGGGTGGAGGAATGGGCGGGATGGGTGGGGGAATGGACGGAATGGGTGGAGGAATGGACGGCTCAGGCGGAGGAATGGGTGGAGGAATGGACGGATCTGGCGGAGGAATGGGTGGAGGAATGGACGGCTCAGGCGGAGGAATGGGTGGAGGAATGGACGGCTCAGGCGGAGGAATGGGTGGAGGAATGGGAGGAGGAATGGGTGGTGGTATGGACGGTTCAGGGGGCGGAGAAATGGGTGGAGGTATGGGTGGAGATTCTGGTGGTCTAAAGGGCAAAGGAGGCAAAGAATCAATTGGTGGTAGTGGTGAGTCAAGTGGAAAAGGAGATGGCGGAATGAACGAGAAAGACAGTGAAATGGGAGATGACAAGGAAGATAAAGAAAGTAAAGGCGATAAAGGTGAGGAAAGCGGTGACGATACCAAAGACACTGACGACACCAAAGATAATGATACCAAAGACACGGAGGAGGCTAAGGAGGGAGACGATAGCAAAGATGGAGACGAGAGCAAAGACGGAGAGGGAAAGAAAGATGACGAGAGCGAATCCAATGGCAGCGAGAGCGAAAGCGAGACGCCGTCGAGAGGTGAGAGTACCGGAAATGATGTCGGAGATGAAGTAAAACACTCCAAACACAAATCTCTGAAGAAAGAAAGCGAATTGTTAACAACGAATGAAAGCGAATCGTCTGAAAAAGGTAAAGATGAAATGAAACCTTCGAAAAAGCGAGAAATCTCATCGAGGAAAATTGAAGGTACGCCAACAAACATGGACGATATGGGAAACAATGAAGATAAAACGATTCATGAGAAGGATGGACGTGCAATGTCAAGCATGTGAATGCTGTCTAATGTAACGAGCGAGGCTCAATAAAGTCTGTAGCTGATTGTCCTGAGATGGAAAATAAGCAGGTGTTTATGAGCTGCCGCATTTCCTTTGGCGCTATTGTATTAGATTTCAGAGTTTATTGTCACATGACTCCAACTTTCACGCAACGAAGCGCAGTTCGATGAATCGTTCAGGGTGAGAATAATGAATGGTCGACGATGCTTGTCATTTGTGATTACTACATAACTCTGTCATCTGCTTCATTCTTCTCTATAAAGGAGATAAGAAGCATATAAAATGTTGCACTTTTTGTATTCGATTACAAAGGTTTAGTATACACCGACGACATTCAAGCAAGAAAATGCTCCCAGTGCCACATTTTCGCATTCTTAAAACTCAAAAGTACCACGTTGGCAAAAGAATACTGTTCTGCGAATGCTTTAAACCTCATTTCTCAATTGTTGCTTCAGCGCACAAGCAAAGTATTACTTAAAATGAAACTGAGGAAAGCCGAATCCATCGCGTTGCTCTCTGTGCTATCAATTCACATCGATGCGTGTAAGTCACTCTCACTCTATTTTTTTATGAAAACACGCGCTAATTGTTTTGCAGTTTTGGTGCAAACGCATGTGACGCACATGCGATCGGCTCACGAGCCAAAGGTATCGATTGAAAAGGAGACGAGTGTCGTTACACGAAAAGAAACACAGCACGTTTCCTCACCATCTTCAGGATCTTTGCATGCGATGGATGTATCTGTATCGCACGATGATTCTGGTGATGATAGAGTACAACACCACGCGAGAGGACACGAGCACGAGGTTGTGCTTCATGCCACAGGGTCTGAGGGAAGTCCAGGGTCTGAAGTGAGTGGAGAAGCGCCGAGACACAAGCACACGAATGAGATATCATCGGAATCAGCGACTCATTCGTCTGAGGGAAATACTGGTTCTGAAGTGAGTGGAGAAGCGCCGAGACACAAGCATACGAGTGAGATATCATCGGAATCGGCAACTCATTCGTCTGAAGCGGAAAAACAGAAATCACACCATTTTCGAGGCGAGGAGGAATCCAGCAAATCAGATGATCACACAGAGAATGATCACAGAGAGAATCACAAACACGCAAGTAGCGATACCAAATCTGAGTCGGACAAAGAGAATGAAGTCGAGCCTTATACCAGTAAAGAATCCAATTTTAAAGATGAAAAGCAAGAACACAAAAGTGACAAGAAAGCTGGCGCGCACGATGTCGATACGCATAAAGTTGGTGAAGCGGCGAAAGAAGGAGATGGGAATCATGCGCATGTAGAGAATCCTCATGCGAAGAAAGAGGATATGATCGAAGGCGAACATAAACTAAAGGATGGGGAGCTGAAAGATAGTGTGATTGAAGGCGAACATAAACTAAAGGATGGGGACCTGAAAGAGGATGAAAAGACCAAGGTTGGAGAGCACGGAGAACACGAAATTGAATCAACAAGCAAAACATCGAATTCAACTGACCATATTCATCGACACGATTCCAGCTGTTATGATTGTTATGACGGTAGTGGCAGCAGCGCTTTGATGGCGAGTTCTATGATGGGAGGTATGGGAGGAATGGGTGGAATGGGTGGTATGGGAATGATGGGAGACATGGGTGGAATGGGAATGATGGGCGGGATGGGCGGGATGGGAGATATGAGTGGTATGGGAGGAATGGGCGGAATGGGAGATATGAGTGGTATGGGCGGAATGGGTGGAGCTGGAGGAATGGGTGATTCTAGTGGAATGGGCGGAGCTGGAGGAATGGGTGATTCTAGTGGAATGGGCGGAGCTGGAGGAATGGGTGATTCTAGTGGAATGGGCGGAGCTGGAGGAATGGGCGATTCTAGTGGAATTGGAGGAGCAGATGGTGGGGCTGAGAAAGCGGGAGGAGTGGATGGTGCGACCGAAAAACCGGGAGGCAACAAAGATGTGGCACCAGAAGGAAACCCCAGGACGGAAGAGGAGCCTGAGAAAGAAAGTGAATCCGCGCATGGCAAAGATAAAGATTCATCCGACGAGAGTGCTCACAAGGGGGACAAAGACACGGAAAGCTCAGATTCCGATAAAGAGGATGGTAAGGATTCAAGTGAAAACACTTCGGTAGATACGGAAAGCAGCGGGAAAAAGGGCGAAAGTGATGGGGCGGAATCGGAAGGTCAACCCATTAAGAAGACAAAAAAGTCAACAAGCTCGGAGTAATACGCTATGTAGCGGCAAATGAGATCGTATAATACCTTCCGCAACATCAATTCGTGCCAGCGATTTACTTAACAGCTTCTGCAATATATCGAAACATTTATTTGCACACATTCTTGGCTTAAGTTATTATCCAATCATATACGCCTTATTTGAGAGGAGTGTTGATGTATAAAGAGTGTGTCACAAAGCATATATCACACCTAATGTCCTTAATGTCGAAAATGACTTTGACGGGATGCAACCGGTTATGCGTCCGGTAGGGTAAACTGTTTTCCTTGAGTCATGGAAACTACGCGATGTGTAATGCGTATGCTCTAAAGCTTTCACTTTTGAAATAGTGGAGTGAAAGTCTTGTTGGTGCAGTGACTGACATCTTTCATGCTATATTTGTATCAAAATGAGGTCAACATACGCGCTTTGACGTTAGTGTGTAGCAGATGTGGACAATGTACCGTGAGACTGATTGACTTTTCATTGAAAAGATTTAGCAAATAATTGCATTCTATTTGTGAATTTAGACAGCAAAGGGGGAATTCAGCATAGTAATAAGAATATTAGATTACACGATAGGCACAAAGAGTATGAGCGAAGGAGAAGGGCTATTAAGAAGCCAAATATAAATTTTGATGAGAATTATGATACTTCTTCCAGCGCGTGTCCGCTGAAAATGCAACTTTTATCGAATCTTACTGAAAGAGATTGACTTCCTGTGTTGCAAGTACCTCATGACGCGGCAACAATCCTATACACGCGTCACGCAGTCATCTTTTGAGTGCGAGGGTGAGTGTGCCTCTTTGTTTTATCATCGCGTTAAAGAGCGAACATGCTCAGACCTCACTGCAGCAAAGGTCTTTTCTTCGAGGAAGATTTATCGCGAATATCCAGCTTAATCGCTCGATTTCGAGATAGAGTGTCCTGCATGCTGCTCAGACTCGATTTTAAAAACTTGGACGACCAAATACTTACGAAATGATTGCCCATTTCACGATCTCTTCGCCAACCAATTTGGTATCGCTGGAAATGAACATTATCCTTTATACGACTGGCGACCAGCTCTGCGTCAAGTGCGGAGCGGTTTCATTGAATGTCGTGGCCACCAACGCCCAGGAATTGTCTCGCTTGCTCTCGTGATATCGTGATACAATCGTTCGGCACCTCTGTGCCATTTAGCCAATTGTGCGCGTTATAACAGCCTACCTGAAGCAAAGACAGTATCACTTATATTTGGCCTTTATCAAAACGACTATCGAGGTATTCAGCGTAAATGCTGCATTGATTGTGAGTGCTTTCCTATTGTTATACAGTGATACTGTGCCAATTGAACTGAGAAAGGAGACGCAGATGTTGGAGACAGAGCTTTGTCACAATATCTAAAGCAAGCATATTGTGCGGCTCATCAGGAAAGATGAAGAATATCTAATGCTGTAACATAAACTTGCACATCAGAATGAGAGGAAGCTGTATCGACATATCTGCTTTCGATACAATCGACGGGATGATTTGCTGCTACAAAACGCCCGCCTTCGTGATATGTTTCAGCAGCCGCTGTCACAGCGAATGGGACACGCTGTGTTTGATTCAGACAGTGGTTACTATCTCGAGAAACTAATCGGAAGAAGCTTCGAGTGTTTCAACAAGATCATACTGAAGATGTCGACCCGATTCAAATAGTAGGGGACGTGGGACAATGTGACTTAATTTTATCGCTCCATTCATCTTAGAGAACGAATTGGCAACACTGCCAAAGTCCGCACAAAATGATTCGAAATGATATGTGAGAAAAGTGATCGAGTCGGTTGATCACCAATCATCCGCATCGTAATTCTATAGCTTGGGGACCGGAAGAGATTGACACAGTATCCCCCTTCTCCTCGTAAAGACGGTACAGCAACATCCTGTATCATGTATCATTCAAGTACTCTTCTTCACGTTACTTCCCGATGTCCATCTTCATATCGATCATTGCAACGCATCAATCGCTTCCAAAACTCTTTTTAAGTGAGACTGGTGAAGAATTGCATGTTCCGATGCGCTAATTCTATCAATCGCTCTATTCACACCCAACAATTCTTCAAAAAACCAAAAAATGACGTTGTCTTCGCGTGTAGAAATCAACCTCCGGACAGAAAATGACGCTTTGGATTCGGATACTGTGTATTGCATCAATTTGGTCGCTCCGTCCAGTTTTCTTGGTTTTGATAGATTGAAAACTCTATGCAAAGTGCCTTTCTTCGAGTCGCCCCTTCCATCTTCCAGGCAATCACATTATTATGCCGCATTCTGTGGTCCAATTACCAGTGACATTGATTGAGGTACAAGTGGGATTCTACAGAGTCCGAAACAAGCATCAGAGTTTCTTCGACGAACTACCGTGGTTTGCATTAGTACCGGAACTCGCATCCAGAGCACATGTATGTATACATTTATGTTCATGCATCCAAACACAAGCACATCGCTGAAACTACGATGCTCTGCGGCCTATTTTCATATATGTTTTGTGCAATATGTCCGAAGGATTTGCTGTATGAAACACTACAGCTACATGGCTGAGGCAGCGCTGCATGATAGCTGAAGTGGCACAAGAGATTGCCTTTTCATTGCCATTTGAAGCTTATTGTAATCTGTATAGTCGTACTTGTATACGAGATCACAATAAAATCCTCTCGCAATCTTTACTCAGCTGTTAGCTCTGATACAACAACGGTACTCTACTGCGCATCTGACAGTGCATCTCGTCAAAAACTTCCCAATCTTTTTGCGCTTCCTGTCTCGCGTTCCTACGGATTCGATGAGCTTGTCAGTTCGAATCATCGCTGAGCCAACACGACATAGGTAGGAGTGCTCGTTTACATTCAGCAGCAGAGATACGACAGGAAGAAGTTATACTGTGTTTTTCGGCAGAAATTTTCTCGACCTACCAGTTCCATTGAACGCCGCCAATGATCACCTGCGTCGCATACAAACTAGCAGAGCCTTACGTCAGCGAAATAATGCAAAAATGAAGCGCAGGACACATGATGTCGAGACGTCGATTATCGCAGAAACACCACCACCCGCTCCTCACCCAAGACCTTCTATTCCTATAGCATTGCTGGACAAATGTAGATCCTCACAGCCAAAGCACAATTCTGACGGAAAGAATACGTCGTTTAATTCATTGACGCAGTCATTCACAGATGTCGGACTTTCGCGTCAAACATATCGTATAGAGCGGAGCACTGGGCGGAACTCGAGGAATGTGAATGCATTCATACGTATTGAGGAACCCAAAATCCGAATTAGAGCATTACACAATCGGAAATGGAGATATCGATCGCGAACAGCCAACCGGATTCTCCTACGGCAAAAGAAAACATTCAGGATAATCAATACAATCAAGCATTCTGCCAACAGACGAGCAATGAGCCATATCAAGAGGACAGCAGAAGTAGATATCTATCGTCATTTAGAGCTCGTGAAGGAATTACTAGCTGTTCCCAACTCATTTCTCCCTTTCACCGATGATACGTCTGCATTGAACAAGACCAAGTGCGAGTTTGTTCAGACGAATGGATCCACGTCAAGCACCAGACCAAGCTGCGAATCAATTTGTAAATCTACAAACCGTCGATATCCACAGCAAACTGTATCCCGGGAGAACGAAGCTGTCGATTACGAGGCAAATGAGGTATTTGAATTGGAAAATGCGCTACGAAATGCTTTAACGCATGTTGCATCAACTTCACTCTCGTCGCCGATAAGTACGCCTGATAAGCGTGCGTTATCTAAACATGTTGAAGGAGCTCAAAAACGGGCAGACGATTGGATAAAAACATCCCCAAACAGCCTGCGAACAGCTTTTGTGGAAGCCATGCATGACTTTAAAGTATTCTTGAGTTCAAAATGATGTAGTCACCGTGCAAAGCGATCAGTAGACACCGCAGTGATGGAAGACATCTGCATATTTTGGAGTTAGTTTCCCATTATTACTTCAGTTTTCTCAGACTTTCTCCTCTGCTTATTAGAAATAACAAGCTATAATACTGAGCGCACCGTACACCTCTGCCGATGCTTTGATTTGTTGCACGCAACCAAAATAGGATAGAGTACGATTGGCTACTCGCGGCATGTGGCATGCGACACAATAGCCTATCATTTGACTTGAGGGCTGGGTCTATGAAAATTTTAAAAGCCTTAACTGATACGTTTCCGCTCATCGCCAAAGTTAAAATTGTGCATACAAAATACTCACCATACTCAAATGAAGTCGATCTCTATCACAAAGAAAGAAATGCAAGTTCATCGTGATTATATGAACAAGTTCAAGCAAGAGTCAGTGAAAGTTACCGATACAAAATACCAAGACTATTATCAGTTATTAGGACTGGAACGAGACGCTTCTCACACAGAGGTACGCTCTCATCGAATGCGATTAAATTGCTTATTCAGTGGGATTATGCCTTCAGATCAAACATGCGTATCGCAAATTGGCGCTGCTGTATCATCCAGACCGCAATAGCTCAACAGAGGCTGCAGAGCGATGGGAAGGAGTACCAGGTATGTCTGAGTAATTGAGATCCAGATTGACATGGTAAAGAGCGTCATGTGTAGCTGCCTATTCTGTCATCTCGAATCCAGACGAGAAAGTGGTGTATGACGCTACGTTACCGATCAGAGATGCGCTTTATGAATTTTATAAAGCTTATAATCCTGCGAAACTTGATAATGCGACAATTGACACGATTATTGACGGATGGAATGGACGTGAAGTGGAGCTTTTTGAGATGCTTCGCATCAAGTATGAAGTCGTTCCGCACCAAGGGATTGATAAAACTGCAAAACGAAACTCGGATATGCAGTCAATCAGTCTGACGGAAAAAATTGCATCTGATTCAGTCACAAATGACCCCATATTAATACCAGCATCAGCACCGCAATCAGTGGAGTCAAATCAACCAAGTTCATTGGGACTGGTTTTATGCTGTGCTCCAACTCTGAAGCGATTTTTCTTCCGCACATACTACGAAGTCGATACCGAAAGTCCAGGTATCTCCCGATTTCGGACTCATTCGGAAACTCCTGGTCAATTTCAGGTTCTCGATAAGCACGATCCTCGGTCCGATGAAAACGTTACAAAAGAACTGGCGAATGAATGCAAGTTGACGTGCTCCACGACAGATGAGGAGCTTGATTCTAACAACAGTTACTCTGGAGAAGATGATCGAAGCCCAACTTGTCCACCGGTGCAAGCGTAAGTGACCTACCATGCTCGGTATTCTTGTTCTCTAGTATCAACGTACATAAGCATTCCGCATGTAATGTAATCTACTTTATGTTTCTCCGAACCTAAGAGCGTACCTAAGCACTATCCATTCAAAATGAATCCGCACGAGAATTTCACATTCTCTAAATCGGCAGAAAATCAGTTGTACCAATCGATCCGCGCTGAAGAATGTGGCAAGAGCAAACACACAGGACGTGACGATCGTGCAACATCCGAACAAGTACTCGATCCCCGCACGCGCATGATCTTATTCAAACTTCTCAATCAGCCATTCTTAGCCGAACTTAATGGATGCCTCAGTACAGGGAAAGAAGCAAATGTGTACCATGCGCGTCTCGTCGACGGTCGAGAAAGCGCTCTGAAGATTTATAAGACGTCTATTTTAGTGTTTAAAGATCGCGAAAAGTATGTCACAGGGGAATTTCGATTCCGACATGGATATTGCAAGCGAAATCCACGCAAAATGGTCAAAGTTTGGGCCGAAAAAGAAATGCGGAATCTTCGACGATTGTCGAGTGCGGGAATTCACTGTCCGAAACCTATCCTTCTCCGCTCCAATGTTTTGGTTATGGAATTTATAGGCGAAAATGGCTGGCCAGCACCGCGATTGAAGGATGCTCAATTGACTTTGGATGAATATGGAGAATGCTATTTGTCATGTGTGAAGATCATGCGAAGGATGTTCCAGCAATGTCGTCTTGTACACGGAGATTTGAGCGAATACAATCTCTTATACTATCAGAATTGTCTCTATTTCATCGATGTTTCTCAGTCCGTTGAGTCGGACCATCCAATTGCGATGGATTTACTGCGTCAAGATTGTCAGAATGTCACCAAATACTTTGCGAAAGAAGGCGTGTCGACAATGCTGATTCCTGAATTGTATGAGTTTATAACCACTGGAGTATTGGAAGGCGACGAGGTCGACACGTATTTACAGAAGAAACACGAAGAAATCCTATCACGCCCGCTTACCCGTTTGGACGCTGATAAAGTCGAAGAAGCCGTATTTATGAGCACATACATCCCGCGATCTTTAAAAGACATTTTACACACGGAAAAAGAGCAAATCGATTACATTGAAGGCCGTACTGAGAAAACACTCGCAGATGCCATATCTCGATTAGAAGTCGCCACCGTTGCAGTCAAATGCCGACGTACAGAGAACGTTGAAGGATTAGCAGCAGAGAGCGATACATGGAGCGACAAAGGCGATGAAGAGCCTCGGACCAGTGATGATGGACTCAATGATACAGATTCTTCAGAATTGGATGACTGTGATCTCGATGAACAGATCGCCGCATTTCGTGCCGAAAAACGACTGGAACGAGTACGTGTCAAACAACAGGAGAAGGAGGACAAGAAGGAGCGGAAACTTCTAGTCAAAGATGAAAACCGAATCAAACGACAATCCAAGATACCCAAGCACGTAAAGAAGCGCCACAAGAAAATCGCTCAGCAAAAACGAGGATAAACATCTAAGCTACACGCATCACCAATTCATTCAAGTGTATGCAAACCATTCTCCCACTCAACATCACTTCATATATTGTACGACAGACAACACTCCCTTCCACACGAGATGCGCGAAAAGCTTTCCATAAAGCATCCATTCCAACACGAGACACGGTGCGTTGTTTGGAAATTCAACAGCTGCACATTCACGAGCATACGTCTATCATCAGAAAAGCGTTAGAGAGCAGTAAGTACGAAAAAGAGCTTTTGCACTTACCAATGCATTTTGAACAGATTGAGCATCCTTCCACGCGTACATCCAAGCAAGTTTGAAGCCTGCTTCTTGATGCCCTAAAAGAGCCGCTCGCTTGTAATACTTTGCTGCATTTGGGATATCGGTCGAGCAGATGCCTTCCCATCCATTTGCTACTGGATCCTCATAGCATTGACCCACGATCATCATTGCCTCGGTATCATTCAAATCAGCCGCTTGTTGATACAAATTCAAAGCTTCGACGCGGGCGGAGAAAACGTGATTTTCAAACATTTGATCCCCAAACTTTTCAAGCACAAAAGCAGCGTTCATCAAAGCCCCTTTAAACCCAAGCTCGCCCATCAGACGATAATTCAGATATGCTCTTCTGTAGTCACCATTTTGGTAATTCTCATACGCTTTTGCAAATGAAAACGGATAGCGTTCCAGGATCCCCGAAGATTGTAATGCCACTCGACGGAAATACCCGATCGCTTCCTCGCACGCATACGGTCCGCCCAATCCCAATTTCTTCATGATTCCAACATTATACACGAGAATGGCCGAAGGCCAAGTGTCCGCTTCAGCTGCAGCAGTCAAGTGCTTGAGAGCTAATTCGAGGTCTTGCTCCACTGAATCGTCGCCATAGAGATACAAATCGCCAAGAGTGACGTGTGCTTCCTTGTTTCCATACTTCAAAGCCATTTGCAGGTAATAAATAGCCTTTGTTGCGTTCTTACTTAATGGGCCATATCCTTCCAAGTAAAGCTTCCCAAGACTGTGCAATGCGTCACTTTGTCCCTGTGAAGCGGCTTCGTGCATGTACTTGACCGATGAATAATCATCTTGCTCTACCCCGGAACCGTGCATCAGCAATAATGCATAGGAATATTGAGCGTCAGGATGACCGGCTTGTGCCGCTTGACGAAAGTATCTTGCGGCAACGTCTGTATTTGGTTCGATTCCCGCATTCGCGTCGCCGAAATAATACGTTTCTCCGAGATATTGTGAGGCAAATGGACTCCACTGATGATTCTGATTTGCAGCCAAAGATCGATAGTATTCAAAAGTGTTGACCGCTTCATTATCGACAGCATGTGACAAAGAACTATTATGCTTTTTTTCGGTCATATTTGATGTTTGCTGAGCGCCAAAAAGCCAAGCGAATTGGGATGCTGCTTTTGTTTGCTGAGAATGAAATCCTTTCCATTCTTTTGATAAGCGAATTTCCATAAATCCATCGCTGTCCACTTTTCTATCGTGTAAATAATACGCATTTATAGTAGCCAGTGGCTCCAAATACGATACAACATCCTCGCATGTATTGTTTTCAATTCCTTTGTTTCTCAGAGTCTGATATCCCGCCACGTAAAGTGACAACGGGTTGCTCACCATCGCATCCGATGCTAAAGAAATAAGCCGACTTTGCGCTGCTCCCCGCTGTGCTGCAGTACTGTCTGTATCAAAGCCGCCAGCTGCATCAATCAACCCCAGCAGTAGAGACACACTGGATCCCACTACATCTGTCTCCCGTATTTTTCTCACAGATGAGGAGATCACATTTGTGTCATTTTCTTGATATCCGATGATTTTGGAAAAGTACTTTTGCTGTGGTTCAAATATCTGTATATACGCTAATTCGTGTATTGCCTCGGGATCGTTTGTTTCGTTTGCGTATTGCACCAATTCCTTAAGAAGAGATTCTGACCAGCCATGCGCATTTTTCTTTCCAATGATCAAACGGAATTTCTTTCGGGATGTGTTATTTGACAATGACCCGGTCAATTCTTCTTTGTTGAATACTTTCGACGTCGTCTGAGTCAATTCCGTTGCATTCTCAGCACCTTTGAGACCCAATATATCATATCGAGCACGCACAGCTTCCAAATAAACCTCTAAAAGTTCATTTTGTTGCGCCGAATTGACGAGATCGATGGTATACATTTCTGATATAAGTGTTTCTATTTCATCGCCAATGAAATTTCGAGTAAATTCCGCACTTTGACTCGTATTGGACAAGCTGGCGATATCTCCAAAGAAAATCAGCGAATCGAGTCGATCTTTAATCGAATTAAATGAATTTTCAAACGCTTCAGTGTCTGTCTGTGACGCCAACTCGTCTCGCTGATCGATGATCTCGTTTGGTTTGGCTACGAAGGTGGACGCGGTAGCTGATACGACTGCAACGAGAACGAGTAGAGGGAGAAAACGTAGAGAACCACTCATTTGTTGGCTTTTCGTTATGGTTGAGAATTGACAAGTGAGGAGAAAATGCTATGCGACTTTGCGTTCAATACATTCAGATTGGTCGAAAAACATGGAAAGACGTCATTTGATCATCATTTAAGGTACATCAAAATTAAAGAGTTTTTGTTATCCGTTGCGTGGATAGTAGCTAACGTTTTGCTTAGAGTATGCATACGATTGGACCGTTATGCGAAGGAAAGGCACTGGCTTCAGTGCGAACGTACTGAATTACACACTAAAGTAGCTAGATACATGATTTTCGAATGATGTGGGCCAGTACCTTATTACTTTTTGTGGCTGAATTCGCAAGATAATACAGGCCAAGTGGAGATAGAAAAACGCAAATTTTCAGTTTGCGGAAAGACGGCAATAGTTCCCGCTTTGAGAGCGTCGAAAGTAAGACTAAGTGCGTGATAAAAATGCGCTACGATTTCGCAATTTAATATTAGTATTGTGGTGTGCTACTCCTAATCGAATCATGTGAGAGGAAAGAGAGACCGTAGCCTAAAAGAGTGAGGATACAAATCAGTTGCGCGACAGCAACGGTCTGAACAATATTGAATCGATCCTCTAAAGAAAACGTTAGAGTGTTGGACTGTGATAAACTTTGCAAATTGCACGACGTACCGCAATTTGAGAGTACAGTGTTTGTCACATCCTTTCGCATGATCTCCGTGCAATATTGATTGCCAAGATCGCGTTGAAGACAGTCATTGACGGTCAAATTTGGGCAATCAATGAATGACCCGACCACTACGTATACTGAGAAAGCTGCAGCAAAGATAGCCAATGCGATCATTTGGATGCGGAAGGTTTGCTTTCTGCTTTTGACGGGCTCTAACGATATCTTTGCTGACGATAGCTCGACTTCCTCATTGAAATACCCACTTGAAACAGAATTAACATAAGTGAATCGATAAATTCTCCAGCTGACATAAGTCTACAACAGAGTGAGCAACGAAAACAACGCACAAGTGGAAACAATCGTACGTTTGTGAAGAGGGCGATTGTCTCAAGACAGAAGAACCATTTTGCTGCAGTTCCGTGCACGTGAGGATGAGCCGTACTGAAAATGCTAAGTACCGGCAAGCCAAATGATGATAACACCACACAACTGACAGAAACGTTGCATAAACGAAATAGGCACTTTTCTTTGTCTCGAATATAAGCCTTTTCGACTAGCTCGTGGATAATACAGCGCTGAATGATCGCATTATAGAACCATACGATACACACTGTGATTGCAATTGTAGTTAATCCAGCAACAAAAATGTAATAGGCTGGCGGATCTACAGCGCTATAATCTCATCTTGAACACGTTTGAGAAGCAGTAATTGCATCAGCTTACCTCGACCAATTTCGGAGAAAAAGGGCCATTTTAAGCCATTTGTGTACTTGTGCGTCACGCGTGCGGTAATATAACACGAAAGTAGCGTCGTGACTGTGACAACACTAGCGATAATTCCTGACTGCCGGCCATATCGCATAACCCATTCACTGAACATCCTGCAAGTACAATAATGCGAAATTAATGCAGAATCTTCTTACTGGTAGCGTATCTTAATCGTAAATGCCCCTTCCCCTTCATCGAATCATAGAGAAAAGCCAGCTGTCAACTGGTGCACGTTTCTTCCCGACAAGCTACGTGGAACAAATAAGCATCTGGTCGGAAAAGTATCAAAAAGAATGGACGTTCGAGTGCGATGGTAGCCCACATATATCACTGAGCTAATTGTATATGACCAGTCTCGTCATTTTGTGGAAAAGGTTGCGCCTTTTAAACAAGTGGCCTCATGTCCTCCTTTACTGGTACATGAATCGCTTCTACTTGATCGTACCACCTACTTATTGATTGAGTTGGGCAGAAAACGCATCCTTCGAACCCGAAATCGCTGAATCGATCGAGGATGAGATCTTTAGTGCCAATGTCGGATTGGAAAATGATAAAATCACCAAATTTGACGCCATAATTGGCTGCTTGCAGGACTTATTAATTGATTCTCAATTTGTTGGCTTGCAACAAGATTTCTGTCTGAATCACTGCGGTAAGTGGATTATCGAAACATAGAGATCAAATGGTAGACAGAGTGGTTCGGTTGCAGAGATTTTTGAAAATAAATGCGAAAACAAACTCATTTACTCTCAGATTTTCCAGCAGTACACTGATCTCATCGGTAGGCATGCGAATTACATTGCACGTAATCGTCCTTACACTTTTGAAATGCAACAGAGAACTTTATTCAGTGTCGGCTTGCTGAAAGAATTGAGGGCTTTTCGATGAATGAGCTTACAATGCAATTGGAGGAACATGAAGACGAAATAACCGATGACATTGTCGATATGCTGCTCAGTTTCTCGGATTTTGAAGAGTTCAAAAATCTGATGTTATCGTACAAGCAGAATGAAACACCTTCTTTTGAAGGTACGGCCATTTGCATGCGCTCTTTGAGATTGAGAAATGAGATCTTGCTCTTTGCATAGTTCAAGGCGGTGCGCTCCTCTCTGGTATACCGTCATAATGAAACTACTGGATTGACACGAGCTCAACTTATGCGGCTATACATGTCTTCCTGCCCTTTCGACTCTGGGTGCAATGCATTTCTAATCGCCAGGGTGCTTGTCTATTGAAAATAATATCCTCTAGCATTTTGTTGCACATCGGGATTTTTAAAATGATACGACTTTGAGGTCCGGTTTTCTAACTCGATCCGTATGGGGGACCTTGGAATAAAAGATAAATGGCGGGCCACATACGCTGTTTAAATAGCACGACTCGAGTCATAGTGTTATGAGAAAGGCCTTCATCAAGGCAAAAACTTGTCACTTTCGGACCTGTGAGGATACCTTCAACCCACTTCTTGAACGTTTGTGTGTCATAATCCACACCCATACAGTAATCAGATAAAAAACCTTCGCACTTATACGTTTTTAAACTGAGAAAATTAGATAAATCGTGTAAATATAAAGGTGGCAAATGGTAAAATTCACAATACAGTATGACTCTGAGGTTGGCGATGAGTGGACAATTTAGATACATTGCATAAGAGATTGTAAAAGGAAACCATGTACTTAACAAAACATGTAAAGTCGAGCTGATACGGGACCTAGTAAATAGTGATTTAGGAAAAAGGCACGACGTGAATAACGTATGTCGTACTATCTCGATTATAATTATATAATTATAAGGTTTTAATAAAGGGACCGTGAAGCATTTTCATTCAATTATAAAATGATGTAGCCATTATGGTTCATGCACTTCTTTTTAGCTTTGTGAAATATATGTGTAATCACTATAGATCTCATCTATTGATCAAGCTTCATTTATTTCGATACAAATAACACATCAATATAATGTCTTTTTGTCGATGTTTGCTTTCTTTCTTTTCGGTAGATACCATCATTTTGCCTTTGAAATTCCCATCCACCAATCGAACATATTTTAAAGTACGATACCGTACTTACGGTAAATACGATGTCAAACCATTCAATCCGAAATGCTGCGGATCGCGGCAGGCACCTATGACGGCATCCTTTATGGCTGGGACGCAATTCCCGTGGCTGAAAAAAACCATAGTGATGCAACGAAATGGACTCTAAAGCTTCGATTCGGTTATTCCGCACACTCTGAGTGCGTCAAAAGTGCAGTGTTCATGAAATCTCGCAATGGCAAAATCCTGCTATCAGGAAGCAGTGACGAAACGATCAAGTAAGACCATCCGTACAATACACGTCACACTGTATCTGATACTAACATTTCTCTGTCGCAGAATCTATGACGTTGATAAACGCGTCGAAGTAGGAACGCTGATGGAGCAAAGTGGAAGCATCACCTGCCTGGAGTTCTTCCAGCAGACTCATGTGCTGAGCGCAAGTACCGATAAAACCGTCTGCATATGGCGAGTGTCAGATTGGAATTGTCTTCATATTCTTGGAGGACACAAGTGAGTCACTTTTGCATCTGTCATTAGATAAACATTCTTACATTTGATCGCTATGTAGAGAAGAGATCAATTCAATCACAATTCACCCAAGTGGCAAGCTAGCTTTTTCAGTCGCTCGTGATCAAACGTTGCGCATGTGGAATCTTGTCAATGGCCGTTGTGCATATATTCGCCGCTTGGAGAAGGAAGCTGAAATCGTCAAAATCTCAACTTTAGGAAAACGTTACTTGTTAACATTTGGCAGTGTCGTGTCGATATTCAGCACTTCCGATGCGGAATTGGTTGGAACGCTAAAACATCCAAAACGCGTGCATGCTTGTGTCTTTGCAACGGACGACCTTGTGGTTTGCGCCGGAGAGGACAAGCATTTATACGTATGGAATATCGACGGTACTTTATTGGCTAAAGTCACTCATCCAGACTTGACAGCCAGAATCCGCTGTATCGATGTCATTGACCAAGAAGTATCGTCCGATTTACCCATCATCGTTCTTGCGACATCCAACGGAACCGTACAAATCTGGGATTTGAATGATTTGCAACTTGATTCAGACTCCCCATATGAGTTGAATGAGTCAGTACAACCGTCGGCTACGACAAAGATTCTCAATGCACCACGCATCACATGTCTCACTGCTTGCGCATCGTCACAAAACGACACAGCTGACCAGCCTGAGAATTCAGAAATGACATTACAAAGTGCCGAGCCCCCTATCGAAACTATCCGCCCGGTGTCGGAAACGCCATCAAATGCGCCCCGTGTTGTGATCGAAATGGATGATAACGTCGAGCCAAACCAAAATCCAATAGTTTCTTCGAAAAAGCATAGAAACAAACGAAAGCGGAAAATGAAAAAGCAGTCGTAAGCTCTGTGTACCGCAAGTCGATGCTTTCGTGATGACTCGCCATAGAATACTTTGCAAACGTTGAGCCGTACAGGATAGATGATCAATAAATACACATTTTAGCAGCAATTGAAACTCGAAATGCCTCCCCAAGTCAAAAATAGCTCGTTGGGCGGCGCCATTGTGCCCCGTTGAGAAACTTGACCCAACTTGCTGCCACTCGACTGGCGCTTTCGCTTATCGCTTTCAAAATGGGTGCTGGAGCTTCACTGGATCGAAGTACACCGAATCGACCTGCACTCATGTCCTTGGTCAATTTCACGAATGCAAACTCTCAACCAGCTCCTCTAATTGCTGCAAAGACTCAATGGCGCCTTGCGACTAGAACTTCAGTCGATGTGAAGAGTAACGAGCAAGATCTTCTCGATATCGTCAGTGATCCCGTCGGACAAAAGCATTTAGGAGCGTACGCGAAAAAGATTCTGACTTCTGAGACGTTTTTCTGCTGGGTGGAAATCAATGACTTTAAGGACGCACCATCATTAGGCTATCGAAAGTCGCTTGCCAAGCTCATTCACAAGAAATATATAAAGAGTGGCTCACCCATGGCGCTGGGAAGCCTTCCATCGGACGTGGTCGCATATTATGAAGTAAGTGTTTCAGTCTCTTTTGAAACACTGACCAAAGAAGCGTAGAATCACATCAAAGCGATGGAAACCAATGAGGCCATTTTGACACCCGATCTCTTTGATTTACTGATGAAATATGTTCTATCAGACATGTACCAGAGCACATTTGTACGATTTAAAGCTTCGGCAGAGTACAGTTTGTATCGAAACGAAGTCAAAGAAACGTACAATCGCGTCACGGTCGATGATTTCGAGTATCTCGAGCTTCTTGGAAGTGGTGGATTTGGTCGAGTAGTTCATGCTCGCAAGAAATCAACCGGCAAACATTATGGTACGTCCGGAATAGGAGCTTGTACTGCCTCATTCGTCTCCCTTCATGTATGCAGCTATGAAGGTCCAGCTGAAGGCTGGGCTTCTGGATGAGTATCAGGATCAGCTAGCTCAAATAACTTCGGAGAAAGACATACTGCAGGCTTGTCATAATCCTTTTGTTTTAGACATGCATTACAGCTTCCAGACACCCGCACATGCAATCATTGTAACTGAGCTTGTTCGTGGTGGAGATCTTGGAAGTGCGCTTGTATCGTCTCGTGAAAGCTATTTATCCGAAGATCGCGTGCGCTTGTACGCAGCAGAAATCGGACTCGCGTTGAATCACATGCACGAACTTGGGCTTATCTACCGAGACTTGAAACCAGTCAACGTTTTACTAGGAGAAGACGGACATATCGTGCTGGCGGATATGGGTCTCGCTGCTGGTTTTGATAGCTGTTTACTGAGAGTCAATGGAGATGGTACTCGTGTGACGCCTGCAAGCCCCAAGCTTACTCGTAGGAAAACAACTGTGGGGACAAAAGGGTACATGGCTCCTGAAATCATTGCTGGCAAGCTCGTAAAGAGATCACTACGTCCAGGCTACACCTATGCGATTGATTATTGGTCTCTTGGAGTCACCATATACGAATTACTGACAGGGTACCAGCCATTTGGCGTCAATTCGACACAATTTATCATGCAACAAATCGCACAGGAAGATATGTTTCGAATGTCACCTCGTACACAACATCAAATTGAATTGCAAAAAATGACACAAGGGACGAATTATCCATCTCACTTGTCACGAGTGGTGCAGGAATTCCTTCAGCAGTTGCTGGAGGTCAACCCAGACCAAAGACTTGGATGTAATCCCGATCATGGATTTGCCGAGTTCATGAGACACCCATTTTTCGACTCGATCGATTGGGAGAAGCTTATGGTCAAACATATCGATCCCACCTACAGGCCAGCATTGCTTCCGTTGACAGACAGAAAGATTTATAATTCGTACCAGCAGATGATGGCGCAATTTGATGCCCGGGACAAAGACTACATACGACGTACGTTTTCTTCAATCGTTAAAACGCTCCTGCTCAAGCTTTGCTTCGTAGATGATTGGTACAAGATTCCTCCCGCGGATATGCAAAAGCACTTTGATAGCTGGGACTACATCTCATCACACACGTTACGAGCGGAACTAGGAATCGCGAATGAGCTGGATGCGTCTAATATTCCTTATAAAGTATTGCAGCTTACAGGGGAAGATGCAAAACGACAAATAAAGTCAAACGGTCACAATTCCGGCAGACCACTTTGAAGACATTCCAAGCGATGATTTAGACAATGAGATGCTATATTTCAAACGTGTACGATATGATTGTTGGGTGTATCTCTTTCATTTGCTTTCCTCTCATACAAATGGCTTCACTATGAGACCCGGAGAAGAAGGAGACAACTCGAGGCGGATTCGTTCCCTTGTTGCGTCGTGTCTGTGTTCCGGTGACTTTCGGGAGATACACCTGCGTTGAGACTTCCCGTCGGAATTGGCTCAAGCGAGTCTGACTCGAGACAGTTTTACATTTGCGCAAATTGGCGATTTGCAGGGCTCTGCGACGAAGATTCCATTCATTCCATTCGTACTGGGAATCCCAATGCTTTTCGATAAAGTGTACGGGTGTGCCTGTGCTTGCATCTACTTTGAGCCGTGGAATCGAATCCACAAAAGATGGAGAAGAGCGTTCCAATTTCCTTCCATTTTCCGCGGTCGCGATAGAGCACAACTGAAGAAGGGACGATAAGCTGATGTTTGGGAAAGCGTCATGAATACGTAAGAGGTAGATCAGCGCTGGTTGCTTCACGGCAAGATCGAGGATGCCTCGAATGTAGCGATTTGGATCAGCTAGAAATTCCTTTACAGCTTTCTCGTTAACGAATACGTGATACGCGTTTTGATACTGAATGACGCCGAGGGAAGGATCCCCTGGAAGCAAGAGACCTTCACGCTCGACGATTGTCCAAGGGCAAAATCCTTGGTACTCTAGTGGTAGCTGTAGAAATTCAGGACTTGTGTCTGCGGGTATGCGGATAGGGACTGAATTTTGATCAACTTTGTTGATTTCTTGCGAATCCGTATTAGTAGCTTCATCGACGGATGGATCGTTCTGAGGCTCCATCTCGAAAGTCTCTACAGAGGTACGTTTGACTTGTTCATCAACCTCCGTTGTTGGATTCTGAGTTGCCTTCTTCCGATACATTTGTACATATTTCGAGCTCTCATTCAGTGACAAATCAATCGCATCTTTGCATACTAAAAGTGTCTTGAAACAACGTGACTTTATTTGAATCTCTCGATGTTCCAAAATAAGTTCCCTCCAAGCTCTAGAGACATTCTCAAACAAAGGATATATTTGTGTTTTTGGTATCGAGGTCCTCGATCCAACATCGGCTTCCAGGGTTTGCAAATTCCGCTCATACCGCTCAATAATCTCATTGAGCTTGCTAATCGAATAAGAAACGTCTTCTTCCAGCGTCTGCAAGTATGAAAGTAGTTGACGCCTGTTACTCAATTCTTCTTGCCAGCATTGGATTCTTCCTGACTCTGGTAGTACTTCCACAGAGTTGGCGAAATCATGATGGAAATCCTGCAAAATCTCTGTGTACTCACAGCAGAGTCTTGTCATTTCTTGCGTTTCCTCACAAAGTTGAGAATGCAGCATTTTCCCATTCTGTTCGACTTGAATTACGTTCAAATCGATCCCTGCGCCTCCTTTACCAATCTTTCTGTTGTATAATCGAATTCCAGAGACAATTTCGAGCAAATTTGCCAATTGTGTTTGTTTTTCTTCGACTGACAGATCGACAAAAGACTTCAAGGCCACACGCGGAAATACGCTCTCCATCGCTGCTACCACTTCTTTCTCAATTTCACGCATCTGAGTAGTGTCTAAATGAACCGCATCATCTTCCAAGCTCGCGTCTACCATCAACATGGAGAAAATTGTACGATATAAAGTCGTCATGACTTCAAATTCATTCGACTTTGTTGGGATCAAAGTTACAATTGTGCTTTGCAGTGCTTCGATTTTCCTCCTTTTTGCTTCAGATCGAGCCTGTAGCTCTTCTTTCAACGTAGCGTACTTGAGATCGAATTCAAGCTGCATTTTGATCGTTTCGATGCCAGGATGACGCTTCTGATCCACAAGAAGACGCATACAGCGTTCCAGTATATCTGACTGTACCTCCAAACTCATAGAGGTTTGAACTGCTCCATTACTTTCTTGATGGAGAAGCATTTGGACGATAAATGCGGCCAGAGTTTCTGGCACTTGCATGTGACGGTGTTTGCATCGAGTTATAACATTCTGCACGAGCTTTTTCGCCACTTCCATAGTCTCAATACGACAGAAGAGGAATTCTGTTGGGTTTACATTATAATGAATTTATGGTAACAAAGTTATTCTTAAATGAAGCATCTCCTGAAAAAGCTCTTTTCGGTTAAAATAGAACATAAATGGATAGAATTAGGAGCGTATTGCGACCTTTTTCATTATAGTGGCAGTCAGTTTATACGAAAGGGTGTGGTATCTCGACGATTGGGCAAGTTGTACGTAACTAATTTAGACAAGTTTGCATCCGTCCAAGCCCGTGCAGACGTATTGGTGGGATATGTACCAGAAGCGTAGTCACTTGAATGATTGGAAAGCAGATGAACCCATACAGAGTATCATTTTCTTCTACTTTCTATGCATTCCATTTTTCGATTCTCTGACTACTCTTGTATGATTGGCTGAGCTAGCGCTTTCTACCCAATCAGAAACGTTTTGGTACCTTTAACGTCAGTTTGACGTGAGGTACACATAAGAAAGCTGACACCAGCTGATTTCTTTGGCGGAGGCGTAGAAGCACTACTTATCACGCAATTACTCACCCTGTAAACCCTTCTTCGTTTCAAAATTGTCCGAGCGGGATTGTCGAGGTGACTGATCGTAAAAGGTCTAGACTCAGCCTCCATTCGTACTGATTCACAACGGAACATTCGTCACTTTATAGCAATTCGGAAAGCGAGAATTACTCCATAGTCTCTTATCACTTGGCTGATACCTGTGAGAAAGCAATATAAGCAGAATAGATGCGAAAGAACGGCTGGCAGACGCCTCATCACGGCCTTCAGGTCGCGACTTGGATCGTATTTCCATTCTTAATTATTGCATTTTTCGTTCTATGCTCACCATTTCTGGATAAACACGTCCGCTTTATAGTCACAGTGGTACGGAGCACAATCACACAATTTTTTATGTGACTTTAACGTGACATATTTCCTTTTCAGTCGTACGGTATCGCGGCTACCATCGTTATTGCTGCTGTGTGGAGATGCACATCGTGCGATCCGTCTGATACAAATGCTATCTCGTCTTTGGTACGTTTATCTCTACTTTGGGACTTTTATGTTTTTATCCTTCTCTTTCCTGCTGAAACGTAGCATCCAGTTGGCAATGTACAAATTGATCAGAATCGGATATTTTGCAATGTTTGCATGCAATATGTGTACGTGATCTACTATCACAGCATAGATGGACGTGTTTAACGGAACAATTTGTGTCTCAGTCATCGACAAAATCGACACTGTCGTCTGTGTAACAAATGTGTGGAAGTATTTGATCATCATTGCAAATGGCTCAATAATTGCATTGGAAGCAAAAACTACAGATTTTTTCTAACTTCAGTCATATTCACTTCCACAATTTTGAGTATTCAACTCGCTACTGGCTCTTACGTATTTTACCAAACATTTAACGATCCAGATCTTATTCGAGCTCGAGGTACACTTTTCAGTCTCGATTCTCGCTTTAGAGCTGATAATTGAGCTTTCTCCGATATAGCGGCTACCTTCTTTGGCTGTATGCACGATGGACAAGACATGCTGACAGGCTTATGTCCCTCACACGGATATCGTTTGCCTCTTATTGTGATCAAAATTCTCCATGGGCTTTTGCTTGTATGGCTTTTACCGTCATGGCTTATGATTCTGCAGCTCACGTTCTTCCATTTTCAATTGTGTGCGTGCCCTATTTGTCACATTTTGCTGGATCCGCAGCAAATTGATAGTATCTGCATCTGTAGGTGTCGAACATATCACAACTTACGATTATATTGTTCGAAAAAGGAAGCGAAAATTGGCTCAAGAACGAGAAAATCTGGTACTTGGCAATATTTGTATGAAAGCATGATATTGACTGATTTTTTGATACATTGTAGCCACGAATTCCATGGTGGCACTCTATAGCTCCATGTTTGTTCAAAAAGCCATCGAGCTCACCAACAGTAGAATTTAGTGCAAAAAACGATTTACGAAAGGCGTCAGACTTGTATCTTGAAAATGAATTGGAAGAAGACATTATCGAAGTAGAAGTGGAAAATGAATTGGATATAACCAGCAGCGGTCGCGGTAGTCGTCGTCAGCGCGTATTCTCGGCTGTCGCAGCAACAGCAGCCGATATACCAGCATTTGCTCGAAGCCTTCCACCACCCGTTCCTTCTCGAAATCATTCTTGGTTTGAGCGAGCAAAGTCGGGTCGCTATAGCTTACAGGACACGTTTTTAGTCGATGTACCACCATCGTTGAGCGAAGAATCAGTGATGAATTACGTTGCAGTTCCAGGGACACCTTTATCACCAGAATCAAAGCAGCAAAACAACAGCGACCCAGTATGCACTAGTGAGCCGTCTATTAGACTTCCAAAGCCTTTACGAGCCAGTGTCGTGTACATTTGATAGTAATTAGAAGTATCTGATGATACGATGCAGCTACCCTTTACGGATACTTGTGTGTGGTATATTGTGAGGTATGAATACAGTCACGTATTTGTATTGTCTTATTCTTTGCACCGAACGACAAAGCCTTCGCTCTCGTGAGAATTGACACTTAAATGAAGAACGTCGATGATGCCGTTCGCTTGAGGTGCATACGAAAGCCTTTTACCGTTTGATTGAACATTTCCATGTTGAGATTTTGGTACTTCTTCGACTTCAACCGCTTCCAAAGGAGCGACTTCTTCCCAACTTTCCATTTGAAAGCTTTGTGCTGGAAATGACACGCACTCGGCGGGCTCAGCAGTCATCTTTACATGTATTTTCTCCTTTCCGGCTTGAACCTGTTCGTCAGTGCCAAAGATACCGACAATTTGCACCGCAAACGCACAATTATTTGTCACAGAAGCAGCTTTTACGTATTGAGGAGGTTGCATTTTGAAGATTCGTTAAGATTCGTAAGTACCGGACTCCGCAAAATAAGACAGTCACGGACTATTACTGCAAATATTAGCGATACAATGTCTATTTGCGTTAATTCTGTTATCACACAAGCCACTCAATCATGACGATCCGAAGCATTTTTCGCCATCGAAAGCGATATTTGCTGTGGCGATATATCCCGCAATTTCCCATTCAAAGTAGAAAATACAGCTCTTCAAATGCCACTTCGTCTACTCATAATGTTTTGATGCGTCGGGGAGATCGGTGTCGCGATCATTTTCGCATCCATTCCACTTATCACAATTTTCGTCTTGACCGCATTGTACGAATTCCCGAGTTTAAAATCGACGCGCTGGAGCTTACACATACGAAGACATGCTCTAAGTACATTCACATCGACGCCAATGACCCTAATAACGTGTTTTCTGTTCTCTTTCGCACGCCACCGCAGTCCTCCAACGGCGTTCCACACATTTTAGAGCACACCGTCTTATGCGGCTCTCAAAAGTTTCCAGTGCGCGATCCTTTCTTCAATATGCTTAAACGCAGTCTTAACACATACATGAACGCTATGACGGCGTGTGATCACACAATGTATCCATTTGCGACCACAAATGAGAAAGACTGGCAGCATTTACTCGCTGTTTATTTGGATGCAGTATTTTTCCCGGTCTTGAATCCTCTCGATTTCATGCAGGAAGGCCATCATCTTCAGCGAAAGTCAAAAATGGCGCTGGAACGCAAAGGAGTTGTCTTAAATGAAATGAAAGGTGTTTTCTCCGATGCAGCTCAAGTCTTTAGCACAAAGGCTCAGGAATTGAGTTTCTCAGATACGATTTACGGAAACGTTAGCGGTGGAGACCCAAAATACATTCCAGATCTGACATACGAGGAACTCAAAGCGTTCCATACAAAGCATTACCATCCATCGAATGCGTGCTTCTATTCGTATGGAGATCTACCTTTAACGCAACATTTGGCGTACTTGGATGAAGAGATATTGAATAAATTTACATTTCAACCGGAATCTGCGTCTGTGGATGTGAAAGAGCCCAAATATGCCATATTTCAAGACACAAAATCTCCGCTTCATGTCATTCAGGGACCAATCAGTAACACAGCGCAGACTCAAGCGGAGTCGATCGCTGCAGAGGAGGCTACGTTTGTCGATGATAAAGCCAACACCAAATTTTGTATCACTAAATTACTCGACTTTGACTCCACCGATTTGTTCCAAGGATTCCTGATGCGTATTGCGAGTTATTTACTGACAGAAGGAACCGCAGCGCCAATGTACAAAGCACTGATTGAGACTGGATTAGCTCATGATTTTACTTCCAATACGGGAGTCGATACTTCGACGTATTATCCGTCCTTTACGATCGGGGTGGAAGGATTTGTCGGTTCAGAGGATATGGCAATGAGGTTGGAGGAAGCGATCTATCAGGCGTATCAGAGCGTCATGGATGAAGGTTTTGATCCAGACCGAGTCAAAGGATTGCTACATCAAATGGAACTCGGACAGAAGCATTTGGTCGGGAATTTCGGACTCAACTTGTTGCATTCTTTTAGCTCCGTGTGGTGTCATCGCGGGCAAGACTTGCTTGGATGCTTTCAGTTTGATTTGATGCTCAAACGTCTCGAAGAAAAGATGAAAACAAATCCGCGGTTTTTGGAGTCTCAAGTCGGGCGATTTCTTCAATCGAGTAAGACGAAAGAAAGTAAAGTCTTGATGCTTCCGAGTGAGCAATATCTGAAAAATCAGAAAGCGTTTGATGCGGAGCAGTTGGAAAAGCTGCAGAATACAATGACAGAATGCGAATTGGAACAAATCGATCGGAAAAGTAAAGAGTTGCAAGAGTATCAACAGCGTCCCCAATCGATTGATTGTCTTCCAACGCTTACTATCGACGATATTCCACGAGAAATGATAAAAGCCGATAAAGATAACTTTACTGAGAGAAAGCTATCAGGTGCTTCAGCTACCCATTCGGTTTGCTTGCAGCATGTCCACGTCCCGACCACACATGAGATCACGTACCTTCGATTTTATTTCGATACGACGTCAGTGTTTTCTCCAGCGGAAAGGCTCAAATATCACGCTCTTCTTCCAACTTTCACGTCAGTACTCGGAGCATTGGGAACCTCAAACAAATCGTATGATACTCTGCCGACTCATATTCAGAATTGTAGTGGTGGCATCTCATTCACTCCAGTTGCATATCCATCGCTTTTTGACGCAGAACAACACAGTCAACAAGGAATTCTTGTCGGTACATATTGTCTACCCAACAAGCTGAACCAGAATTTGGACCTTTTGCATCAGATCCTGTCTGACACACAATTTACACAATCTGAAAATCTGGCACAGCTCCGAATTATTCTTCAGATGAGCGCATTGAATTCGAGTAGAGCTATCTCATCATCAGGTAATGCGCTTGCTGGCATTTCCTCCCGTTTGGGCCTCGTGGATGCGGCCTTTTACCATGAACTGTATCGAGGTTTGACTCAGATCCAATTCCTCCAACATGCAGCCAATTGCTCGGATGAGGAGCTTCAGCGAATTGCAAAAGAGTTTGAATGGATGGCGCAACGTATTTTCACAACATCCAGTCTCAAAATATGTACAGTCACCGAAGACCAGCTACAGCTCAACGTGGAAAAAGCAATTCAAGCGCAATTAGTATCGAAATTGCCGTCTATTTTCTCCAGTACTTCCAGCGCTTCCTGGTCGGCTTCGTTCCTCAATACAGAAGCCGATGCGTTCGCGTTGCAATCGCGCAAATATTATGGCTTCCCGATGTCTGTGAATTTTGTCGTACAATCATTCCCTTCAGTCTCCTTTTCACATCCGGATCATGTTCCATTGATCGTATTGGCTCAAATTCTATCGTCCTGTTTCATTCATCAGCACGTGCGAGAACGAGGTGGAGCGTATGGTTCGAATGTCACTCAACATGAAGGCGCATTTACAATGTCATCGTACTTTGATCCCAACACGTGGTCTACGTTGGAGACGTATGCGGCGGCACGCGAGTGGATGCGAATGGGAAAATTCAATGAGCAAGATTTGCAGGAAGCGCTTTTGTCGATTTTTGCGTCAATCGATGCGCCCACGACGCCGGCAAACAAAGGAAGGGTCGCGTTCCTTCGCGGAATCACGCAAGCAATGCGTCAAAAGCGCCGTGAGCAGTACTTGTCGGTCTCATTGACTGAATTGCGTCAGATTGCGGAGCGATATTTTCAGCCAATCGGAGAAGAGTCAAGGAGTCCTACCGTTATTATTGGTTCGGATGCTGCAATTACTGAGTTCAAGGACAAAGGATTTAAAATTGGGTCTCTGATTTGAAGTGTACACACATATACAGGACGATGCAAAATTACGATCGAGCAAGTCCGGCGATACTGCGACACATTGGACAGTCGAAACGAGTACCATACCACTCCCTGATGCAATGTTCGTGAAAGCAGTGACTACAAGTGGCTTGAACCAGCTGGTGGCCATCTAGATCTCTCCATTCCGCCAGGCAAATTGGACAGGAATCGCTTTCAAGTTCCATATCACGATAATCCACATAATTCAACTCTCGAATGGCGCGTACGTGCTGGTTTTCGTGACCCAGTGGGAATTGCAGGGTCTCCTTAACAAATCGACGGATTTTATTGAGCTCGGGGCAGGTGTACAGACAGGCTGCATCCGGAGTGACCATGTCATCTTCATTCACCAATGTCCCAGTCGCCAGTAAATGACACATGGAAACGAGAAATTCCTCAATCCCAGTGACGCGGCGTGTGACCAGTGCACCCATATCCTGAAATATCTCGATACGATTAGGGAATCCGATGGATTTCAGTCCATGGTGAATTGTGTCACAGCTTCTGCACGTTCGATTGTGCCAGCATTTACGAGCGTGAACTTGTAGATGTGTCAAGACTTTTTTCCGAAGCCGATAAAGTTCTGAAAATCTTTTGCACACTACCCATTTCTGCTTGTAAAAATCGCTAGTGATCTCAACGTGATATGTGTAATATTTCTTCGCTGGTCCACAAACTAAGACGGCTTGGCAATTCATCGTAATGAATTGCATTGAATTGCGACGAATTTGCTGTATTAACATCCGTTTTGACTTAACGCCGAGTTGCTGCAATTGCTGCAATGAAATTCTCGGATCAATCATTCGGACGGATCGATCCGTGGATGAGTGATTGTTGCTCCGTCTATTGTGCGCTGAAGGTGAAGATTTGCTACCAGACAATTCATTTCCGTGTCGTTCTGAATGCATTACTGGACCTTTTGATTGATTAGGACTGTAGTCAAACAATTCGGTGATTCTTTCGCCACCGTATCGAGCTGCCCCAACCGAGAAATGAGGGGATGAAATGAAATGAGGACTTTCTTCGAGGTCACTTTCTTCAAAAACAATCGAGCTTTCCATAGTGGTAAAGTTTCGAAGTTACGTTTGATTAAACAAGAGTAGGAGGCGCGGCAGAAGCTGGATATAAAATGAATTGAAGTAGCCAGCTGATGAATTGCGATGATTCATGAATTGCAAAAGCGTTGTACCGAACTGGTCAAAGATAACCGGTATGCAAGTATCATATCGCATATCTATATATACTATCTGGTCGCTATAGTCATGTCTCAGAGAAATTCAGCCGTTTCTCAGGTTTATACACGTCATATCAGGCTTCAATCAAGTAGACTCGAGTCATTATACCCAAGACAAATTCAACATCCGGAACATGTTTAGGGTTGCGGAATCACGATAACCAATTTTACCAGACACGCGTTTGATTGGATAAATCGCGATGTATTCACCAATCATGTGAAAGGAAAGGCGAAAATTCAACGATCTCACCAGTGTTTTGGCGTCAAAACGTTCCTCCCGTCCCTGAACTTCATATCGTAACTGATAGTGGAATGAGTGACTGTACAGTACAACGATTGTCTCGATCACCTCAACCCACTGAAACCACTTACACTTCCCAAATTACTACACAATGTTACTAAAAACGAATGTCTGGAATGACGCAGTGTCTACTGACGCACATTCAGTGAAAGCTCTGGCCTCTTATGTGAGTTCAGGCAATGCGTTTGGACGAGATTTGAATTATTCGGAGCTCTTCTTTCTCATCGCTACTATCAGCACCGTCGTGTCTCTTCTTACGATTGTATCGAGACTAATCTTGCAGCGGAAAACGGACGTAGTGAATCAATTTGCAGAACCTATACGAAGAACGAAAAGATCTGTTGCTTTATCACTTTTCAAGAAGCGTAGACAATCGATCAAAAGGATGGAAACGATATCGGAGCAAGAAGAATTGGGATTCCATAGTGTCAATCTATTACGATGACGCATCAGCATGAGGTGAATGAACACACTCATTCTCTCTGCGGTGTACTCACGCAATGAGTGAAATTTTTGATCAGCATTTAACGGTTTCAAATTTATTTATATGGAAAAGCATTCAAATAGTGAAATACTGGGCTTTGAGCTCATGCTACGGAATGCGCCTTCTTCTGGTTTCGACTATCTGCAAGTAGAGGTTGATTTAATAGAGCACCGATTCAGATGCATCCTTTCCGATCGCTTCTTGTTACGCTGACATATCGAGCTTCAACTCGAAAGATTCTTTCTCAATTGCACGTTCCTATTCATAGATGAGCTGTTTTGCGCATGGAAGCTCCGCAATCTTCACTATTTTTCTGTGACTGTCGCCTATTATTATCATTTTTCTCACTACATCTCTCTTTGACTCGATATTCTGATTTTGACTTTGACTTTGACTCTGACTTTTTCGGCTTTGAATTTGAGTTGATATTTTCTTTTCTCACTCTTTCCTTCTTCTCCTTTTTCTCACCGATATGTAGTTTCTCCTTTCTGTTCCTCTTTTGTCTTGACTTTTTCTTTGCAGCTTCCGTGGCCTGAAGAGTGATGGTGTCGGGTACTTTACAAGGTTCAATCAGCACATCAAGTGGCCCATGATTGGCCTGAAGTAGCTGCATTTCAACCAATGGTAGAGTATTCGTAGCTGCACAGTAGCCCCAGCAATTCAATGTTGAATCTTGCGCGCGGGGAAGATCTTCAACTTGCCTTTTGCTTTGTAACGCTTCTTCCATTTGTATGTCTCGTAAAAGCTTCTTTTTTTCATTTCCTTCGGGTGGTTTCCATGGACACGTACTCGCCGACTCGCTCTCATACCTTTCTATAGGACTCACCAACCGGCATGCTAAAGAGTTTTTACGATGCTCTTTTTGTGGTCGTGCTGATCGCTTTGACGACCTCTTCTCATTTTCAATGATTTCCTTTAATTTAGGAGTGTTTTCTTCTAATAAACAGCTCCACTTCCCTCCAGAGATAAGCTTTCGATCTGCGGAATGATGGTCATGATCATTCCGCTTCTTTTCGTAGAACTTTTCAAGTCGAACGAATTTGGCTCGTTTTTTCTTCTCGCGGTGACCAATCGCTACAGCCGCTATTTCGTCAGTTGTGCTATTTACCGGTTGTTCCAATGCGCGCGTTTCTTTGGACATCAAATCCTTGGACAAAATATCTTTCGGGGAGGCTATCAACGTCTGTAAAGCTGTTTTTACTTTGACGCGACGAGCTGAAGGCGCATGTGATTGACTTTCTATCGTATTCAATGAGGTTTTTTGAATAACATTTGCCAATGGAAGCGGTAGTAAAGCATCAAGAAAAGCATCAAGAAAAGTATCGAGGCGATCTCTGCTGGTCATTTCAAGAATCATATCGAGATTCCAGCGAATGTATGTGGAACAGTACGCCTCCAATGCACTCAGTGACATCGATTGGGCATGTTGGAGGACATCTACGGCATTGGTGAAGTCCATATAGCGAGCAATGGCTCGCTGTGTCATCTCCAGAAGTTTTGTTGGGCCATGACTATTCTGTACAGGCGAACACTGGAAATCAGCTTCATAGGGACCGACCAGGATGGCAGTGTGTTGATGCCCTGCTGCGACCTGAACAGCTTTCTTGACACCTGAGACACGCTTTGGTTGAGGCTGATATGTATTCTTGGATCCATGACCCAAGGATCCCTCCAGGCCATACCCCCATGTCACTAAATCACCGCTTTCTGTCACTATGGCACAACGATCGTCGGAAGCGCTAATGTCAACCACTGATCCAAAGGAGCAAATATTCTTCACTTTGGATGGTGCTCCTGGATAAGAAGGCTGAGCTGGAGTATCGAGATCTTGACAGCATATAGTTTTGTTGGAGCCCCAGACATACACTTGGCCACGACTATCGAGCGCCATGGAATGGTTACGAGCACAAGAAATTCGGATGATATTGACGGGAGGAGTTGCGAGAAAAGCGCTTTTTCGATAAGCTTCTTTTGCTTTCTCAAAGTTGACTCGAACCAGATGAAAATATCCATTTCCACATCGCCATACTTGGCCCTGTGCGACTTGATTCCGAGTACAGTTCAAAAGAACCAATGTATGACCTTCGGCGATCGAGATTTGAATCACGCACACGCTGTCGTAATTCTCTCGCATTTCAGAAAGCACTGGATGGCTCAGAAAAAGATTCACACGCTTTGGAATGGGGTCGCCGTGGTCAATCGCAAATGCTTCACTTCGTCCAAGCTGCCCTTTTTTGTTGTTACCCCACGTGAATAACTCTCGTTGAGTCTCATCCTCTTGGCCTATGAAAGCCTTATCGGCTGATAGTTGTGGGGCTTTACGATTTTCACAGATGGCGGCCGAGTGTGACCTCGAAGCGGCGATTTCCCGCACAACAAAACCTTTTAATGCATCAATTCGCTTGGGAAACAGACGACTTTCAAGCGTGCATTTGGAAGAATGACCCAGCTGCCCAAAACTGTTGGATCCCCACGAATACAACTTTCCATACCGTGAAAGTGCGAGCGTGTGGTTCTCTCCAGCGGCAACTTTGACCAAGAAAATATGAGCCAGTTTTTTCACCATCGCGGGCTCCAAATGACTAAAAGTTTTCTCAGATTATCTTATTTTTGCTCAGAAGCATGGAAGTACGTACTCGCACTGAGTTCCAAGACCCAACCGTCCTCCTTTTCCAAATCCCCAAGTGAAGCAATGTCCATTTGCATTGAGGGCTACAGTATGGAACCTTGAAGCGCTTATTTGCGTTATTGGGCACGCTGATGGGAACAGAACAATTTTTGGAGTGGATTGAATCAAAGCTCGCGGGAGGTGGTACCCCAGCTACATAAAAACGGATCTCAGCTGATTCCCATCCGATCAAAAATTTGAACGCTTTACTTGATAATCAGCTCTTCCACAAGTGTACACCAAGCCTCCTCGTCTCGTCGGATCTGAATTAGGCGAGATTCCTTGTTTGTGGTGCTTCTTTCCCGTGAAGTCGGAGACAGACAACCGAAATGCGATCGTTCGATGCGTAAAGCTAATTATATCAGCTGCAGATTCACCCGCGTGGTCCTTCATTTGGAGAAAGAAATCGACTTTATTACGGTGGAACCGAAGCTGACAAACTCGCAAAAGTAAAGCTGCGATATGAATATGCTGATGGTAAAGACTACGGTGCAAAGCTGTCCATCCCGATTCCATATCTTGAAGAAACATATCTGCACCATAATCGAGTAAGATCTTCACGACACTGAAATTACCCGAGGATGAAGCGATATGGAGAGCTGTTTCTCCTTGAGCGTTACGAGAATCAAGAATCGCGACATCCTTGTCCAATATGTGGTTAATTGATTTCAATGAGGAGTCTGTGGATGATTTAGCAAGACAGCAAAGATTCGTGGTTGCATCAAGTACAACTTCATTCGACACAGTCATTATTTCTCTGCTTGGATAAGCTACAGCTGGAGTACCGGTACGATACCGGGATCATATCATGCTCTGATCCTCAGACTTGGTACACGGAGACGATTCCCCGACTATGTAATGACGATTGTGAAGGAGAAGAAGACTGTGATGCAAAAAGATAACTCACTTGTCGGATACGCCCAATAATGAATCGCTGTCAAAACTAAAGTCGCCGCTGGTCTTGCAATTGTGGTCCTGGAATGCACCCCGGACGTATGTCTCATGGGGTAGCGTAAAACGGCTTTCTTCGCACAAATTTGCAATGCTGTTGGTTTCCGTGAATGCGAAACTGACCAAGGCATAGTGAGCATAGCGCTATTCGACAGCGAACAGTACAATCCTACCTTCCCATCCCAAAAAGTGCCAGTGTCTTTGGCATACACCTCGAACGCTGAAGTTCTCCATTCGACAATAATGGCGATGATAGCAAGTGATAATGACCAGTTTGAAGTCGAGGCATGCGAGTATCCAGTATCAACATTTGACCCATCTCAAAGCCTAAAGCCACTTTGAACGGATCCAAGTACTCATGAGCAAACAATCCACCAAATAAGTGCACGTTCTACGACAATCACAGTGGTTTGAAATTGGCTGATTATTGGAAAGAAACACCAACCCAGCATTTCGACAAAACTGTTTGAATCTGAGCTGCACGAAGACGAACGTCGGCTAGCTGGAAATCACCCCCATCGGTTGTCCAGCTGAGTTGGCCTTCGGTCATCGACCATCGGACGCTGCTGACAACGTCAAAGGCGTCGTATTTGATGAGAAGCGAATTTGAGCCGTTCCCGCCCAGAGACCGAAGGTCGGACACACAAACTGTCTCATCGAATCCGCCGGTTAAAAGGTAGGGACCAATGGATCTCGACGTTGCAATCTCTCGAATCGCGTCGGAATGAACCATGATGCTTGATCCAGCTAGGTCCAGTACGATTATGTCATCACTATGACCACGTGGAAACTGAACTAAGCGCTCAAACCCATCAGCTGGCAAGACGCCAGTGCAGCATGTAGATCCACGTGATAGAAATGGATGTCTTTACCAACTGCAGCCGCAACAATGTTATGATTGACCCAATTCAAGTCTCGAACTTCCTACAACAACTCTACTCATTTGTTGCTCAATCCGAGTGCAATATCTTACGCCAGCAATAGCGACATTTGTCAAATGGGTTGGAGTTCTGTAGTTTGTGGCCATCATCTGATGCTGATACGTGGGAAGACTCGTTGTGTATGTCGATGCTTCCGTTCCTACAAGAAGCAATCCGTCCTCACGAATAACAGGCTTCGACAGCGCTACAACAACACAAAGCGATTACAATCTCGTCATCGATGCAAAAGAACGAACCGAGCGGTATCGGGCTGGTTTGATCGCGGAAGGAGACGACCTGTATTCAAATGCGGGCAATCGACAGCGAGAATGACAGCTTGAATGGAATCTTACGAATGACGGAGGCTTCCGCTGCTGGATTTGCTGCCCGTAATCGAATGGGTTGATGACGCTGAATATATTTGGAGCTGCGACATCGGGAATGGAAGCAACGCATTCTTTCCATTCAGTGATACCTTGCACCTCCCCTTGCTTCTGATCCGATGTGGATTCTGACGTCGAAAGAAGTTCTGGCTGGCCGGTTTCGACTGGAGCCTCCTCACCTTCGACCTGTTCTGTACTTGTGGAAGCATCCTCTGGAGGAGTATCTCTGGACATACTGTTCGCATTCGAATACGCTGAGAGAGATTCAACCAATTGTTTGTCAAAAGTCGTCCATGATTCTAAAATTCCGACCGCGATGGCATCCAAATTGGCATCTTGCGATTGTGTGGGCGATATATCTTCCAAGAAATCGCCCTGTAGATCTTTATCGTCTAGAATTGGAGCCCATATGCATTCCTGCTCATCTTCAACACTGCTCTCCTTCATTTGAGACGTAGCATCAGCACAAGGCTCACGTATTGCGTCAGGATGTGCATTTTCTTTCGTAGTCGGGTCCATTTTGGAGATTGCAATGTCTAAGATCGAATCTTTGTTTCGATTCGGCCTTTTTCTTGCGAGAAAGGAGTCATGACCATCGAAATTCCCTTGGAAAAGCAGAACTTTCTTGACGAGTATTATCGCTAGGTGGTTTTGTCTAGCATCAAATGGATCGATTCAGATGCAAATTAACAATGTGCAGCTTTTACGCTCCAAAATTGACTCTTTTCTGTCGCAGAGTTACAAACGTTTGCATAGAGATTGTCGAATGTATCAACGCGTCTGGTTTTTGGAGAAAGAACGCGCATGGTCCTTTCGAAAGCAATAGTAAACCTCAGCACAGCCTTTCCTAGTATTGCATTGCCATATGGGATCAGATTGGGGATTCTCTGAATATCAGCAAGTGGATGGCGAAGAAGTTTAATGCGTGCAACGAACCGCATCAGAGCCAATTTCATGAGCAGGAAGTGGAGGCGAGGGATTATCATCTACAAATCAGCAATTCCTTCGCATCGGATGTCGATAATGATGCCGAATCAAATCGATTCGTAGCTGGTGCAAAATTCTTCAACTACCAGCGGTATGGAGCATTACGATCTGGCGGGGAAGTATCTCTGTTTTCGCGGGATTATGGCGGTTTACTGGCAGCAGCGTTTGCGTCCTCAGCGACATTCTCGATAGTGAAGACATGCGTACGCCCAGTATTGATGACTCACTTGCATACGAATCAGCGGATTTCTGATTCGGCTTTAGAGTATTTACTGAGTCTACCGACTTGTTTCAGCTTTTTCTATGGATTGATATCAGACACCCTGCCGATCTATGAATATCGACGAAAATCGTATATGATTTTAGGCGCGTTTCTGTCCATGTTTGCACTCATTGGGCTCACCATTCTCTCTTTTGTGGTCACGATGCATTCAAGCAGAAAGCACGAAGTATCCCCAGTTTTGTACTTTTACATCGGTCTCATTATACTGGCAGTCACTGGCACATTGATCAGCAAGGTTGCCACAGACGCTCAAATCATCGAGCTTTCCCAACGTGAGCCGCTGACGAAACGAGGTCTGACTCAAATCAATTACTTGCTATTCCGCGAGATTGTAGAGGCTTGTGGGATCGGAATCAGCTCAATCATGATTCGTTACGATGAAGTGAAAATGACATATGAGGGGGTTATCTCCCCAGCGTGGATCTACGCGATTCTCTTTTTCGTGTCCATGATCACCATCCAGCTGACATTTCTTCACAATGTTGAGTCGCCAGTGATACAAAGAATAAAGGGCATTTCCGTTGACGCGAACGATACAACCGAATACAATGAACAAGTTCACGTCCTGTCGAATCGATGGGCACCAGTCTATGCTTTCTATCGTATGTGCCAGCAAAGAGCTGTGTGGCAGCTTGTGACGTTCTTGATGATTGCGATGGCTACATCTCGCTTCCATTTTGGCAGAGGCTATGATGTGCTCAAACAGTTGGCACATCTTCGGCAATCGAGCGAGTTGATCGGAAATGCATTCCGAATGCTTGTTACTCTTACAGCAATGTTTGCATGGAGAGCATGGTTGATCAATGTCTCATGGCGATATACCGTCTCAATGGCGATATTACTTTGCATCGGACTGGAAATTCTTCAATTCATGCTGATTCTTTATGTCGACTCGGTGCGGAATGAGTACTTTTACTATACGATTCACTCGTTCTTGGGAGTTGAAGACGCCATTCTCATCATCTTTGCATTTATTCCTGCGACTGAAATTGCGGAATATGGCTTGGAAGGTGCCACGTCGGGTCTACTTGCATCTTTTCGGAGCATTATGAAAACATCTGTCGGGTCAATTTGTGAGAAAATCAGCCACATCGAGTACTTTGCAGCCTTATCTACGAAAACGATCGCTCAACTCTGCATTTTGTTCTGGATTTCGGCCATCATCCAGGGCGCGGTGTGTTTCGCTATTCCGCTGCTACCACGACAGAAACTGGATGCACAACAACTTCGAGTGTATGGTGGGTACAGTCATGTAGCTTTCATCTTTCTCAGCGTGTGCTTTTGCTTCACTTTTGTGATCGCGACATATCTCAATATCCACTCGGTCTACGGGATCGTGCACAATTGGTATTGATTCCCGTTGGTATCATCGTAGTGTTTGTATCGAGTAAACCTTTTTTGTGCTTGATTGGCTCGTTTTATCGATGAAAGCGGAGTGACTGATTGGTATCGATGGATGACTCGACCACCCTGCTCAACGCACGTGTGAAGTGATCCTGATTGGCATATTTGTTGTCCTTGCTTATTCTTAGCTTGCGTTTCTGCACAAGCCACGTGTTCTTATGCGCCGATAAGTAAGGCCCAATACCGTCAGTTGCAGAGATTATAGATAGATAGCACACGAATAAAAATGGGCAAAACACCAGAGGAACAGCTTAATGTATTTCGCAAGCTTGAAGCCAACAAAAGCTGCATCAATTGCGGCTCATATAGTAAGTTTGGACATCCCAATGTCTGTGAGCCGTTTAAGACATTCACATGCTCACAATGCAAGAGCGCTCATCAGAGCTTTTCCATGCGCGTCAAGGTATACTTTTCGTGTGATTTGAACGACACAAATTTGATCGTATTTGAATGTAGCATTACTCCATGTCTAATTGGAGCGCAGAGGAAGTCGAGGCTTTGAAGGAAGAGAATGGCGGTGGAAATGTTAATGCTAGGCGAGTTTGGTTTGGAAAATGGGATGAAAACTTGATGCGTAGACCCACGGAAGGAGACAATTTGGAGTACTTTAAGAGCTTTATTGACAAAGTATACAATCAACGCGCATTCTATGACCAGAACGGGCACAAAGCACCAATTCGATCAGCTGATAGACAACAAAAGAGTGTTACAGAGCCGTTAGAGTGTGCGATGGCTGCCACCTCGACTGAGAATTTGCTATCATTCGATGCATTTAGCTCGGAACCTCGTCCAGCAGCGTCCGACTTTGATTTGTTTACGGAACCGATCAAACCAAAGTGTCACTCACAAGAAAACGAATGGAGCGCGTTTACGTCCTCTGTGGAGCCAAGTAGTGCGGCTTTTAGTGATTTCTCTTTTGCGCCTACTACCTCATCGAGCAGTTCAATCAATCCTTCTTTTCCATCATTCGATCCAATTATGCAGCCGACAAATGGACCACAAAAAAATTCTACTCCCAATTTCGATCCCTTCACAGACCCGTTCTCTCCACAAGTGTCTATTGGTCGCACTCACGCTGCGACGCATTCTAGCATGGGCGGCAGTGGGTTCAATGTTTTCCAGGGCTATACGAAACAGACTGGAAATGGGCTTAACGGAATGGGTGGCAATAGGACGACAGACTACGATCAACAAAATATGATGAATTCGATAAAGCCATCTAACATGGTGATGAGGCAGCCAAACTCGCTTGTGATGTCAACAGGGTGCACAGGGAATAATATTAGCAACTATTTTGATCCATTTACAGCTCAGCAAGTGGACTCAGGCGGTAAAGGTTCAGCGAATGCGAAACGTGATCCCTTCGCCGGCTTGGGTTTGCCTATTTGAGAATGAACAGATATTCTAAACTACATAATAAAATTGGCTTCGTATGTGCTCATTATGTAAGGCAGTTAGCAGTTGATTAGAGCCAACAGTGTAGAAAGAAAAACTTCGAGAAAGTCTTTGGTCGATCAGGTCGGAAGATATATGCAAAAGCTATAAAGAGCTACGAGTGTGCGAAGAAAGAAAGGTTCAATAAGCATTTACCGACGTTTCATTTCTATCATTACTTTCTCAAGAAAATGGAGTGCTTCACGAGACCTCAAACGCGTTCTTCTGCACCTTCATCATCAAGAAATTCTACCATGGTCTGATTCTTTCCGCTTTCTCCATCTGGTTTATCAGTCTTCGAATCGTCTGTAAAGGCCTTCTCCTTTTTGCTGCCATCATTTCCACTGGCATCGCCTTGAATTAAATTAGTTCTCGCTTCAGTATCCTGAATACCATTTTCAATAATGTCTTCAGAGGTATCTGGAGCAACAGGATGGGGACTCATGACATAATGCATCTGCCCATTCGAAAAACCATATCTCAGCGTGTTGATTGCAAGCTGAATGGCCCAATACGGTGGTTTTTCGTGATTTTCCGAGCCATCTTTTTCATTCTTATCGCTCTCCTCATGCCGTCGGGATTCCGAATTCGATGGAATGTTCGACATGTGAGGTGGTTGAATGATGTTTACATCCACAGGATGATGTACATTTGCGTCTACCGCAAGCAATGTACTCTCCGCAAGTGGATGGGTGAGTCTGCCATTACTTTGTGTTTTCGCATCCATTAGGTTTTCAATGTGGTTGGGAACGCTCCTCGGTACAGTATGCGAGCTTCCTGCGGCATCATTAATAGTATGCGGCCAGGCTGTGTGCATGCTCGGAACAGATCGGTAAGTCTTATGCAGGTCGCTATTGTGATGAGATTGCTCGCGTGGATTAGCGATCAGCTCATTTTCATGCATACTGTTTTGGTTGAATAGACTCGGACCTAATTCTTTGGCATTGATTTGTAACCACGAAGAAAGCAGCACGAAACGAAAAGAAGGCAGGTTTCCCATTCAAATACGGGTTTTCTTGCTTATTTTAAATTGAATGCTGAGCCATTTGTCGATTTACTTGAGATCGGATTCGAAGTGGTACTCTTGTAAGGAACATCCACCTTTCACATCATTTCGAACGGCCGCTATAGATTACCTGATAAGAATCCAGGGCTTCGCTTTGAATCGAATGGAGGAAAGGGGTCTGAACACTGTTGAAGCTACTTCGAAGTGTCTGTGGTGACACTCTAAACGCCTGGATCGATAGGAGTCCTTCGTCAGAATAGGAAAGAAGGATAGATCTAGGAGCGTCCCACAAATCAGACAAAAAATAGGGTGAAAGTAGTCTTGCTCATGAGGATTCTAGATTCAAATTAGAGAAAATCACGCGAAATGAAGGCAGAAAGGGTACTAATACATAAATCGGCCTTCCCTGCAAGTACACCCAGTCATAATAACGACTATGCAGAGTTGGCATAAAAGCTTTTAGTAAAGATATGGCCGTAGTCGATCCATTCGTACTTCGTCTTGGCACAGACTGCGCTCCAGAGCTTGCATCGCATTAAGAAAAAAAGTACGATCGTCTAGGAATCTGGCTCTTGCTTGTTGCCCCATGCGTTGTCTCTCGTCGATGCTCATTGCTAAAATTTTAGCAACACCCGCTTCGATATCGGCAATGTTGACAATGGCCACTGGCATAAATAAATCACCTTTACTCTGCCACCACCATTTGGACGATCTTCCAACCAGAATTCCACTTTGTCCATCGACCAATTCATTCATTGGAGCGACATCTGAAGTAAGAACCAATGCGCCAACACTACGCGCCTCATTGATGTAATGACCAAAACCTTCGGTTGCGCTAGGGCATAAATGAATTCCAATACGGTTCTGAAGCTCCAACTTGGCATCTTTGGACTCTATTCCGCATATGAAATCGACATTCTCAAGCCTCCATGTCGTCCTAGTGCCGAAGTGTTTTGCTATCCACTTGCACAGAGAAGTGTTCACCACGCGGACGACAAGAAGTGGCCATTCTGGATGGAGGGCCCAGGCCTTCAGGATCGCTTTTGTGTTTTTAAATGGGCTCGATCCCGCCAAATGGAGAAAGGAATTCCAGTCTCTGTTGTATTGCGGACTATACAAATCTTCACTTGTATGTTTTGTGTAAAATACAGTGAAGCCCAATCGATGCCGCTGGCGGTATTCCACAACTTTCTTTAGTCCAATTTGATTTTTCACAAGAATCACACCAACCGTAGGATAATGTAATTCATGCCGATCGAAGAATTCAACATTGACCATCATCCAGATAACTTTTTCTGGCTGATACTGAAAGTTGGAGTAATACTTTCGATCTGAGGGATGTCGTTCGAGAAACACATCGATTACAGAACGCGGCATGCTAACGTGGTTGCCTGGAAGATGGATAGGGCGACTCGAAGGAAGGTACTTTGCGTAGAGTTCAAAATCTAGCAGAATTCCCAAAGAATTGGATGGGGCGACCAGATTGATACAATACATAGCATCCGAATCCAAAGCATCATTTCCTTGTCCAGCTTCCTGCGAGATAATGCCGTCCATTGAATACGTATCGAGAGGTTGATTTTTAGACGCGAAGACCACGTCTTTTTCGTTTTTTAAAGATGTTTTGGTTGTGAAGTAGAGCGATTGATAGAATAAGCGCATCGGAACATGCAATTCTTCACTAGTCTCACTTAAAAGAGTTTTGGAAGCAATCGATGCGTTGCAATGATCGATGTGAAGATGGACATCTGGAACTAACGTGAAGAAGAGTACTTGAATGATACATGATATCAACAACAGCAGCAAGATGCAGCAGCGGACAATGAAAGCAGTAAACTTCATTCCATCAATGCGAGCTTTAGTCATTTTCTGATCGATTAAATAGATTGTGAAATCCTAACAGATGTAACAGGCTGTAACAGCATGTCGCTGATACTTTGCATAGTTGACCCGAAAATTATAACAGAAAAGATACAGGATGTTGCTGTAGCGTCTATGCTGAGAGAACGGAGATATTGTGTCAATTTCTCCCTGCCCACAAGCTATAGAAATACGATGTGGATGATTGCGATCATTTATTCGATTTCTTTGCTCACATCAAAATGTATAGCTATAATTTGGACTTCGTTGTAGGAAGTAGTGGATGCAACTATAATGTTACCGATGGTGAGGTACGGATAATTATGTCAAAGTCACTTCGGCCACTGTATCACGTTATAGTGAACCACATCTTTGTAGTTCTTACTCGAGTCGAGTAAATTTATGGAGGGCGACGTCCAGCCTATCAATACGACTCTTTCTGAAGTTGTTCAAACCCGGTCGAATATGTTCTCCTATACAATAGCTGATGTCGAAATATGCGGCCATATACCAGCATGCATGATCAAATCGAACGAGTAATTGACTCCGTGTGCCTACTTGCCCGTCGGTAGAAGTTGCTTGTGGCCATCTCGAGCTGTGCATAACGTTTTAATTTATAAATGCCCATTTGGCCTTCATTGCTGGACTTTTGTGCGATGCAATTGAGATTAATATAAAGTGCACTTGAATAAATCAGTATCAGCCGCCAATTCGCAGATTCTGAATCTTTGGCTGTTCTTCAATTTACGACAGGATCTCCTGTAAACAATGCGGTTCTCAAATCATTCGACTGACACCATCCGCAAACTTTTTTACCAAATGTGACCCGAAGCCACTGTATCAAATCAGTGACATTGCCTCACGTTCCCTATTCTATCACTATATTCTATCACTTCCTTAAATTTTTGAATCGCTCGTATCTCTTCCATTTTCTCATAGAAGCTTGAAAAGTTTGTGCTCATGAGTCACGAGTACTCCTCTTCAATGATTTGACTCTTTAGATCTTTGTAGCAACAAAATAATCTCATCATTCGAACAGATAAACATTAGGTCGAAACACCTTCCTACGATGTGATATGCTAAATCTTGCTCCAGCATAAGATATTTGCCGGATAAAAAATGCATGATTTGCTTGCTTCAGATAATGTAGAAAAGATGTGCCTCCATTCTGTGTATATACTTTTCGACTCGATTGCCGCTTCCCACGTGCTGGAGTTTGTAGTAGGAAATTTGCAAGCTTCCTTTGGTCGACTTTCAAAGCGGTTGGGGCGCTCAAACTTTTATTAATTGATGAATGCTTGCGTTCACAAAGCCTTTATTTGTATCTGCCTCCAGCCAATACGAGATATGGACACAAAGCAGGAAAAAAGAGCTGCATATATTTTTCGTACATTCGTGCTGGTAACACGAATAACGTCAAGTACTTTCAATTGAGGTGTTTCATTTATGACGTGTGTTTGATGGGGTGAAAGTGCCTGTCCATTTATGTCATCGAACACTTGGATAGATAGAATCTATGCGGTCTGTTTTTGCTTCAGCTAGTCTGATATGTCGCGCACAATTGGCTGAAGTATAAAAGTGTGTGATAAAGATCTAGGGTATGACGCATCGTCGAGCCATTTCGATAAATCTGCAATTATCCTGGCACAAAGGTGCCGAACGATTGTATCACGACATCACGAGATAAACTCAACTACTTGGATATCGAGCGAGATATCTTCTGGCTTTGGTAGCCAGGCACGTTGTTTATTTGTAGAATGGAACCGCTCCTCACTTGAGCGCTCGACCAGCATAATTTGCTGATCACAGTCGTGTAAAAGATATTATTTATATCCAGTACCAGATTGTGGAACGGGCAATACTGTCGTGAGTTTTGGGGTCGTACAAGTTCTAAAAGTCGAGGCTGAGCAGCATACAGGACACGCTATCTCGCAATCGAGCGATTCAGGAAGATATTCCCCATGAACCTTACTCGAAGAGAGGACTTTGCTGGAATGAGGTCTGAGCATGTTTGCTTATATAACTCAAAATGGCATAATTATCCATGCACAGACTAGCTGACTGCGTGACGCGTATATATAGTCTCGCTGTATCATAAGATACTCGAAAGACAGGAAAACAACATCTTTAACTGGATCGTGGCTCGATACATCTATACTCAAATTCTCAATCTCAAATAATGGGGTTCTCGAAGCAATTGACTTGTCATTTGTCTGAAGTGATCGTTTTATGCCCAAATGCACGCTCTTGCCACAGTGTTTAAGGTTATCACATTGCTATCAAAGTCAGGGTTTCGGCCTTCAAATATATAAAGCGTGTACGTTGACCTAGCGTCTAATGGGAATATAGCATCAAATTGATTAATTAGATTGATTGATTGATGGACGCAACAATTCCGAAGTGAAAACGACAGCGAGAAATTTTAGCACGCGTATGTCGCAATCCATAGACGCCCAAGTGTACGACGTCAGTGAATAACTACACAATAGAATTGTGCTCCGCCATTCGGAGGCGACAGCGCTGGCAGCACCTACTCATCCTTCAGAACCACCTGAGTTCCAAGCAATCCAAATGTTTGACAGTCATTCTCTGTCATCTGTACGGAGCACCAGCAACGGATCTGCTTTGAATCATGCTAATTCTCTAAAAAGGATATCATGGACGATGTACTTCCGTGCCAACACGTAAATGAGAACAAGCTGTTGCAATTGGATGACAGTCTCTGACGACAGTTGGTTTTTTTTGTATTGGCTGACGTCATCTAAGATAGTAAAGACACCACAGAGCGACTAATATATGCTCAGTAGAATGATCCTCCTGGCGAATGCCGCATTTGATGAAATGCTTCTTCTCCGTTCGTTTCCATTATTTAGAAGCTGTGTAAGTGATCTTCTTCGAAACGCTGCAAAAGCAAATACAATTGACGCTTCTCTTATTCTTTTATCGCTGGGCCAGTACGAGCATGGAAAAATGAACGAAAATGACTTGAGAAGCGTTAGCCGATGACTAAGAAGGTATTTCCGTGTTCCTATCTGCCGTCGCATACATTCGGGGGAATCATTACGATACATGATGAAGGATACTATCAGACTTTCTATGGTATGGAAAACTGGAGATTCCTGTCGTATGTATGGGGATATATGTAGACTCCGTGGATCAGATCGTGGGGCTGCGAAAACGTTTGATTGCTTGAATGTTGCCTTGCGTACGCATTGTTTTATGCTAAATGCTATTTTCCGCACACTTGACCTCAGACTCGTACCAGTAAGCGTCCAGGGTTTAGACTGCTTAGAAGATGTCTGGCCATCAGCGCTCAATTATTAGCACAAGTCATTGTGAGCTTGTAGAAATTATTTATCCGACCGAAAAAGCATAAACTCAACCATATTCCCGTATAAGGCATCGCCGTCGATACAATGTGCCCATATCTTTCAGTTCCATCACGGGTGCTCGAATAAAAAAACAGACTGTGCAGCTCGATAATATCGCTTCGCTCTTAATCCAACAGAAGGAACGAAAGTGCAGCCGAGAAGCTGCAAGAACTTATCGCTTTCTATGATTTTGCATGTGATGAATCATAACGCGTTTACTCGATACTTTTTATCGAGAGCCTCCGGCACAAACGTAGTGTCTTGTGGAATGCTTTGTTTGGATCTCGAGACTGAGCGGCTTTCATCTTAGTCGCATTGTCCGTAATCAAAATCGCATCGTGAAACAGAAATGTGCATTATCGTAGATGATGTCCCGAGAAATGTACAGAAAATCGGTTTGAAAATCAATTCCCGCTTTTCATTTCCCGCTGCTTGTTGTACTCTTCTTTCACAAGACCCACAAGATTGTGATTCAACAAAATGAGCCGCGATTAATTCAATCGGCTACTTTTTCTTGTCATGTCTTGATCGAGCCAATTGCATTCAATCGCTGATTCATGCTCAGCCATTTCATCCTCGAAAAAGAACTTCTTAGATGCTCGCGGGGTACCTTGTATTGCATCGTGCTTCGCATCTCATATGCTCTTCTATTCCTCGATCCTTCATACAATGGTTTGACTGGATTGCTCATTTCTTCATCAATTGCGTCGCTCTAAACAGTGAGATCGGGTCGGCCTGGATATTTCACCAGACGAAGTCACACTAGCACCCTACCAATCCTTAGAAACTACAAAATCTGAAAGAACACAAATCATTTTACTCACAGATTTTCTTTTTCTTTTTTTCTATCGTCTATGCACTTTTAAATCCTCTATCATCAGATAGTTTTTCACAAAGAGCTTTAAGTAGTAACGCTTACATCACAATCGAATTCCAAAGCTGCTGACATGTTGACGTTTAAGATATCGATATACGCTCAAAACCTCCCCTCTTAACACAGTCGAGATACGTTACATCAGTGAGCACCAAAATCGAGCATATAGCTGCTCCTTCAAGCCTTGTGCACGAGAGAATCAAAATCAAAAATTGAGCATAGCGCTCTTTCCTAAACACTGATACCATATTGTATACCGTCAACGCCTTGTATCAATACTGCAATATGAATCACTCTCTACGTCCGAATTCATTCCCCTCTTTGAAGCCATTCGCCGAAGACACTCACCTGCTCGAAGCCGCTTACTTGACGTGATCCCTGGGTAAAACCATTCGGCTCATAGTCTTTGTGGTCAATTTATCATGAGATGGACCCAGAAGGTCATTATTGTCTCCATACAAACGGACCTGCCCGTGAGTGAAACTCAAGTCAGATATCGTGGGTACAGAAGCAGTATCAGGTCTCGTAAATCTTTGTTCACATAGTTGAGGCTTTATCCCATCCAATGGCAATCTGACCTTCAATATCAAAACAACTGCTTCGACACTCATTCGAAGCGTTACGAAAATGACCGACAACGTTTTAGACGTATTGTGCGTTGTGGACGCTTGCAATATTCCGTTCAAAGATTAATGGACACTTGATATGAAGGTAACTTGTTTCCGGTAGATTTCTCATCTTTTGGAACAATAAGCTATCCCATCAATCTTGTACGTATCCAGTCTGACCCATAAATTGGAACATACACGTTGCTCGAATCTCTCGCTGTTCTTGCCGCTTCCCAGTCGAAGCACCGACCAATTAGTCCCTATTTGAATCACTGCCATTGTGTTTGTCCAATGAATCTAGTACACGCCTTAACGTTGGTCTATCCATAGTAGCTGGTACTTGCAGACAGTGAAAAGTGTGAGATAGATTGAATTCCCTTTAATGGATTTAGCGAATTATTCTATCAATGTGTAGATTCGCGGAGATAACAAGGAATTTCAGCAAAAAATTGCAATGCTAGGGTTCCAGGATAGAGTCATGCGGAAAGAATGATGGGTATGTAATTGAGATGGCTCGCCATTTGGTACGAGATTTTGATCATAATTATGAAATAGTCGGATTAGCTGCCCACGTTGGCGTTAATCGATACTATGTGGAATTGTCAGAAAGTTGCAAAATATGTGCTAAAGTCTGGTGTGATGGCTTGTGGCTTCCTATAGCTCATATAACACCTGTAGCGCATCATTGTCGTAGTTTTGGTCATTCGGCAAGTGCTCAAAAGAAAAAGTTATCTCAAATACAGCGCACGAACCGAAATTGGTGACCGAGAGAACATTTCACGAAATCTCTTCTACCTTCAAGTATGATTGGCACAGCCTGACACGTAGAAGCCATAATAAATCAGCTGGCAAGATTATACCGATGAAAGCCTATACCAAGTGAGCTTGTTCATACGCCGGGCTTTTCTTGTAGATCAACCAAAGGTGCGCACGAACGTGGTAGGTATTGGCACTCAGGATGAGAATTGGTAAACTTTCTGGTCAATATTGGATGCCTCTAGACTCGTGTTGCATACATTGGTCGTATCCTGCTTCGGAGCAGTGAGGTGCCCAGCATTCTGATCGTTGATAGTATTACGTAATGTAAACGTCAACAGCTTCGCCACTTCTCACGAGTGAACACCGTCCGAAATACAGAGTTGTTTTACTAAAGCCAATTTTGAATATTTCTTCTTGCTGGTGCCACTACAAGCTTTGTGTGGTAATTGCTCCGTTTGTCATCTACTGGAATTGTATTCGTCTCTATTGTCCCAGGTACAATCTCCCATTGCAATGGAAATGGCATAGCTTGCTTCTTTAATCAATCTCGCGATAATCCAGTACTATAGGTCTGGATGACGTAGAAGACAAGTCGAAGAACCAGCGACTGGATTTTTCGCTCACAGCATCGTATCAACCTCCCTCAAAATAGCTCTTATGCATATTTAGGTGCACCTTACTCGGTATTCAGTCATCTCTGTGACTGGTAGCGTCTTTGCAATGTGTCCTCAAATGACACTGAATCTCACGATATACCAATAAGTGAAAAGCGAGCGGAGTATTACTAAGCTACGCACAAAACTTGTACGTCATACTGAGAGATACGAGAATCAAGATTGTCAGAATTTCAATGACCGTCGAAAATAAGTAGTAATCACATGATAGCATACATTATACCGTCCACAACTATCCCCCGATCAAGCATTATTATCCCATCCAAGGTGGATGTAAAAGTCCGAAGTTGTATTTCAATAAGCAGCTACAAACTCTAATGTTATCGGACTTTTAACCTAATTACACCACTCAAAAAGCAATAATATATACGTCGTACTATCCAATTGGCTGAAATTCTGTTTTTGCTGACGTGGCCAAAGATAATTCGAGTTAGAAACGTCTTTCACACGCTTTTTCATTGTAGCTTTTTCAACATAATCAATCACTGATATCAGAACATGATTGGTTTGACTCGGAAATGCCTTTATTTGGCCTTTGGCGTGTCGTGTGGAATAAAGGTTCACGCTGCTAATGGTCAAGAGGCCCCCCCTTCCGAGCGAAATTTGGGGCATCGAGTAGAGGATGATACGAATGCATGGCTTGCTACACTTGAGCACATTGCGGATGAATATCGTCAATATCAATTACAATCGTTCGGCTCCTCGTCGCTGTTTGCTTCTCCACAAAGTAAAGAGCAGCTCGAAGCTATGGAACATGTGCTAAATGTCATGCAATCGGACGAAACTTCGACGGATACGAAACGTAACGCATTGACGCAACTTGCTCGACGCTACTTTTACGGTCGCAATGACACACACGGGCTAGAACCTTCTTCTTCACACAAGATAAACGGAACTTTGTCTCTCCAGCTTTACGCACAAGCAGCAATGATGGGTGACCCCGAAGCTCAATTTCATGTTGGAGTGGCGTACAGCTACGGCTATTGGGGATATCCTCGAGATGAAGCGAAAGCCTTACTCTATTACTACTTTGCTGCACTGGGTGAGAATTCTGGCGCGTTGATGGCATTAGGTCACAAACACGCATTTGGGCTTGGCGTTCAGAAGAGTTGCGCTACAGCCGTTCGATATTATGAAATGGCAGCGGACCAAGCAATTAGCCTACGAGAAAGTCGCGACATTACACAGCCACGAATGTATGACATTGGTCATAGACGTATCAAGCGAGCTGCGGAAGTACAACATAAAAAGGCTGTTCCGACCGATGACGCAATGGTCGATTATTTCCATTATGCCGCCGAAAAAGGAGATCCAGATGCTGCTTTGAATACTGCGTATTTGTATTATTACGGCATTCGTGCTGTATCACAAGACACTGAAAAAGCCGCCCTATATTTTGAAAAAGCTTACAAGCTCGGTGCCGAAGGTGCTTCGTATCACATGGGGCACATCCATGTGCATGGTATCGGCGTACCACAGAACATCGATTTGGGTTTGAAGTATCTCAACGAAGCTGTACAGAATGAAAAACATGCTAGCGCTCAAAATGAATTAGGCACGTTGTATCTCGAAGGAAAATATGTTAAACAAGATAGCAGCGAAGCCCTTAAGCTTTTTCGATCCGCAGCCAAACATGGAAATATGGAGTCAATTTATAATATTGCTATTTTGAATCTAAATGACCGGCTTATCACATCAACCACGCTAGTAAAAGATGAGATTATCTCGAAAGCAAGAGACCCTAAATTTGATACAGCCTTTGGGTATTTACAAGTGGCAGCTCAACAAGGGCATACATTATCGAAGCATAAAATCGGACTGATGAATCTCCATGGAATCGGCACTAAGAGGTCTTGCACCAAAGCAATGAAATCATTTAAAGATGTTTCAGAGCGCGGTGACTGGGACCGTATAATGTGGCAAGCGCATCGAGATTTTAAAAATCAAGAGTACGAGGCTTCTTTCATGAAATACGCAGTTATGGCAGAGCAAGGGTACGAGGTCGCTCAGCACAACGCTGCTTATCTGCTCGATTATGGCTATCTATCTCCGTATGCGTCATCCGAAATGGGATGGCACTGGATAAACGGGATCTTTTACGACTCGACGAAAGCATCGTACGCTGAATCCGCCGTTCGGCTGTACAAACTCGCTGCTCTCCAAGACAACATTGACGCCAATTTGAAAATTGGTGACTACTACTATTATGGAAAAGGCGGTCTTCCTTTGAATTATGACAAAGCAGGTGCCCATTACAGATTGGCTAGCAAACAAGCAAACGCGCAGGCCACATACAATCTCGGCTATATGTACGAACACGGCATTGGTGTTGACCAGGACTTTCATCTTGCTAAGCGATACTATGATCGAGCGAAAGAGTTTCATCAGGATGCGCGGGTCCCAATCAATCTTGCGCAGTACAAGTTACAACTTCATCACTTTTGGAGAGCTGTACTGCGAAAGTGGCGCTCGCTTTTCAATCCTCACGTGCAGTCCACAGAAGCGCCAGATGCTGAAGTTGTCAATTTGCATTTTCAAGATGGGTCGTGGCAGGAAAGTATCAAGTTGGCTATCTGGACATGTTTGGAGAAGCTCAACGTCTTTTCTATCTCTCAAGATGAGGTTATGATTGGTGCACTCACTGTCGCACTTGGTGTGATTCTCTATATCCGCCAGGACCGACAAAATCGCTTGTATAACTAGGAACATAATTGAGCTCTCAAACATTCTGCATGTACATCGTTCCAGTCTAATTCCTCGCCACTTAGAAGCCCGTTCCACAAGTACGGCTCACAGTGATTGCTGAGGCGTCTAGACTGCATACATAAGAGCTTTTCGCGCACACTCACCTTTCCAGATTTCATCGCTCCTACTTGTCTACTCGAGCTCGGAATTTATATGAAATCAGAACACTCATACTCAATGCTCTACCAAGTATCGTACCTCTTGTACAGCATAAAGGATGCTTTCTCGAGTTCGAATTGTCATATTCTGTATTCAAAGCCTTGCCGATTCGATGATTGTCGAAATGTCTCCAAAGAGTGGGAGCATTCAGTACAACTATATGCTTCTATCTTATCTGCTCTTTAGTTAGCAAAACAGTATTATTTGGTGCCTACTAGTGAATTTGACGTTGACGTTTGATGAGTTTGGTACCAGAAGTGGACTTCCCAGCTCGCTATACATTAACGACTTGTACAAAAGATAGTGAATATCGGAACGTAAAATCTATTCCGTCAACTTTATCAAAACAAGAGGATACTGATTGGGAATTCACTTCGCTTTTTTCGCGACAAGCATGTGGACTTTTGGTGCAGTATGCTGCTGCTGGGACCGTATACGGCACACTTCCTGCTGTCATTGTACCATTTTTAAGCTACTATCTGAACACTCAAGCATCAGTACTGGCTCTAGCGCCTGCAATGTTGTCGATTCCTTGGGCACTTAAATCAGTAATTCAGTTGTTATTCGACACCGTCAGAATCTTTGGGTACCGCCACCGCCCATGCATGGTCATCGGATGGACTATATGCTGTTCTTCTTTTTTATTTATGGCTTTCTTTCCAATGCCACAGCCTTACTATCTTGATCATGCACTACGAGACAAAAGGCCTATGGATTACACCTCAGATGATTTAAAAGGGATCAATTTTCATGCGCAAGATATTGGCAACAAGTATATGTTGTGCATGGCATTGGCAACACTAGGACATCTCATCGCAGATTCATCTGCTGATGCCATCGTAATTGAATACACTCAAAGGGATACAAAATTTGCCCAAGGTCATTTTCAAACGGTAATTTACTCCGTCCGAACGCTATTCATGACCGCTTCACAGATATTCATCGGCCTATCACTAAATTCTCCTCTTTATGGGGGACACTTTAGCTTTGGATTGTCTTTTGTACAAGTGATGACGATAATTTCTTTTTTACTGATACCTGTGATACCGATGACATGGCTTTTTGTCAGGGAAGAGAAGTTTGTTCCACGTAGCTTGGCAAGGCACATGGAGGCAGTGTGGGACGCAGTCCAAAGTCGCACACTCTATCAGATCATAGCATTCAACTTTTTGTCCTCAGTTTGTTCAGGAGTAACTCTTGTGGTATATTATCCGGTCATAATGTACTGGGTCAAAGCAAGCACACTGATGGTCACTATGGCTGGTATCATCGGCAATGTGGTTTTCGCTATGACCTTGATTACGACAGGTAAGTATGGCATCCAATGGAATTGGAGAGCCACGACTGCCATTATAACACTTGCCGGGATACTCTTGAACGCAACCTGTACACTACTGACAGCTTTCGACCGTGTTCGTAATCAATGGTTCTGGTTGGGAGTTCTCATCCTAGAAAATATTCCGTCCGCAGTCGCCTTTGTGATATCAACTTACACGATTGCTGAGTTTGGTGGATGTGAAACAGAAGGAGCTTGTTATAGACTTTTGACCTTTGTATCGAATCTGGGCACGCCATTTGGTATCATACTCACCAAAAATGTCAACTCATTTTTCAATCTTCGAAATGAAGACATACAAAATGATTCCTCCCGTACTCGTCAAGATGTAGCGCTCTTGAGCGTTATTTCTTACGCGTTCAAACTATGCACACTACTTTTTCTCTGTTGGTTGCCTCGACAACGGCGTCATGTGCAGGAACTCAAAACTATAGACCGTAAAAACAGATTTATGGGCATAATTACGTTAGCTTATTTATCCCTTGCAGGAATATGGGTCATGACGGTTAGCCTTCTCAGCATGTTTGATAGTACCAAGTGTTTATCTTTCCTCGGTGGTTGTTAGCGATAACATTTTGTGTTGATACTACAGTACCTTATTTTTCACCGGTGGTTTGCTGAGACTTTATAATGCCGATGGTACCAAAATCCTTCTCCAAGTTCGATTTGTTTCGGTAAGAGCAGAGAAAGTAGTTGACAAGTATGGACATCAAATAATTATTTCGTATCCTTAGGAAGGTTCCAGACCATTTGAGCGAACACAGCTCGCTGGGAACAGTGTTTACAGTGCTTACGTTTGTGATGAGTGTGTACCTGATTCTGGTCAATTTTCGATCGTATCAGGGCACGAGTAATCACTCAATCGTGGTTATGGACGACCATCAAGAAGATCAGCTGCGTATAAACTTCAATATCAGTCTCCTTGCTATACCTTGCCAGTTTGCCAGTGTCGACGTGTCCGATTATATTGGAATGCAACTGATCAATATAACGCGCCATCTTCGCCATTTCCAGCTTGCTACGACGGACCAAAGCTCTAGTCACGTGCAACGCGTGCAAGAAATTTTCATTCATGATAGCAACAAAGGACTTCCAATCTGGGGAGGGGTGAGCCGAACAACTAGACAAGGTGTCTATTATTCTCACCAACTAGACACCGAAACATTCGATGTGTACATGAAGAAATACGAGCTCGTTTTGATCAATTATTATGCTCAATGGTGTCCGTTTTCTCAGCAATTAAATCCAGAATGGGAGAAAGCAGCTGCTCAATTGCAGGACCATCCAGAATATAGCGAAACAGTGGCCATGGCCACCGTGGATTGCACTGATCGAAAATCTGCTTGGCTATGTCGTCGTGCACATGTGCGAGCTTTTCCATCAATGCTGGTAAGAGAGCATATTTGAATGGTATTCATACCAATTCTAATCAGGGGCTCGCTCTAGATTTATATTTACGGGAACACGTACACCCGTTACATATACAACGGACCGCGAGATGCAAATCACATTCTTCAATTTTTGGATCTCTTTTACCGGCGTCTTGAACCAGACATGGACTTTGCCGAAGAAACTTTTCTTAGCGAGGGCACCGGTGGACTTGCTCACCATCAAGGCTTGAATCACAAAAATCTGCAAAGTTTGAATGCAGAAAATTCTCAAAAGAAAGTAAAGCTTCCCGTCGGTGCAGTCGAAGGATGTGAAGTGTCTGGAAGCCTCAATGTCAATCGAGTACCGAGTCGATTGGTCTTTACTGCTAGGTCAAAAGACCTATCGTTCGACTTGAGTGGGATTAACGTGACGCATATCGTTCACCATCTCTCCTTCGGTCAAGTGACGCGGAAGCAATACTCAAAAGCAACACAGTCGTCGATGTCGTTTGATCACTTTTCAATGGATGGGAAGATCTTTCGGACGGAAAATGAAAATATAACCGTGGAGCATTTCCTAAGCGTACGTGAGAGTGGTCAGCTCGTCCAAATTTGACCAACCTTCACATTATTGTATCTTAGGTCATTGGCGTCAATCACATGGAAGCAAAAAGTAAACGTTTCGGCCTTGTTGAACGGACGTATGAGATTGTTGCTCGTAGCAATCAGTACAATGCGACCGACATGCTGCCTGCGGCCCTGTTTACGTTTGATATCTCACCTCTAGTCATACAATTGTCGTTAGATTCCATGCCATTGTATCGTTTCATCACTTCGCTTTGCGCAATCGTGGGCGGTATGGTCACAATAATCGGATTCGTGGACGCTGGTGTTTTTCACACAATGAATTCTATCAAAAGAAAGCGACGGCTCGGGAAGTTAAACTAGAATCAAAAGCCTTTTGTTTCTCCTTCAGCATACGATTATAATCTGAATATAATCAAATTGGCTGAAGTTCAAAGATTCTTCGACTTTTTGAAGGAGCATTTTCCGCTTGCTTTGCCCATTTCGATTGCCTGGTACACCAATTGATACAATGACGTGCAGACATAGAGATTTCCGACTCCACATGATACAGACATAAGCATCAAGGGAGCAAATGGGTATCGTGTCCCCAGTATTGGCACATAAGGGAAGCAAGCAGCGACAAATGTAACGCTAACAAGCACGCTCAAGTACATATTTTCCCACCAACGCAACTTGGCATCCCCAACAGTATACGTCGCAGAATAACATATAAATCCATGAAAGACTGTGAGGAGAACTTTGGTAACATTCTCTGCAGGTGTGAATAGCAATGGTAGCAATGAGATATTGGCAATGATGGAAGCGATCCGATATAGTACCATTTCTTCGACACCATCTATGCTCATGAGTGCCAGAGGAATGGTTACTTGTAATATTGCTTTCTCATGTACGTGATAGCCAAACAAGAACGCACAAAGCATGCAGTACACAAATGCGGGCAAAAATATGCGGGGGCGTGCGTGGCGCCAAATATTTACTAGTACGGGAGTCATCGCCATAATTGTGCAAAGCCCACAGAGCCCAGCAGGAATGTCTGGAAGAACGTTGAATTTTGCGCGCTCGACCAGACCGCCAGTCATAGATGCTACTTGTAAGTGACTTGTATCTCCCCAACCACTCAAGCTTAGAACTTTGTCGAGAAATGCATACAAAGCCCACACGTTTGGAGCCCAGTATGCATGGCAAAGCCCTCGTTGCATTGGGAACAGCCGCATTAGGACCGCTTCAAATCCTATTCGTGGGTTTGGATGGGCATATATAATCGAGCTGAAGCCTGTGGATACCACAAGAATCACAACAGCTCCTAGCTTGACAAAATTCCAAAATGAAAAAGTGCTATGACCAAGATCTTTTCTAGCGGTGCGGCTTGGTGGCTGGAAACAGTAGTGTCGGAACAGGTAGACCAAATAGAGCGGTGCTACATAAAGGAAAGTGTGCTTCATCATGATGACGATGGTGTACAATAAAGCTGCACGTAGGTCTTGCTCGGCTCGTATGTGACTAATACTGAGTATGATCAGAGCAAGAAGCAGCGTGTTGTACTGAAAGTGAATGTGATCCACCATAAGCAAGCCTGCGTCAAATAGCACTAGACAAAAGAGAACTTTCCGTCTACATGCTTGATGGAAACCTGCTGAAAAACGGTAAATCGAATATATCAAGACAAAATCACACAAAATGACAGAAGTCCGCTGGAAATTTAAAAGTGATTTGCTCTGTACTGGCGTTGGCGAGATACGTAACGCATCAGGATCGAGAAATAAAGCAGCAATCTGCGCCAAACAGGACTGAAACCATGCAAAAAGCGGCGGATAATCCATTGTCCATTCGCTTGTATGCTCATGATACCACTCCGAAGGAGGTAGATGATGCACAATACTCAGCCAATTGCGATGAACCTCAAAGTCTGTCGACACATAGGACGGAAAAAGCAATATTTTTAATGCAAAACTCGACGCAAAAATACAAATGAGTTCATAATTTCGATCGATTAAATGCCAAACCATTTACGACCACTCCTGCCAGCCTGAAAGCAGCTCTCATTGGATCGATTTTGGTAGCCCATAACTATGGCTATGTGATGCAATTAAATAAGATTTTTTGTATGGACCGCTAATCAAGTCTAAAGCGACTCTCAACGAGACTTAAGCTGGCTGAAACGTCGGCCAATATTCGGTCTTCTCTTTGGTGCAATCGGAAACATGAGTCAAGATGAATCGATTGATGTACAAGTGCCTTCAAATCCCGTGGAAAATATGAACGTTGAACTCGAACCAGCGCAAAAGTGCCAGAAGCCGCAAGCGTCCTACAGGGTTTTGTGTTGTGGTAACTCAGCATTGGATTTGCTGCTGATAGTATCATCTCTATTGGCAGTTTATGGGATGACCACGATCCTATTCGTGCTTTGTCTGCGAGCTGTCCTGCAAACGGATGACACTTCCACAGCATTATGGATGTTCTTTGGAATATATGCTTCTTTCGTCGGGATGTTGTGCCTTGCTTTGGCGATCAAGCTCTACGATTCGAGAGAAAGTGCGATCGAGTCACAGGAAATATTATAGGCGTCCATCAAATGAATTGATTATTTTTTTCTTTCGCTATCTATTACCATGGAAGCTGCTTTCTCAATTCAAGTTTCTCGTCCCAAAAGCACCTAAATGGCTTACAAGTTGATTTCTGTTCCACTATGAAAGGAAAGTATTCATTCTCCTGATTAGCTTACACATAGTATGCAGACGTTGATCGCGTACGGAGCTAAAACTTGAGCTAAATAAAACAGGGCCGCGTCAAGCTTTAGGGTGGCACGAAAAATGTCTAGGCATGTAATTCTCAAAATTATGGGTACTGCTTTGCGACCCAGGCAAGTAGCCACTTGAGATGTGTGAGCATATACTTGAGTGCTTTGCTCCACTGTTCATCATTTCCAAGCGAAATCGGTAAATCGCCAATCTTCCCACGTGACATCTTGTACGGGAATCGGAGCGCTGGTTCTTCTCGCATCGCTCGTTGGCAGGCGTCATCAACACATTCCAGGAAAAGAATCAAGGCCTGGTTGAAACCTCGACGACGAAACATGCCACCGTCACTATATAAACAATACTCTTTCCCATACATGTTGACTACTCGAGAAAAGCTTCCCCGAGGAATCAATTTATTTCTTGTAAACTCTATGGTTGCTCGTTCTGCAATAGTAGCCAAAAGTAGCACAGAATGACCGAGAGCCGCATTGATCTCTATCCATTCTACCGGTTTGGATGGTAAGCGCCCAAGACGAAGCCCGTTGATTGTTCCCAAAACTCCATCGTGCCAAATATGGAAAACATCGTTGCAAACGTCGTACCGCTCCAGCCGTCTTAGCATATCCGAGGTGTGTACACTAAAGACTCCGACAGATTGGCGCTCATCCCTAATCAAGCTTAAAATATGTTGTAAGAAAGCTCCTTCGCGGAACGTTCCATGAATCAGTTCCTCGAACTTTTTTCCTGTTGACCATACTTCTTCACGTCTTTGTACCAATCCCCGACACTTAGTTTCCAACTCTTTCACTTCTTTCTGCAGTTCCCTTTCTTCTTCCTCTAATGCTGAAATCGATTTTCTTTCAAAAGAATGATGTTCTGACTCGGAAATTGATAATAAAAACTTTTCGTACTCAGATTGCCGAGTTTCCTCATCCTTTATTTGTCTACAGCAAGAGATTGTGATTTTTGATTTCGTAAAGAAGACTCGGCATGTGCACCTCTCTAGTGTATCAATGGCTGCTTGCTCGCAACTATTACAGGAAGATCCGCTTTGCTGCATCAAGAGCGAGCTAAATAAAAAGTGAACTACATCAGGTCCAATACAAGCCACAGACGTCGTCTTACATAATAAAGAACTTACCTACAATCCAACATTTCATTATACCAGCATGTAGCATCAGGGCCAATTTTACGTTTCCGAATAAGTCTTCTTTTCCGATATCGAGAATTCTCTGTGACACCGCCAAAGTTATCCATATTATTACTATCTAATGAATCGGCATAAATCCATCCTTCTTCATCCGATAATGGTATCGTGGTATCGTTTTCCCAGGAAGATACCCAGCAGTCCGGGTTACTCGTCAGACGTTGTGGAACGGCGCTCTCTATTGAGCTCCCTTTTGCAAAGCGATAAAGACTTTGAAATGGAGCAAACGAAGAGTGTACCGGGCCGTCCTTTTCCTCACTTGGTCGCCACGTAAGATTGGGAGGATACTCGCTGTCTAAATCCTCCGTCATTGGACGTTCGTTTTGTTCTGCACGGATTTGCTGTTCTTCGACAGCTTCAGTCAAAAAAACAATGTTATCAGCGTCATCTGATTCTGAAAAAACGGGTGTGTAACACAGACGAATCTTCTCCTGATCGTACAATCGCTGCAGAGTTCCTAAAGTTGACAAAAGCATTGGTACACATGCTACATGAGCATTCTAGTGGCTGAGAGTGGGACACAATATATCTTCACCTACGGTGTATGGATTTTATGTCATTTAGATCGCATTTTAGCTGGAGCAGCGCTCCACAATGTTCACAATTCATGCTGTCGAAACGGTATTATCAGTAGTCATATCGATTGGACAATATAAACAGTCAACGATGCTGGCTGTATATTAGATCCAATTACAACTAAACAATCAAAGCTAAGGATTAGAATGGATTAAATTAGGCCGTTGATATGTCTGAGTCCCGTTCGATTCTGTCGCGTCCGAGCATTGGGGAAATTCACAATTTAGATCTGGATCACGTTTCAATATCTCTCCATTTTCGCACATTTTCGCATCTTCAAAACATGATCCATTGCATTCGCTGAGAGAAATCCACTCCGTAATGCACAGCGCCACGCATAAGAAAAACCAAACGAGCCGCCTCATTTTCTTCGCAAATCTCTTCTTTTTCCAATATATTTGACCGCTGAAAAAAAATCACTCGTCGTTCGGTTACGACATGTCTACCCTTGCGATAGATTATAATTAAATTATTGTGAAGGTACCTGGATGGGGCTTTCATTTTTCAGGTTGGCTTCAGGACAGCAAGATCTGCGGTGAGATTTCCATTACCTCAACAGACTCACTTGATGAGTCTATTTCCACTGATGATGATTGCAGTGATTCAAATTGATCAATTTTTGCTGTATTCCAATCTTCTTCTAATTGATCTTCGATGTCTTCTTCTGCCTCTTTCGATATTTGCATTGTATTGTACTCTTGATGGCGAGAGATCTCGGCATCGGCTGAAAGTACCGCTGTGGCACCGGAACTCCCAACAAGCATTGGACAATCATCATGAAGACGAAGTTCAATCACACAGCCATTTCGTAATCCATGCTCATCAAGGGTCAAAATGTAGTCTTCCTCGCCGATGAGTGTGTCTCCCCAGTACAGGTGCTGGTCCCAAATTGTTAACTGTTGCTCTGTCAACTCTTCGATCCAATATTTGATTGTGTTGACCGTATCTTGAGGTTTTACACCAAGTGAAAGCAGAATGCTCGGGTTATTGTCGACTTCAGTATTCTCTTGTGCGGAAGATGGCGGGCTAGACTGTGTCTCCAATTGGCTCAACTCTTGCATTTCCAAGGCCACACGTGGGAAGTTTGCTACAACTGGAGGGACCTGAATATATAGAGTGAATTTAGCTACTGTCTCTGCTGCCACAATCTTATCGACCAGCCGTTGGCGCCGCCTCTGATTTGGCGATGTGTAAGTACTGACAGAGCCATGTTCTGTCAAATAGTCAGCCACAGTTCGGGCTCGCTTTGGTTGCCGCGTTTGGCTTGATCGACGCCAGCGTGCTGTCCGACTTCGCACTGTGATGACTCGATGCTTCTTTCCTCTTTTGTTTGCACGAGAAGTGTTCGCGTCATTGCTTGAGTTGCCAAGAAGATACCCAGCGGGTTTCCCGAGGGGAAGAAGAAATGGGACATCCATTTCTATGCTTTGAGACCTTCCATCGTGGTCAGAAAACAACAATTTTCGTTTGCGCGTAGAAGTTCCAGCTTCCTCACTCGGCTGACCATATACTCGTCCACTGATCCAACACACGTACCTAAGCTCCTTTGCCTTTAAAACTTGGCAATTACACTGTTCATAGCTGCATATATGAGGCGTTCCATGATTTCGACACACATAGATGCCGCTATCAAGGAATTGGAATGACTTATTACAGATTGTCGAACAGCATTCACTTGCACAATCCGAACTGAACGGAGCAGAAGCTGTGCCCAAGTAGATATTGGCGTCACTTAATAATCTTGCTGCTTCAGGCTGCGGAGATCCAGGGCTCGAGAGAGCAGTGTCAGTCTCACAGACCTCACCATCTTCATCGTCACAATTCTGATACATGTCCCTAGCTGTATACTTGCAGGGTAATTCGATGCTCTCATTGTAATGTTCATGAATCCAAGATTGCACAAGCCAATATGCACGTACGGGACACACTCTTTCGTCAAAAGTTTGTAGCTCATTTTCCATGCCGTGACTAGTGCATGTAGCATCACAAGCATGAATGTACTTGTGAAGTAAGCAAACGTATACACGTCTTCTTGTTGACCCATGATACTCCAAATCTCTGTCCATACTGACAATCTTTCCACAGCCTTCACCCACACACTCCTTTCCAGTTTCAAATCTTATTTCTGTGGCATTAATTGACAAGATTTTGGCCCATGCTGCAATTCGATCCATAACGTCCATCTTATACTTGACTCGCTTCATCCATTCCAACGAAGCAATTTCAGTGTCGGCTTCAAGTTGTACTTGATTCTTCACATCTACGAAATGATACGGATGTGGAATTCTCGAGGTAGAAATTCTCGCATCGTACTGCTCTCTTTTGATGGGATCGCTAAGAGTTTCATATGCTGCAATGAGCTGCGCAAAATGCATATCATCTTCTTCAGCTCCTTTCTTCTGTTCGTCATTGTTCAGCTCACTCCCATGGTTCGCACCAGTGTCCACCGCTTGTATAAAGTGTTTCTTGTCTGGATGATGCAGCAGCGCCAATTGCCGGAAGTGGCGTTTGATCTCTTGCGGTGTGGCTTTATCTGCCTGAGCAATTCCTAATAGATCATAATACGTTCGAACTGATCTCTTCGTACTTAGTTTACGACGGGAAGAGAGTTTCGACGATGCACCGGATCTATCGGAAGGTTTACCGCGCACAGATGCCTCATTTTTTCCTAGCGTAGAAGCCTGATAAGGATTCCATGTCACAGCAACACGATCGAGCCGAACTCGAACAGCACTGCACTCGGCGCTGGTACTGCATTGGCTTACTTGATTTCGCAATGTGTGAGCATCTAAAGAGCTTATCGCGCCTCGTTTTTCATAGTCTACAATTTGGTTAAGAAGAGCTTGGGCGCTCATGATGAACGTCACAGAAATAGTGTATTATCAAGACGTAAACCTAGCACCGTGTTTACTTTGTTTCTAATTTATTCTTTCAACACAAATGCATTATGCGGATGTGCTTTTACATACACAAAAGATTACCGCAGCTTTCTTACACTAGGGGGATAAGCAGCTTGGTACCCTCTACAAGGTCATGTAGTAACAGATTTCGAACCAGATTTTTTCGGAATACTTCTGGTGTGCTTGGAATCTTTTGCACTCGAGATAATCAGTTCGCTTGATCCATCTGCTTGAGTGACTCGATGATGTGAAATTGAAAATCAATGAACGAGAAGTTGGTGCGACCAAGTATACCACCTGGAGTGATGTCGAAATATATAAGCGACCAATTTCTGCAAATATAGCGGAGAGGATTGTGTAGACACCACTAACCACATCTCTCTCCTTCGTATTGGAGTTTAAATTAAACAAACTGCAGCTGGAGGCAACGCATTCATTCCACCAGCTCAACTAAAAAGTACGACATGTCGACTATCTTGTTCGTACCCGAAAAATGTCAGTTTTGAGCTTGTAGGATGTAGCAGGAATCAGATGCCTGCACTACTTGCCTATATATAACAATGCACTTTTATGAGATAAGCTCTTGCCCTTTTATCAAAAGATATAAATTTATATTATACCGCGCTATGAATTGCTGAATATACATTACACATGTGCAGTAAGGGATGCACGATGCCACGAGTTCGTAGCTGTACAAATGTACAAATAGGAAGAATCATAACTGATCATACCTCGAGTGCAACTCGACCCAGCGGTGATTGTTCCAAAACTACCATCGAATATCACAGTCCCGCCTGTTAAAACGGTGTTGGGCGATTTCAACGTCATGCTGCTTGCACCATTAATTTCCATCGTGTTACCAGAAATACTTGCTTGCGTTGCTGAAATTGCAACATTGCCTGATGTGGATGAGACGGAAATTATGTCTTTGTACCCATCATTTACGGTGAAGTCATGAAGCTCAACAGACAAGTCTCCGTGTAATGTCGTCACGCCAGTGACCGTGACCGAAGTTGCCGAGGTAAGCTCGATAGATGAATCCGTTGAAGTAATTGATACAGCTTTGGCGCTCCCTGACAGTGTATTGGAAGAAACCGTTAGAAGTTTGGTGGATGATCCAGTTTGGACGGTAAAAGCTCCATTTGTTGGTCCAGATCCCACCTGCACGGCCACAGAGCCTCCAGTATTGCCATTGCCACCGTATATCTTCACATCGCCGCCACGGTCCATTCCCTCGCCTGCATGGATGATGGTTGAGCCACCAGTGCTGCTTTGGCTCGAGCTATTTCCTGCAGACAGCAGTAAATTCCCACCATTACCAACAGTACCGTTCCCGACTTGAAGCGACATATTTCCAGCCGAACCTCCATCAGAAGTTCCTGTTTGTAAAGTGACATTTCCGCTCGTAGCATTCCATGCATTCTGAGACATCACCATGATATTTCCGCTTGGAAAAGATGGTAGGCCATGCCCACTGCCTAAAGTCAACTGGCCTCCTGTAGCCCCTGAGCTATTTCCTCCTGTGATTATTACGTCTCCTCCACTGCTCGAGCCACCTGAACCACCGTGGATATCAACTGAACCTCCATAGACAGATCCATTTCCCCCAGCTAGCATTGCCCTTCCCCCCGGGCCATGCATACTGGATCCGGCTGATGCACTGACTGATCCACCGGGTCCATCTTTAGTGCTGCCAACTTGAAGCCGCAAATCACCGCTTTGGCCTGAAGCGGTGTTACCGCTTGCAATATCCACCGCGCCAGTAGCTCCGGAAGAAGCATTCCCTGACTGGATTGATATATCCCCACTAACTGTTCCGCTAGTTTGTGGCCCAGTGTGCAAGAACAGCCTTCCACTAGATGATGAGTCACTTTTTCCGGTCGTGATAGAAACGCTTCCACCATTTTCAATCGTACTAGACCCACTAACAAAAGATATGTCCCCACCGCTAGTACCGTAACCGGCAATCAATTTCATAGCACCTCCTGTTTGCGTGCTACTATTTCCAGTTGTTATTGTGATACCCCCTGCTTGTCCTAATGCTGAACTTCCACTGGCAATCAGAACCTCTCCGCTGCCTCGTTCACTTGCAAGACCTGATTTTAAAATCAAGGATCCTGTGGATGGAGAATCAGCTGTTGCGATATCGATATCACCACTCGACGAAGAGAGACTACCGCCACTCAGCATATGTAGCGAGCCACCCGGTGCAGATGAGCCATTACCAGTAATGAGCGATATATCGCCACCGTTTGACCCGCCTGCACCAGATTTAAGAAGTAGATTACCACCGCCATTTTGACCTGGAGTTGAACCAGCTACAAGCGACAAATTGCCAGCTTTGCCTATGCTGTTTGTTCCAATTGCTAAAAGCATATTTCCTCCTGAGTCTCCATTTGATGTACCTGTCGAAATAGTAATCGAGCCTGCATTTCCTACGGAAGTATTTCCACTGCTGAGTGTCAGATCTCCGGTCTTTGCTAACGAATTAGCTGACGAAATCACAACACTTCCAGAGTTTGTGTCTGATGAACCAGTCTGAATGATGACAGACCCACCACTTTCGGTAGCGGAGGACCCTGCAATCATTTTGACAGCTCCTCCAGGTCCTCCAGTACTTCTTCCACCGAAAAGTGATACTGATCCCCCATTTCCATCAATAGATTCTCCGGAAAAAAGAGACACATTACCACTTGACCCGCTTGTTGCTTTCCCACTATGTATTTCTAGACTACCTGAAGATATCCCTTGACTGCTAGAGATGATAAGATCCCCACTTGTGAACATATTGCTCTGACCACTTGTGATACTGATAGAGCCGCCAGTAATATGGCCGCTACCAGCGGAGAGAGACAAATTTCCACCATTATTACTGTTGCTACTACCTGCACTAATCGTAATTGGCCCACCGTGTCCTTGGTTAGTAGCACCGACGGCCAGAGTTATATTGCCGCTGTTTAGATCACTAGACCCGCTTTTGATTATCACTGATCCCGACGAGCTTGTACCATTACCACTTACAAGGGATAGTGATCCCGATCCTCCAAGCAGAGCTGCAGAGGCTGTTTCCAAATTTATATTACCACTCATTAACCCACTTGAGCTTCCACTGAGAAAATTCAGATCTCCACCTTTACCATTGATTGCACTTGATCTACCAGATGTCAGAGTTAAGTCCCCACCCGAGAATGTGTCCGAAGCTCCGCTAGTCAATGAAATGATTCCCCCTTTGCCACCACTATCAGTAGTAGAACCGGCAGAGAAAATGACATTGCCTCCATTGCCAGATCCACTACTACCCACTGAAAACATCATCCCTCCACTTGTTCCACCAGTTGACGATCCAGTTGATAGAATCATACTACCTCCCAAACCAACGCTGCTTGCACCCGTTTTCAGCACTACTGACCCACTTGTTGATCCATCTGCACTAGACAATGTCACATTGCCGCTTTTCGTGCTTGCTGAGCTACTTGTGCCACTTGAAATGGTCACCGCTCCTCCAGCTGTAGTTCCACTTCCACCAGACAAATCAAGTGTACCTCCTATATCACTGGTGCTTGCACCACTACGAATCACAACAGACCCACCAGATGATGCTGAACTGTCACCAACAATCAGTGACATGCTACCACCTGAACTACTCGAACTACCAGTAGTCATCGATAATGAGCCAGATGCACCAGATGTGCTACTACCTGTTTGGACTGATACAGAGCCAGATGCTCCTAATGAGCCTGCATTTGCAGAGTGCACACTGATATCTCCACTAGATCCTGTTGTCGACGAACCGCTCACTACTGTAACTTGACTACCTATTCCACCACTCGTCTGACCGCCAGAGAGAAGCAAATTACCACTAGTAGTACCACTGTTACCAACAGAGATTTTCACTGATCCACTATTGCTACTTGTCGAGGTTCCTGACGTCATTAGTAAATCGCCACTAGCACCTGATACAGTGGTTCCTGTTGACATTTGCACTGAACCGGAATTACTAGACGTTAAGGCATCAGAGCTTCCAATCGATACACCCCCACTTGATGTAGAAATTCCTTCACCACTCAAGATTCGGACAGCGCCACCAGAAGTACTGCCTTTGCCTCCTACCATCTCGATTTTACCTCCAACGCCATTGCTGCTCATTCCACTCGTCAACAAAAGCGATCCTCCGTTACCACTGCTACCACCTCCTACACTCATCGCAATATTGCCTCCAGCACCATTACTGCTCAATCCAGTACGGAGTTGGATTCCTCCAGAATTACCAGAAGAAGACACACCTGACTCAAATACAAGAGAGCCTGATACGCCTTGTGAACCAGCATCTTTCGTGTGCAATCCAATATCGCCACTCGATAATGTGTCCGAAGATCCGCTTGTCAATGAAATGACACCTCCCTTACCAGCACTGTCAGTTGTGGAACCGGCAGAAAAAGTGACATTGCCACCATTTCCAGATCCACTACTACCCACTGAAAACATCATCCCTCCACTTGTTCCACCAGTTGACGATCCAGTTGATAGAATCATACTACCTCCCAAACCAACGCTGCTTGCACCCGTTTTCAGCACTACTGACCCACTTGTTGATCCATCTGCACTTGACAATGTCACATTGCCGCTTTTCGTGCTTGCCGAGCTACTTGTACCACTTGAAATGGTCACCGCTCCTCCAGCTGTAGTTCCACTTCCACCAGACAAATCAAGTGTACCTCCTATGTCACTGGTGCTTGCACCACTACGAATCACAACAGACCCACCAGATGATGCTGAACTGTCACCAACAATCAGTGACATGCTACCACCTGAACTACTCGAACTACCAGTAGTCATCGATAATGAGCCAGATGCACCAGATGTGCTACTACCTGTTTGGACTGATATAGAGCCAGATGCTCCTGATGAGCCTGCATTTGCAGAGTGCACACTGATATCTCCACTAGATCCTGTTGTCGACGAACCGCTCACTACTGTAACTTGACTACCTATTCCACCACTCGTCTGACCGCCAGAGAGAAGCAAATTACCACTAGTAGTACCACTGTTACCAACAGAGATTTTCACTGATCCACTATTGCTACTTGTCGAGGTTCCTGACGTCATTAGTAAATCGCCACTGGTACCTGATACAGTGGTTCCTGTTGACATTTGCACTGAACCGGAATTACTAGACGTTAAGGCATCAGAGCTTCCAATAGATACACCCCCACTTGATGTAGAAATTCCTTCACCACTCAAGATTCGGACAGCGCCACCAGAAGTACTGCCTTTGCCTCCTACCATCTCGATTTTACCTCCAACGCCATTGCTGCTCATTCCACTCGTCAACAAAAGCGATCCTCCGTTACCACTGCTACCACCTCCTACACTCATCGCAATATTGCCTCCAGCACCATTACTGCTCAATCCAGTACGGAGTTGGATTCCTCCAGAATTACCAGAAGAAGACACACCTGACTCAAATACAGGAGAGCCTGATATGCCTTGTGAACCAGCATCTTTCGTGTGCAATCCAATATCGCCACTCGATAATGTGTCCGAAGATCCGCTTGTCAATGAAATGACACCTCCCTTACCAGCACTGTCAGTTGTGGAACCGGCAGAAAAAGTGACATTGCCACCATTTCCAGATCCACTACTACCCACTGAAAACATCATCCCTCCACTTGTTCCACCAGTTGATGATCCAGTCGATAGAATCATACTACCTCCCAAACCAACGCTACTTGCACCCGTTTTCAGCACTACTGACCCACTTGTTGATCCATCTGCACTAGACAATGTCACATTGCCGCTTTTCGCGCTTGCCGAGCTACTTGTACCACTTGAAATGGTCACCGCTCCTCCAGCTGTAGTTCCACTTCCACCAGACAAATCAAGTGTACCTCCTATGTCACTGGTGCTTGCACCACTACGAATCACAACAGATCCACCAGATGATGCTGAACTGTCACCAACAATCAGTGACATGCTACCACCTGAACTACTCGAACTACCAGTAGTCATCGATAATGAGCCAGATGCACCAGATGTGCTACTACCTGTTTGGACTGATATAGAGCCAGATGCTCCTGATGAGCCTGCATTTGCAGAGTGCACACTGATATCTCCACTAGATCCTGTTGTCGACGAACCGCTCACTACTGTAACTTGACTACCTATTCCACCACTCGTCTGACCGCCAGAGAGAAGCAAATTACCACTAGTAGTACCACTGTTACCAACAGAGATTTTCACTGATCCACTATCGCTATTTGTCGAGCTTCCTGACGTCATTATTAAATCGCCACTGGTACCTGATACAGTGGTTCCTGTTGACATTTGCACTGAACCGGAATTACTAGACGTTAAGGCATCAGAGCTTCCAATAGATACACCCCCACTTGATGTAGAAATTCCTTCACCACTCAAGATTCGGACAGCGCCACCAGAAGTACTGCCTTTGCCTCCTACCATCTCGATTTTACCTCCAACGCCATTGCTGCTCATTCCACTCGTCAACAAAAGCGATCCTCCGTTACCACTGCTACCACCTCCTACACTCATCGCAATATTGCCTCCAGCACCATTACTGCTCAATCCAGTACGGAGTTGGATTCCTCCAGAATTACCAGAAGAAGACACACCTGACTCAAATACAAGAGAGCCTGATACGCCTTGTGAACCAGCATCTTTCGTGTGCAATCCAATATCGCCACTCGATAATGTGTCCGAAGATCCGCTTGTCAATGAAATGACACCTCCCTTACCAGCACTGTCAGTTGTGGAACCGGCAGAAAAAGTGACATTGCCACCATTTCCAGATCCACTACTACCCACTGAAAACATCATCCCTCCACTTGTTCCACCAGTTGATGATCCAGTCGATAGAATCATACTACCTCCCAAACCAACGCTACTTGCACCCGTTTTCAGCACTACTGACCCACTTGTTGATCCATCTGCACTAGACAATGTCACATTGCCGCTTTTCGCGCTTGCTGAGCTACTTGTGCCACTTGAAATGGTCACCGCTCCTCCAGCTGTAGTTCCACTTCCACCAGACAAATCAAGTGTACCTCCTATGTCACTGGTGCTTGCACCACTACGAATCACAACAGATCCACCAGATGATGCTGAACTGTCACCAACAATCAGTGACATGCTACCACCTGAACTACTCGAACTACCAGTAGTCATCGATAATGAGCCAGATGCACCAGATGTGCTACTACCTGTTTGGACTGATATAGAGCCAGATGCTCCTGATGAGCCTGCATTTGCAGAGTGCACACTGATATCTCCACTAGATCCTGTTATCGACGAGCCACTCACTACTGTAACTTGACTACCTATTCCACCACTCGTCTGACCGCCAGAGAGAAGCAAATTACCACTAGTAGTACCACTGTTACCAACAGAGATTTTTACTGATCCACTATTGCTACTTGTCGAGCTTCCTGACGTCATTACTAAATCGCCACTAGTACCTGATACAGTGGTTCCTGTTGTCATTTGCACAGTGCCGGAAGTACTAGACGTTAAGGCATCAGAGCTTCCAATAGATACACCCCCACTTGATGTAGAAATTCCTTCACCACTCAAGATTCGGACAGCGCCACCAGAAGTACTGCCTTTGCCTCCTACCATCTCGATTTTACCTCCAACGCCATTGCTGCTCATTCCACTCGCCAACAAAAGTGATCCTCCGTTACCGCTGCTACCGCCTCCTACACTCATCGCAATATTGCCTCCAGCACCATTACTGCTCAATCCAGTACGGAGTTGGATTCCTCCAGAATTACCAGAAGAAGACACACCTGACTCAAATACAAGAGAGCCTGATACGCCTTGTGAACCAGCATCTTTCGTTTTCGCGCTTGCTGAGCTACTTGTGCCACTTGAAATGGTCACCGCTCCTCCAGCTGTAGTTCCACTTCCACCAGACAAATCAAGTGTACCTCCTATGTCACTGGTGCTTGCACCACTACGAATCACAACAGATCCACCAGATGATGCTGAACTGTCACCAACAATCAGTGACATGCTACCACCTGAACTACTCGAACTACCAGTAGTCATCGATAATGAGCCAGATGCACCAGATGTGCTACTACCTGTTTGGACTGATATAGAGCCAGATGCTCCTGATGAGCCTGCATTTGCAGAGTGCACACTGATATCTCCACTAGATCCTGTTATCGACGAGCCACTCACTACTGTAACTTGACTACCTATTCCACCACTCGTCTGACCGCCAGAGAGAAGCAAATTACCACTAGTAGTACCACTGTTACCAACAGAGATTTTCACTGATCCACTATTGCTACTTGTCGAGCTTCCTGACGTCATTACTAAATCGCCACTAGTACCTGATACAGTGGTTCCTGTTGTCATTTGCACAGTGCCGGAAGTACTAGACGTTAAGGCATCAGAGCTTCCAATAGATACACCCCCACTTGATGTAGAAATTCCTTCACCACTCAAGATTCGGACAGCGCCACCAGAAGTACTGCCTTTGCCTCCTACCATCTCGATTTTACCTCCAACGCCATTGCTGCTCATTCCACTCGTCAACAAAAGCGATCCTCCGTTACCACTGCTACCACCTCCTACACTCATCGCAATATTGCCTCCAGCACCATTACTGCTCAATCCAGTACGGAGTTGGATTCCTCCAGAATTACCAGAAGAAGACACACCTGACTCAAATACAAGAGAGCCTGATACGCCTTGTGAACCAGCATCTTTCGTGTGCAATCCAATATCGCCACTCGATAATGTGTCCGAAGATCCGCTTGTCAATGAAATGACACCTCCCTTACCAGCACTGTCAGTTGTGGAACCGGCAGAAAAAGTGACATTGCCACCATTTCCAGATCCACTACTACCCACTGAAAACATCATCCCTCCACTTGTTCCACCAGTTGATGATCCAGTCGATAGAATCATACTACCTCCCAAACCAACGCTACTTGCACCCGTTTTCAGCACTACTGACCCACTTGTTGATCCATCTGCACTAGACAATGTCACATTGCCGCTTTTCGCGCTTGCTGAGCTACTTGTACCACTTGAAATGGTCACCGCTCCTCCAGCTGTGGTTCCACTTCCACCAGACAAATCAAGTCTACCTCCTACGTCACTGGTGCTTGCACCACTACGAATCACAACAGATCCACCAGATGATGCTGAACTGTCACCAACAATCAGTGACATGCTACCACCTGAACTACTCGAACTACCAGTAGTCATCGATAATGAGCCAGATGCACCAGATGTGCTACTACCTGTTTGGACTGATATAGAGCCAGATGCTCCTGATGAGCCTGCATTTGCAGAGTGCACACTGATATCTCCACTAGATCCTGTTATCGACGAGCCACTCACTACTGTAACTTGACTACCTATTCCACCACTCGTCTGACCGCCAGAGAGAAGCAAATTGCCACTAGTAGCACCACTGTTACCAACAGAGATTTTCACTGATCCACTATTGCTATTTGTCGAGCTTCCTGACGTCATTATTAAATCGCCACTGGTACCTGATACAGTGGTTCCTGTTGACATTTGCACTGAACCGGAATTACTAGACGTTAAGGCATCAGAGCTTCCAATAGATACACCCCCACTTGATGTAGAAATTCCTTCACCACTCAAGATTCGGATAGCGCCCCCAGAAGTACTGCCTTTGCCTCCTACCATCTCGATTTTACCTCCAACGCCATTGCTGCTCATTCCACTCGTCAAAAAAAGTGATCCTCCGTTACCGCTGCTACCGCCTCCTACACTCATCGCAATATTGCCTCCAGCACCATTACTGCTCAATCCAGTACGGAGTTGGATTCCTCCAGAATTACCAGAAGAAGACACACCTGACTCAAATACAAGAGAGCCTGATACGCCTTGTGAACCAGCATCTTTCGTGTGCAATCCAATATCGCCACTCGATAATGTGTCCGAAGATCCGCTTGTCAATGAAATGACACCTCCCTTACCAGCACTGTCAGTTGTGGAACCGGCAGAAAAAGTGACATTGCCACCATTTCCAGATCCACTACTACCCACTGAAAACATCATCCCTCCACTTGTTCCACCAGTTGATGATCCAGTCGATAGAATCATACTACCTCCCAAACCAACGCTACTTGCACCCGTTTTCAGCACTACTGACCCACTTGTTGATCCATCTGCACTAGACAATGTCATATTGCCGCTTTTCGTGCTTGCTGAGCTACTTGTACCACTTGAAATGGTCACCGCTCCTCCAGCTGTGGTTCCACTTCCACCAGACAAATCAAGTCTACCTCCTACGTCACTGGTGCTTGCACCACTACGAATCACAACAGACCCACCAGATGATGCTGAACTGTCACCAACAATCAGTGACATGCTACCACCTGAACTACTCGAACTACCAGTAGTCATCGATAATGAGCCAGATGCACCAGATGTGCTACTACCTGTTTGGACTGATATAGAGCCAGATGCTCCTGATGAGCCTGGATTTGCAGAGTGCACACTGATATCTCCACTAGATCCTGTTGTCGACGAACCGCTCACTACTGTAACTTGACTACCTATTCCACCACTCGTCTGACCGCCAGAGAGAAGCAAATTACCACTAGTAGTACCACTGTTACCAACAGAGATTTTTACTGATCCACTATTGCTACTTGTCGAGCTTCCTGACGTCATTACTAAATCGCCACTAGTACCTGATACAGTGGTTCCTGTTGTCATTTGCACAGTGCCGGAAGTACTAGACGTTAAGGCATCAGAGCTTCCAATAGATACACCCCCACTTGATGTAGAAATTCCTTCACCACTCAAGATTCGGACAGCGCCACCAGAAGTACTGCCTTTGCCTCCTACCATCTCGATTTTACCTCCAACGCCATTGCTGCTCATTCCACTCGTCAACAAAAGCGATCCTCCGTTACCACTGCTACCACCTCCTACACTCATCGCAATATTGCCTCCAGCACCATTACTGCTCAATCCAGTACGGAGTTGAATTCCTCCAGAATTACCAGAAGAAGACACACCTGACTCAAATACAAGAGAGCCTGATACGCCTTGTGAACCAGCATCTTTCGTGTGCAATCCAATATCGCCACTCGATAATGTGTCCGAAGATCCGCTTGTCAATGAAATGACACCTCCCTTACCAGCACGGCATTACTGCTCAATCCAGTACGGAGTTGGATTCCTCCAGAATTACCAGAAGAAGACACACCTGACTCAAATACAAGAGAGCCTGATACGCCTTGTGAACCAGCATCTTTCGTGTGCAATCCAATATCGCCACTCGATAATGTGTCCGAAGATCCGCTTGTCAATGAAATGACACCTCCCTTACCAGCACTGTCAGTTGTGGAACCGGCAGAAAAAGTGACATTGCCACCATTTCCAGATCCACTACTACCCACTGAAAACATCATCCCTCCACTTGTTCCACCAGTTGATGATCCAGTCGATAGAATCATACTACCTCCCAAACCAACGCTGCTTGCACCCGTTTTCAGCACTACTGACCCACTTGTTGATCCATCTGCACTAGACAATGTCATATTGCCGCTTTTCGTGCTTGCTGAGCTACTTGTACCACTTGAAATGGTCACCGCTCCTCCAGCTGTAGTTCCACTTCCACCAGACAAATCAAGTGTACCTCCTATGTCACTGGTGCTTGCACCACTACGAATCACAACAGACCCACCAGATGATGCTGAACTGTCACCAACAATCAGTGACATGCTACCACCTGAACTACTCGAACTACCAGTAGTCATCGATAATGAGCCAGATGCACCAGATGTGCTACTACCTGTTTGGACTGATATAGAGCCAGATGCTCCTGATGAGCCTGCATTTGCAGAGTGCACACTGATATCTCCACTAGATCCTGTTGTCGACGAACCGCTCACTACTGTAACTTGACTACCTATTCCACCACTCGTCTGACCGCCAGAGAGAAGCAAATTACCACTAGTAGTACCACTGTTACCAACAGAGATTTTCACTGATCCACTATTGCTACTTGTCGAGCTTCCTGACGTCATTATTAAATCGCCACTGGTACCTGATACAGTGGTTCCTGTTGACATTTGCACTGAACCGGAATTACTAGACGTTAAGGCATCAGAGCTTCCAATAGATACACCCCCACTTGATGTAGAAATTCCTTCACCACTCAAGATTCGGACAGCGCCACCAGAAGTACTGCCTTTGCCTCCTACCATCTCGATTTTACCTCCAACGCCATTGCTGCTCATTCCACTCGTCAACAAAAGCGATCCTCCGTTACCACTGCTACCACCTCCTACACTCATCGCAATATTGCCTCCAGCACCATTACTGCTCAATCCAGTACGGAGTTGGATTCCTCCAGAATTACCAGAAGAAGACACTACCTGTTTGGACTGATATAGAGCCAGATGCTCCTGATGAGCCTGCATTTGCAGAGTGCACACTGATATCTCCACTAGATCCTGTTGTCGACGAACCGCTCACTACTGTAACTTGACTACCTATTCCACCACTCGTCTGACCGCCAGAGAGAAGCAAATTACCACTAGTAGTACCACTGTTACCAACAGAGATTTTCACTGATCCACTATTGCTACTTGTCGAGCTTCCTGACGTCATTATTAAATCGCCACTGGTACCTGATACAGTGGTTCCTGTTGTCATTTGCACAGTGCCGGAAGTACTAGACGTTAAGGCATCAGAGCTTCCAATAGATACACCCCCACTTGATGTAGAAATTCCTTCACCACTCAAGATTCGGACAGCGCCACCAGAAGTACTGCCTTTGCCTCCTACCATCTCGATTTTACCTCCAACGCCATTGCTGCTCATTCCACTCGTCAACAAAAGCGATCCTCCGTTACCACTGCTACCACCTCCTACACTCATCGCAATATTGCCTCCAGCACCATTACTGCTCAATCCAGTACGGAGTTGGATTCCTCCAGAATTACCAGAAGAAGACACACCTGACTCAAATACAAGAGAGCCTGATACGCCTTGTGAACCAGCATCTTTCGTGTGCAATCCAATATCGCCACTCGATAATGTGTCCGAAGATCCGCTTGTCAATGAAATGACACCTCCCTTACCAGCACTGTCAGTTGTGGAACCGGCAGAAAAAGTGACATTGCCACCATTTCCAGATCCACTACTACCCACTGAAAACATCATCCCTCCACTTGTTCCACCAGTTGATGATCCAGTCGATAGAATCATACTACCTCCCAAACCAACGCTACTTGCACCCGTTTTCAGCACTACTGACCCACTTGTTGATCCATCTGCACTAGACAATGTCACATTGCCGCTTTTCGCGCTTGCTGAGCTACTTGTACCACTTGAAATGGTCACCGCTCCTCCAGCTGTGGTTCCACTTCCACCAGACAAATCAAGTCTACCTCCTACGTCACTGGTGCTTGCACCACTACGAATCACAACAGACCCACCAGATGATGCTGAACTGTCACCAACAATCAGTGACATGCTACCACCTGAACTACTCGAACTACCAGTAGTCATCGATAATGAGCCAGAGGCACCAGATGTGCTACTACCTGTTTGGACTGATATAGAGCCAGATGCTCCTGATGAGCCTGGATTTGCAGAGTGCACACTGATATCTCCACTAGATCCTGTTGTCGACGAACCGCTCACTACTGTAACTTGACTACCTATTCCACCACTCGTCTGACCGCCAGAGAGAAGCAAATTACCACTAGTAGTACCACTGTTACCAACAGAGATTTTCACTGATCCACTATTGCTACTTGTCGAGCTTCCTGACGTCATTATTAAATCGCCACTGGTACCTGATACAGTGGTTCCTGTTGACATTTGCACTGAACCGGAATTACTAGACGTTAAGGCATCAGAGCTTCCAATAGATACACCCCCACTTGATGTAGAAATTCCTTCACCACTCAAGATTCGGACAGCGCCACCAGAAGTACTGCCTTTGCCTCCTACCATCTCGATTTTACCTCCAACGCCATTGCTGCTCATTCCACTCGCCAACAAAAGTGATCCTCCGTTACCGCTGCTACCGCCTCCTACACTCATCGCAATATTGCCTCCAGCACCATTACTGCTCAATCCAGTACGGAGTTGGATTCCTCCAGAATTACCAGAAGAAGACACACCTGACTCAAATACAAGAGAGCCTGATACGCCTTGTGAACCAGCATCTTTCGTGTGCAATCCAATATCGCCACTCGATAATGTGTCCGAAGATCCGCTTGTCAATGAAATGACACCTCCCTTACCAGCACTGTCAGTTGTGGAACCGGCAGAAAAAGTGACATTGCCACCATTTCCAGATCCACTACTACCCACTGAAAACATCATCCCTCCACTTGTTCCACCAGTTGATGATCCAGTCGATAGAATCATACTACCTCCCAAACCAACGCTACTTGCACCCGTTTTCAGCACTACTGACCCACTTGTTGATCCATCTGCACTAGACAATGTCACATTGCCGCTTTTCGCGCTTGCTGAGCTACTTGTACCACTTGAAATGGTCACCGCTCCTCCAGCTGTGGTTCCACTTCCACCAGACAAATCAAGTCTACCTCCTACGTCACTGGTGCTTGCACCACTACGAATCACAACAGACCCACCAGATGATGCTGAACTGTCACCAACAATCAGTGACATGCTACCACCTGAACTACTCGAACTACCAGTAGTCATCGATAATGAGCCAGATGCACCAGATGTGCTACTACCTGTTTGGACTGATATAGAGCCAGATGCTCCTGATGAGCCTGGATTTGCAGAGTGCACACTGATATCTCCACTAGATCCTGTTGTCGACGAACCGCTCACTACTGTAACTTGACTACCTATTCCACCACTCGTCTGACCGCCAGAGAGAAGCAAATTACCACTAGTAGTACCACTGTTACCAACAGAGATTTTCACTGATCCACTATTGCTACTTGTCGAGCTTCCTGACGTCATTATTAAATCGCCACTGGTACCTGATACAGTGGTTCCTGTTGACATTTGCACTGAACCGGAATTACTAGACGTTAAGGCATCAGAGCTTCCAATAGATACACCCCCACTTGATGTAGAAATTCCTTCACCACTCAAGATTCGGACAGCGCCACCAGAAGTACTGCCTTTGCCTCCTACCATCTCGATTCTACCTCCAACGCCATTGCTGCTCATTCCACTCGTCAACAAAAGCGATCCTCCGTTACCACTGCTACCACCTCCTACACTCATCGCAATATTGCCTCCAGCACCATTACTGCTCAATCCAGTACGGAGTTGGATTCCTCCAGAATTACCAGAAGAAGACACACCTGACTCAAATACAAGAGAGCCTGATACGCCTTGTGAACCAGCATCTTTCGTGTGCAATCCAATATCGCCACTCGATAATGTGTCCGAAGATCCGCTTGTCAATGAAATGACACCTCCCTTACCAGCACTGTCAGTTGTGGAACCGGCAGAAAAAGTGACATTGCCACCATTTCCAGATCCACTACTACCCACTGAAAACATCATCCCTCCACTTGTTCCACCAGTTGATGATCCAGTCGATAGAATCATACTACCTCCCAAACCAACGCTGCTTGCACCCGTTTTCAGCACTACTGACCCACTTGTTGATCCATCTGCACTAGACAATGTCATATTGCCGCTTTTCGTGCTTGCTGAGCTACTTGTACCACTTGAAATGGTCACCGCTCCTCCAGCTGTAGTTCCACTTCCACCAGACAAATCAAGTGTACCTCCTATGTCACTGGTGCTTGCACCACTACGAATCACAACAGACCCACCAGATGATGCTGAACTGTCACCAACAATCAGTGACATGCTACCACCTGAACTACTCGAACTACCAGTAGTCATCGATAATGAGCCAGATGCACCAGATGTGCTACTACCTGTTTGGACTGATATAGAGCCAGATGCTCCTGATGAGCCTGCATTTGCAGAGTGCACACTGATATCTCCACTAGATCCTGTTGTCGACGAACCGCTCACTACTGTAACTTGACTACCTATTCCACCACTCGTCTGACCGCCAGAGAGAAGCAAATTACCACTAGTAGTACCACTGTTACCAACAGAGATTTTCACTGATCCACTATTGCTACTTGTCGAGCTTCCTGACGTCATTATTAAATCGCCACTGGTACCTGATACAGTGGTTCCTGTTGACATTTGCACTGAACCGGAATTACTAGACGTTAAGGCATCAGAGCTTCCAATAGATACACCCCCACTTGATGTAGAAATTCCTTCACCACTCAAGATTCGGACAGCGCCACCAGAAGTACTGCCTTTGCCTCCTACCATCTCGATTTTACCTCCAACGCCATTGCTGCTCATTCCACTCGTCAACAAAAGCGATCCTCCGTTACCACTGCTACCACCTCCTACACTCATCGCAATATTGCCTCCAGCACCATTACTGCTCAATCCAGTACGGAGTTGGATTCCTCCAGAATTACCAGAAGAAGACACACCTGACTCAAATACAAGAGAGCCTGATACGCCTTGTGAACCAGCATCTTTCGTGTGCAATCCAATATCGCCACTCGATAATGTGTCCGAAGATCCGCTTGTCAATGAAATGACACCTCCCTTACCAGCACTGTCAGTTGTGGAACCGGCAGAAAAAGTGACATTGCCACCATTTCCAGATCCACTACTACCCACTGAAAACATCATCCCTCCACTTGTTCCACCAGTTGATGATCCAGTCGATAGAATCATACTACCTCCCAAACCAACGCTGCTTGCACCCGTTTTCAGCACTACTGACCCACTTGTTGATCCATCTGCACTAGACAATGTCACATTGCCGCTTTTCGTGCTTGCTGAGCTACTTGTGCCACTTGAAATGGTCACCGCTCCTCCAGCTGTAGTTCCACTTCCACCAGACAAATCAAGTGCACCTCCTATGTCACTGGTGCTTGCACCACTACGAATCACAACAGACCACCAGATGATGCTGAACTGTCACCAACAATCAGTGACATGCTACCACCTGAACTACTCGAACTACCAGTAGTCATCGATAATGAGCCAGATGCACCAGATGTGCTACTACCTGTTTGGACTGATATAGAGCCAGATGCTCCTGATGAGCCTGCATTTGCAGAGTGCACACTGATATCTCCACTAGATCCTGTTGTCGACGAACCGCTCACTACTGTAACTTGACTACCTATTCCACCACTCGTCTGACCGCCAGAGAGAAGCAAATTACCACTAGTAGTACCACTGTTACCAACAGAGATTTTCACTGATCCACTATTGCTACTTGTCGAGCTTCCTGACGTCATTATTAAATCGCCACTGGTACCTGATACAGTGGTTCCTGTTGACATTTGCACTGAACCGGAATTACTAGACGTTAAGGCATCAGAGCTTCCAATAGATACACCCCCACTTGATGTAGAAATTCCTTCACCACTCAAGATTCGGACAGCGCCACCAGAAGTACTGCCTTTGCCTCCTACCATCTCGATTTTACCTCCAACGCCATTGCTGCTCATTCCACTCGTCAACAAAAGCGATCCTCCGTTACCACTGCTACCACCTCCTACACTCATCGCAATATTGCCTCCAGCACCATTACTGCTCAATCCAGTACGGAGTTGAATTCCTCCAGAATTACCAGAAGAAGACACACCTGACTCAAATACAAGAGAGCCTGATACGCCTTGTGAACCAGCATCTTTCGTGTGCAATCCAATATCGCCACTCGATAATGTGTCCGAAGATCCGCTTGTCAATGAAATGACACCTCCCTTACCAGCACTGTCAGTTGTGGAACCGGCAGAAAAAGTGACATTGCCACCATTTCCAGATCCACTACTACCCACTGAAAACATCATCCCTCCACTTGTTCCACCAGTTGATGATCCAGTCGATAGAATCATACTACCTCCCAAACCAACGCTGCTTGCACCCGTTTTCAGCACTACTGACCCACTTGTTGATCCATCTGCACTAGACAATGTCATATTGCCGCTTTTCGTGCTTGCTGAGCTACTTGTGCCACTTGAAATGGTCACCGCTCCTCCAGCTGTAGTTCCACTTCCACCAGACAAATCAAGTGTACCTCCTATGTCACTGGTGCTTGCACCACTACGAATCACAACAGACCCACCAGATGATGCTGAACTGTCACCAACAATCAGTGACATGCTACCACCTGAACTACTCGAACTACCAGTAGTCATCGATAATGAGCCAGATGCACCAGATGTGCTACTACCTGTTTGGACTGATATAGAGCCAGATGCTCCTGATGAGCCTGCATTTGCAGAGTGCACACTGATATCTCCACTAGATCCTGTTGTCGACGAACCGCTCACTACTGTAACTTGACTACCTATTCCACCACTCGTCTGACCGCCAGAGAGAAGCAAATTACCACTAGTAGTACCACTGTTACCAACAGAGATTTTCACTGATCCACTATTGCTACTTGTCGAGCTTCCTGACGTCATTATTAAATCGCCACTGGTACCTGATACAGTGGTTCCTGTTGACATTTGCACTGAACCGGAATTACTAGACGTTAAGGCATCAGAGCTTCCAATAGATACACCCCCACTTGATGTAGAAATTCCTTCACCACTCAAGATTCGGACAGCGCCACCAGAAGTACTGCCTTTGCCTCCTACCATCTCGATTCTACCTCCAACGCCATTGCTGCTCATTCCACTCGTCAACAAAAGCGATCCTCCGTTACCACTGCTACCACCTCCTACACTCATCGCAATATTGCCTCCAGCACCATTACTGCTCAATCCAGTACGGAGTTGGATTCCTCCAGAATTACCAGAAGAAGACACACCTGACTCAAATACAAGAGAGCCTGATACGCCTTGTGAACCAGCATCTTTCGTGTGCAATCCAATATCGCCACTCGATAATGTGTCCGAAGATCCGCTTGTCAATGAAATGACACCTCCCTTACCAGCACTGTCAGTTGTGGAACCGGCAGAAAAAGTGACATTGCCACCATTTCCAGATCCACTACTACCCACTGAAAACATCATCCCTCCACTTGTTCCACCAGTTGATGATCCAGTCGATAGAATCATACTACCTCCCAAACCAACGCTGCTTGCACCCGTTTTCAGCACTACTGACCCACTTGTTGATCCATCTGCACTAGACAATGTCATATTGCCGCTTTTCGTGCTTGCTGAGCTACTTGTACCACTTGAAATGGTCACCGCTCCTCCAGCTGTAGTTCCACTTCCACCAGACAAATCAAGTGTACCTCCTATGTCACTGGTGCTTGCACCACTACGAATCACAACAGACCCACCAGATGATGCTGAACTGTCACCAACAATCAGTGACATGCTACCACCTGAACTACTCGAACTACCAGTAGTCATCGATAATGAGCCAGATGCACCAGATGTGCTACTACCTGTTTGGACTGATATAGAGCCAGATGCTCCTGATGAGCCTGCATTTGCAGAGTGCACACTGATATCTCCACTAGATCCTGTTATCGACGAACCACTCACTACTGTAATATGACTACCTATTCCACCACTCGTCTGACCGCCAGAGAGAAGCAAATTGCCACTAGTAGCACCACTGTTACCAACAGAGATTTTCACTGATCCACTATTGCTATTTGTCGAGCTTCCTGACGTCATTATTAAATCGCCACTGGTACCTGATACAGTGGTTCCTGTTGACATTTGCACTGAACCGGAATTACTAGACGTTAAGGCATCAGAGCTTCCAATAGATACACCCCCACTTGATGTAGAAATTCCTTCACCACTCAAGATTCGGACAGCGCCACCAGAAGTACTGCCTTTGCCTCCTACCATCTCGATTTTACCTCCAACGCCATTGCTGCTCATTCCACTCGCCAACAAAAGTGATCCTCCGTTACCGCTGCTACCGCCTCCTACACTCATCGCAATATTGCCTCCAGCACCATTACTGCTCAATCCAGTACGGAGTTGAATTCCTCCAGAATTACCAGAAGAAGACACACCTGACTCAAATACAAGAGAGCCTGATACGCCTTGTGAACCAGCATCTTTCGTGTGCAATCCAATATCGCCACTCGATAATGTGTCCGAAGATCCGCTTGTCAATGAAATGACACCTCCCTTACCAGCACTGTCAGTTGTGGAACCGGCAGAAAAAGTGACATTGCCACCATTTCCAGATCCACTACTACCCACTGAAAACATCATCCCTCCACTTGTTCCACCAGTTGACGATCCAGTCGATAGAATCATACTACCTCCCAAACCAACGCTGCTTGCACCCGTTTTCAGCACTACTGACCCACTTGTTGATCCATCTGCACTAGACAATGTCACATTGCCGCTTTTCGTGCTTGCCGAGCTACTTGTGCCACTTGAAATGGTCACGGCTCCTCCAGCTGTAGTTCCACTTCCACCAGACAAATCAAGTGTACCTCCTACATCACTGGCGCTTGTTCCACCTCGCATAACAAATGACCCAGCTGGATCTTGCGTGCTGTCACCTGTAAACATACTTATATTCCCTGAAGCTCGGTTACCGCTTTTGCCAGTTCTGATGTACACAGATCCAGATTTACCAGATGCTGAGTATCCTGTGTCAATGAGAATGTGCCCTGTATCTCCATCGATGCCTTGACTTGTATGTAGCGATATATTTCCACTGGAAGATGATGAGGACGAACCGCTCGATAAAATTAGCTGTCCACCATTGCTTGAGTTGCTAGCACCCGATGATAACAAAAGATCTCCTCCAGGACTCGACCCACTGTGACCTACTCGGAATCGAATAATTCCAGCACGACCAGCAACTGACGAACCTGAGGCCATAATTAAATCTCCACTTGATCCCATGATGCTGTTTCCAGTCGTTAGAGAGATGTTTCCCGTGCCCGAGGATACTGAGCTAGAAGGAGTACTGAGTGATAGGTCTCCAGTAGCGAATGTATCGCCCTCTCTGCGCCAGATGAATCACCCCTTCCCGACATGATGCTGACATTTCCGCCTGATCCACCTTTTGTCGAACCGCTGTTAATTGTTACAGTACCTCCGTTTCCAGAGGTCGTACTTCCTACATTTAGACTTATGCTACCACCAGGTCCATTGCTTGTTTTGCCCGACATTAGCTTGACAGAACCTGAAGTAGGATTGGCGCTCCATCCATCATTGTTAGCCAGGGATCCACTGTAGATAGCACGTTCGTTATCGGGCGTTGATAATATGACATCTCCACTCTTCATTTCACTCAAACCGCTGGCGATAGACACACGACCACCTTGTTTGATCCCAGCGCCTGCTGATAAGGTGACATCACCCCCAATAATTCTTCGGGTGCTGTCGAAAAGAGACTGCTTTAGATTCCCATCAAAGGTTCGGTTGCCTACACTGATGTGAATTGATCCACTCGCATCATCGCTGTCTCCAGTGCTGATGAAAACATCTCCGGATACACCTTTCTTACCAGAACCCGTCACAATATTGACAGCGCCAGAATGACCAGAATCTCCTCCATCATTCGTCGAAAGGCTGATATTGCCACTTGCACCATCATTACTCCTACCACTCCGCAAATTGACTGATCCACCTATTCCTACACCATCGTTTATATCTCCACCATGCAGACTTATTGCCCCACCGAATCCTTTATTTCCAGATCCAGAGTGTAGAGCTATGGATCCCGATCCACCTTTTTGGGCCTTGCCCGTAGTAATAGATACTGTCCCGCTTGAGCCATCAGAAGCGTGCCCCGTACTGGCAAATATATCACCACTCATACCACTCAATCCTACAGTGGAAGTTGCAAACATGATGTCACCACCACCCTTATCAGAACCATGACCACTTTGCAGTCTGATGCTGCCACCTTGTGAGCCACTACCACTAGTTAGTTGTATCGACCCACCGATCGAATCTAAACCAGAAGAATTTCCGGAATTAAGCTCGATGGAGCCTCCGACTACATCACTTCCGCTACCAGTATTCATGATTATGGAGCCACTCTTACCACCTTTGGTGGAGCCGGTAATCAACTCTATGTCTCCACTTGACCCCGAGGCCATCTTACCCGTCCGCCAGCTTCCGGAATCCTCATGACTTGGTCGAGCAGACTCTATTATTATGTTACCACTGCTGCCATAAACACCTCTACCGCTCTGAATATGTACGATTCCACCAGCAGCTGTAGCATCTGAAGTGTTTCCAGCCTTCATCGCTATACTCCCTCCTTTTCTGGCAATGGTATTCCCAACCGCGACTAGCAACTCTCCAGCCCTTCCGTCAGATGAATCTCCAGTACCAAGCTCGATCGAACCGGAAGTTCCGGCCTCGCTTGTACCAGTGTGAAAAGACAATTTTCCTGAATTTTGATGATGCGAGGCTTTAAACGTCTCTATTTCTACTTCTCCAGAAGCACGGTCCTGACTCCCACCAGATAAAATGGTTATATTCCCACCAGAAAGTGATCCCCATCCTCCTCTGATGATAGTATTACCTCCTACGAATGAACTGTTTCCACTAGACATCAAGAGATTACCACCAAGCGACCCACGACTCCTTCCGACACTTAGCATAATATTTCCTGCATGAGAGAGGTTCGAATTCCCCGTGCTAATCATAACGTTTCCGCTTGGGGTAGCCATAGAGTCCCCAGTACTGATTTTAACCAAGCCTGTGCTTCCGTCCCCAACCGCAGATGAAGACAGGATAGATATTGATCCACTATTTGATTCTGTGCTTTTACCAGTGTGCATTGAAATAGATCCACCTGCTTCTTCCAGACTATCTCCGGCAACTAATCGAATCTCACCTCCTGTTCCAGATTTTCCTTTTCCAGTCTGCAAGGATATAGATCCCGCAGAATTTTTTGCCGAGTTTCCTGATCTGATTATGACCTCTCCACTCTTATGAGAAACTGTCTTGCCGGAAAAGATACTGATAGCTCCTGATGAACCAGTGTCGAGATTCGAATCAGAGCCGAGAAGTATGTCTCCTGAGCGTACCCGTCCAGTGCCAGTAGTAAGTTGAATACTTCCACCTATATGCTCCTTGCTTCGACCAGCGGATATAAAAGTGTTTCCTGCCGCCACTGTGCTGTCGCCTGAGCTTAGTTCGATGCTACTGCCATTTTGCGCGATACTTGATCCAGGTGCCATTTTGATATTGCCTGCTCGCAACCCGGCTCCACCCGTAGCGATCGTTAAATTTCCTGAATTCAGACCAGCTTCACCGCTCGTAAGTGACAGACTTCCAGATTGCCCTAAACTGCTCGTGTTGCCTGTGCTTATGGAAATTTTACCACTCGAATAGTTTCCCGGTCCTGACCGTAGCTCAATCAATCCGCTTCTATCCAAAGAAGTACTTGAGATCACGGCAACATTGCCCCCTGATTCTGACGACGAATAGCCTGCACCGACTTCTATATCACCACTTTTACCGGTCTTAGTATCACCCGTTCGAATGAGAATTTTGCCAGAATCACCATCTTCAGCTAAACCAGATCTAAGACTGAGCTTTCCGCTTTCACGCTCGGCTGAAGCTGTGGAAACGAAGAGACTTCCTGATACTTCTTGACTTGATCCAGATGTAATGTTGACAGCTCCTCCAAGCTTACCAGTACCACCCTGCATCTGTAAGCTCCCCCCGGTAGATTCTACTGAAGACCCTCCAATCAGATGTACATCACCAGCATGATTCTGTTTGTTCTTTCCAGATTTGAGAGTCACACTTGTAGCAGGCCCATTCATAACATCGCCGTTGCCTATCGTGATCTTCCCTGCCGAGCCACCAGCCGAGTTCCCACTGACCATAGTGATGCTTCCAGAGTTTCCAATAGATGGTAAATTTGAGCTTGCAATTTTTATGCTCCCGCTAGAGCCCGTGTAGCCATTTCCGTGACCGCTGATTACTTGAATTTCACCAGATGTATCTCCATTTCCACTGCGCACCAATATGGAACCACCAAGCTTTTTACCATAACCTGACTGCAGAATTAAATTCCCGCTTGCACCTTGACTTGCATTTCCCGATTCTAATGCTAAATCACCACTACTTTGTTCAGCTGTTCCAGAGAAAAGTTCGATTTTCCCCGACTTAGGGCTATGTGCTGTTTTGAAAAGAAAACTTCCTGATGTAGACGATTGGCTCCTCCCTGACTGAAGTTGAATACCTCCACCTATTGACTTGTCTGAATCTCCACCATACATACGAACTCCTCCACTGGGACCCATTGAGCTTCCTGCCGATAAAGTCAAGAATCCCGAGCTATTTGATCCATTACCTGATCCCAAATTGATATTACCCGAGTTTGATGAAATACCGCTTGACATCACTATCCTGCCAGATTTGCCGTCCTTTGCTGATCCGGTTTGCAAGAGAAGATGGCCTGAATTGTGGAGGGAATCGGGAGCTGTAGACAACCTTGTATCACCACTATCACGCTCAATGCTCGTTCCTGATTCTATCTGAACTGAGCCTCCTTTTCTTGAAGTTGACATCCCACCTATCAGAACGAGATCACCAACTCCTAGGGATGAATTTCCGGCTGAGATGATAACAGACCCACTATTGGAATGAGAAACCCCAGAGCTTATCTCAACATCACCACTTCCACCTTGCTGTGAAACTCCGCTCGCCAGACGAAGCTGACCACTTTTTTTACCTCGGCCTGAAAGAATGGACACACGTCCTCCGATCTTGTTAGATTCGCCACTTTTGATATCAACGTCACCTCCGTCAACTTTATCACTTGATCCAGCTATGATTTTGATATTGCCAGAATCGTAAGTGCCATTTCCAGAGAGAATGGCAACATTTCCAGCAAACTCTGAGTTTTCGGATCCACTTTTTAGTACAATGCTACCTCCCTTTCCATGTTTAGCACTTCCACTTACTAAACGTATGTCGCCAGTACTTTGATCCTTTTGAGAGGTCACCGCAGTAGAAAGTTCAATGATTCCACTCTCACCTCTCCCACTAATGAGCCTAATCGAGCCACCATCCGCATTTTCGAAATTCGTTGCATCAATATTCACACTTCCCGATCTACCAGCCGAAGCGTCTCCGGACTTAATAGTAAGATTGCCTCCTTTCGATACACCAGTCCCACCGACGATATTGGTCGTACCGCCCGTGTCGGCCTTCCCACCACTTGCTAACAGCATACCACCCATGGCAGCTATGCCTTCATTCGACCCCGCGTTGATGACCACACCACCTGACAATGCTGGATCAGTAGATAAACCTGACTCAAGGTATATATTTCCGGGTGCTGATAAAGACTTCCCCGTTTTCAGTGATAAAGAACCCGAGCCGAAGCGACTTGATACTGTTGAGATTTGGACACTTCCCGAAGACCTGGAATCTGAGCTACCTGAGTTTATGATTATGTCACCACCTGGTTCAGGACCGGATGATCCTGCTGAGATATTCACGGCTCCACCTTGACCGTTCGAATCTCCTCCAGCCAAATTCAGCTCTCCAGACAATTTACGTGAGAAACCTGTGATAATCCGTATTCCACCTGACTTATGTGTTTCAGTGTCGTCATTCGTTCCTGAGCTGATCTCGATATAGCCGGATTTATCTCTTCTAGAAATACCAGAATGTAATAGAATGTTACCACCAGGCTGAGACGAGAAAGATCTGCCTGCAGATAGATTGATGTCTCCATTACGACCTCCATATCCGTCTCCAACACGAAGCTGGATACCTCCAGTGCCTTTATTCACAGAGTCCCCGGTGGTCAACGCAACTGCGCCACTCTCCCCACTCTTTGCTATGCTGGAGCCAACCAAGACATTTCCGCTTGCGCCCCACTTACCAGGTTTTGCCGAAGTGATATTGATGGAACCACTTGCGGCTGCAGCGCCCGACCCTGAAGTGAAGGAAATGGACCCACCGGTACCGTTTGCTTGCATCACATCACCAGCTTTTATTTTGACATTTCCTCCCATAGAGCTACTTTCACCCGCGCTCATGATGATCTCACCTGCGCTCGATGCGGGTGCATCTCCAGAAAGTATCTTTATCGCTCCTGATTTACCACCAGCTGCAGAACCACTATTGAACGTGATCGACCCTGAATGCGGCAATTCAATGTCTGCATCAGCTGTGGAGACTTGAACGTCACCTGTGTTTGTCTTTGTTCTTGGGCTTATATTGAATCGCCTATGACGTGCATGGAGGGCTGCAACCAAATCGAGTATGATTTTCTGTTTATCCAGCTGATGAAATTTCTTGATCGAAAATCCGGACTCCTTGAGTGCAAATTCCTCGGCCACTGTTACATATTCCGGAAAAACTTGGGCAGCCTGTTGAGCAATGACACCTCGAACCACCTCATCTTTCATTCCTCTGATGCGCTGCCATTCATCCGTGTATCGATACTGCTTGATTTCCAGTTTCTGCAGCCGTTGTAGAATCTCTTCTTCATCCACGTCATCTATCATATGCTTAACTCTTCGATCGGATGGAGAGATAACTTGTGGAATCTGTGCTGGCACTTGACTGACGATCATGTCTGGGCGGATACGCATGATAATGCCGTCGCTAACGTTTGTGTCGGAGATCTCGAGAAGAGTTTCGTTGCTCGATCGTAACTTTGTAAACTCACCATGTAACGTGACATTGTTGTTCATACTGTACAGCATAGCTTCTCCATCTCGGTTTAGTTGTATACCCGATTTATTGCTTGGTAGATGAGCACCAAATGAAACCCCACTGTCCCCTTCACCACCGACAACTTCGATATCATAGTTCTGATTCGAGTTTGCTGCACTCCCCAAATATATCCGCCCATTTTGAGCTTGAGTTGAGTTTCCACCTTGTATCATGACTTCGCCTCCAGTCCCCATTTCTGAAAAACCACCAGACAGAAGCACGGATCCCCCATTTCTCTGTCCATGAGAATGGCCACCTATAACCTCCGCGTTTCCTCCATCCGAAAGGATCGAGTTACCTCCGTGTAGAGATGTTTTACCTCCTTCACCGGCGACACTTGACCCAGCAGCAATATTGACAATACCACCGTAACCAGATCCAGAACTGCTGCCACCCATAATTTTTATCGTACCGGCGTCTTTCAAGTCTGTCTTTCCAGATGATAAAATCACGTCACCGGAATGACCTCCTTTAGTGGCTGCGGACGATTCAACTGTAATTCGGCTGCTACTTTCCTTACCACTTCCGCTCTTCAAAGTAATGCCTCCTCCCGCTGCTTCTTCACTCTTTCCACCTAATATGTTGATATTTCCAGTTTGATGATTACTCCCACCTGTTTTGATATCAATATTCCCACTATAAGAATCATCTGCGTCCCCAGAAGCGATATGGACATTCCCGGTATGCGATGATGATGTGCCGCTTTTGAGAGTGATGTTCCCGCTGACACCTCCAGCATAGCTTGTCGAGGTGCTTCTCAAATCTACTTCTCCACTCGATAGCTTTCCACTACCCGATAAAATCTTCACACTGCCCCCAAGATAACTTTCACTTGACCCCGCGCTCAAAAGTACATCTCCTCCCGATACCATGCCGGAGTTCTCACTGGCAATTCCACCAGTCAGATTAATACTACCTGCAGTACCCTGTTTTGCCCATGAATCTCCTCCCGCGATCTTCACGCTTGCTCCTGATAGACCCGAGCTCGTACCAGCTGAAAGCCTGATTTCACCTGATTTTGCAAGTGCGTGCGATTCTGTGCGAAGTTCTAATTCACCACCTTGGTCCGACAAAATTCTGACTGATCCTCCAATTTCAGAATTGCTACTAGTCCCACTGCGCACCATTACATCTCCAGCTCTGGAAAGAGTCGAGTTACCACTACTAATAACAATACTCCCACTCGATCCCTTTGTAGTTAGCCCTGTAAGTAGATGTAACGACCCTGAATCACCATGTCGGCTCAAGCCAGTGCCTACATTTACTGAGCCACTTCCAAAGGATTTGGCACCACTCATAACACTTACCCCACCCGAGACTGTCTCAGCACTTTCGCCACTACGGATTTCAATTGATCCACCGTGGTCGGATCCTGCACTGCTACCACCAACTAGGGACAGTTTTCCTCCTGAAGCATATTTGCTGGACCCGCCATGAATACTGATAGTCCCAGAGGAGCCACCACCAGCTCCTCCAGTCGATATACTGACATTCCCGCTTTGCCCATCAAAAACTTTCCCACTAGATACGCTTAGGTATCCACTGATTCCATTTCCAGCAACATCAGATGTCACTAGACGAAGTTGTCCGCTCCTGCCACTATCCATTTGAGCACTTCCACTTTTGAAAAGAATCTCTCCACCTTGTAATACGCCTGATCCTCCAGCCATTACGACTTTGCCAGCTTCAGATTCAGAATTGAATGTATCGCCCCCAATTACGTGAACATGACCTGCGGAGAAACCAGGCTTTGAAAGCCTTGAGAGAGATGTGCCTCCTTGTATCGTTATATTTCCGCCTGATCCAGCTACGCTATCGCCGCCTCGTAAGTCGGTCCTTCCTGCACGGAGAGTTGATTGACCCGTAGTGAGAGTTAGGTTCCCAGAGTACCGCTTGGATGACTTTCCAGAAGTGATGAAGATACTCCCTGAATCTATATCGTCCTTACTACCAAGATAGACTCCACCGCTACCCTTTTTGCCAGTTCCTGAGATGATGTGAACCGAGCCTCCAATATAACTTAGGCTATCTCCACCGGAAATACTTGTATTACCGCCAGCAGCCTCCGTCCCTTCCATTACCGTGTGCATACCATCGACGTGATCATTATTTCCTCCTTTAATCATTACATGACCACTTCTATGACCTGCGATCCCTGCACTTATGGTCATATTTCCGCTGTGTCCATGTCGCGCTGCTCCCGTGGAAATCTTCATCGAGCCTGAATCTGCGCCTTTACTCAGACCGCTTCTAATGTAAATATTTCCTGTCGATGAAGTATGATCATCATCACCAGTCTGAATGTGCATATGACCAGATGTCGACATTGTGCTTTGGCCCGTCGCAAGGGATAAGTTACCACTTGACGATTTCATCGACTCGCCGCTTGAGATTTGGACATTTGCACCTGCTTGACCTTCCGATGATCCGGGATTGACTAATACGTCTCCGGCTCTACTTCGACTCGGTCCACTTTCAATACGTATCATCCCACTCGAATGTTGACTTGATCCGCTTGTGAGCTTCACATCTCCAGTACGCCCCTCATTACTATTACCAGTGATCAGTGTAATGGCACCGCTTTCACTCAGACCTGAACCGCTAAGGACACGCACTGCTCCCCCCGTACTTTTCCAGGATGTTCCTGCAGTCAATCTTAGATCGCCTCCATCTCCGACTTTGTTAGTGGAACCTTCAATCTTGACTTGTTGCCCAGCTTTCTTGCTGCTGATTGTACCAGCTTGTAATAGAATGTTAGAGTTACTTGGGCTTGATTCCATCTGATCTGTGCTACTCTGTACGATACTTATTGCACCATTTGATCCAGCATTGAGCAGAATGCTACCGGAAGATCCATTTGATGAACGACCTCCTTGTAATACCACATCCCCTGGCACTCCACCGAAGGAGGAACCAGCAGATAGTTTTATATCACCCGCTTTGCTATGCCGTCCGGAAGTGCCTCCCATCAAGGATATCTTGCCAGATACATGCCCTTTGGCTATTGTACTACCAGTTTGTATATCAACATCGGGAGATGAGTCCTTAGAAGTATCTCCGGTCGCTAACGAGATTTTCCCAGAGATTGCTCTATACGATAAGCTATGCCCGCTCTCAATCGTGACATTGCCCGATTCCTCCTTCTCAGAAGAGCGTACAGAGGATACTAGGATACCGCTGGATCGACCACTTTGAGCTGAGCGTAATACAAGATCCCCTCCTTGCCTCACACCTTTTCCACCGCTAAGTGTGATACTTCCTCCAGTCTCGCCTTCACCGGCTTCTATCACAACGTTGCCACTAGAGCCATGTTCTGTGTAGCCGCTTTGAATATTTACATCTCCGGATTTTGTTGATGCAACGCCAGAAAGAATGGAAATATTACCTGTTTTTTTCTTTATGATGTCAGATTGCGTCGAAACAACAATATCTCCAGTATGCATACTATGTGACTGACTCTGTAGCTGTACGTCGACTGGAGTAGAAACATTGTCGGATGGATTAACTTTGAAAGTTCCTAGAACTGAGATACTCGACGAGGAAAGTCCTATCCGACCATTTTTCAAGTCCGAATTGATAAATATGCTCCCTGAGCGATTTGATTTGGATTGGCCAGCTTCTAGTTTGATATCACCAGTGGACAAAGCAGAATCTGGGGTCCGTAGATGGAGATCACCCGACGTCGTCGCTGTTCTTCCTGTGGTGACTCGAATGGTAGATGGAGCAATTCCTATTTTGGTTTCTTCAAGGCTAGATCCTCCGCTTATTCTGATCGATCCTGAATGATTTTCCGAGTCTCCAGTCTTCACCACCAAATCACCGCTTCTTCCTGAACTGGTTTTCCCGGTCTGGATCAGTATATTCCCGGAATTTGCGCCCTCTTGACTGCGACTAAATGTACCCGAGTTTGCAGTTGTGATCTCAACGTCTCCACTTTTCTTTGGATTATTTGCTGTCACTTTGAATCGCTTGTGCTGGGAGTGTAAAGCGGCTACCAAATCGATAGATATTTGCTGTTTATTGACTTCATGGAATTGATCAAAACTAAAATTCTTTTCGGGTAATTCAATCTTTGAAACAGAGACATACTCGGGAAATGTATCACCAACTTGTTGGGCAATAACACCGCGTACGGGAAGATCCGGTATTCCTCGAATTTGACGCCACAGCTCGGAGTAGCGATAATTTTTGATTTCCAGGGTCTGCAGTCGCTGAAGGATCTCATCCTCATCCACATCTTGAATGTCCACTTTAATTCTTCTATCCGATGGATACACAATCTCGGTAAATTGAGCTTGCACATGCGAAATTAATTTGTTTGGTTGAACCCTCATGACAACATTTCCGGGAACTGAGGTTTCGCTATGTGAAAGTCTGAACTCTCCCGAGTTCAAACCGATATTCAGTTGATTACCCGCTTGCAATGCCAGTGAAGAATTGCGGGTAGTTTTGATAGAAATGGAGTTGTCCCCATGTATGTTCATGTGACTCGAGCCATCAGCACTTCGAATTGAGACACTACCATTTTCTTGACCCAGTCCTGGCCTTAGCTCGATGCTTCCTCCATATCCTTCGTGATTCGAGTTGCCTGCAGTGATCGATACAGTCCCGGAAACAGTTTTTGAAGTACCTGTGCTTATCTTGACATCCCCGCTCGATTTCCCTGATCCGGTAGACACTATGGAGTCACCCGAAGTTCCACTTTCTATACCTGCACCTCCGCTTTTCAATTCTGCAGTACCTGTCACTGCTTCCGTCGAAGCTCCCGTAAAAATCGAAATATTCCCGGTTTGTGCAGAGCTGGATGTCGCAATTTCGATCGATCCACTTGCTCCTCCATTCCCAGTCAGCAATTTCAATGTCCCGCCTGTGTTAGATTGCGAGCTGTTTCCACTTTGGAGAAGTACCACTCCACCCTTATTTTCCTCAGCGTTACCTCCAAGGAGTAAAATTGATCCGACACGGCCTTTGGGTGAATCACCGGATGAAATTTTGACATCACCACTGGTACCAGACTTTGTAGACCCTGATACGAACCTTAGCGTACCGGAAGCTCCGTACTCTGTCACGCCAGTTGCCACCGTCATTTCTCCAGAACTTTGATTTTCTATACCAGTGTGTGTTTGAAGAAGTACGCTCCCACTAGAATGACCTTGTCCGGAGATCATTTCGATCGTCCCACCATCGCTAGCAAAATCCGTGCTACCCGAACCTAGCTGGCCATGATCAAAAGACCGGTCACCCCCATGTATAAAGACAGTCCCTGGCTGTTCTTTATAAGTACTCCCAGTCGTCAGTGTCAAAGTGCCCGAACTACTAGCCAACGATTCACCGGTCTGTAATCTCATTTCACCTGATTTTGCCGATGCCATCGCTTTGGCAGAACTCAGACTAATCATCCCACTTTGATGACCCAAGCTCGAGCCACTATGTATCGTGACATTCCCTCCATCCCTTTGACCTATACCACCATATAATGCTAGGCTTCCTCCATCTGAATAATTACTCGAACCGCCTCTGAGCACCATTTTCCCTCCAGATAGCTTAGAACCAGTACCAGCACTCAAGTAGACACTTCCACTTCGTTTAGCCGGAGAAGGGAGTGGATTATTTGTAGAATTGGGGGAGCCATGAGAATCTCCATTTCTTATAATGATATCTCCAGCTGCTGTGCTCTTTCCAGTCCCAATCACGACCCTCCCGCTAGTAAGGTGAGCTGAAAGTCCCGTCTTGAATAATATATCGCCACTTGCTCCTCGAGTAGCTTCAGTTGAGGCGGATGTAAGTTTCAAGTTCCCCGTTGTATCAGAACTTGATCCAGAGGTCAGTATTATCTCTCCTCCCAGCCCGGTCGGTGCACTGCCTGCAAGTATCGAGACATTCCCACCGGTGCCCGAACCAAGCCGTACTGACAGCCCACCACCCCCGCGATTCATACTTTGACCCGTAGCGATGTGAATTGCTCCTGGTCTTCCTTTGGTGGTAGAACCAGAAGCAATGCTAACCCTTCCAGTTGGACCAGTAGTAGAGTCTCCAGAATGTAATTCTACCGAGCCCGATTCTTTTGAATGTGTCCTTCCACTCGAAATTTTTGTGTCTCCACTCCTTCCAGATGATTGAGCTTCCGATGTCTTGATAAGAACGTCACCGCTGGTGAATTCACTACTTGTGCCACTTTGTAGCGCTATCGACCCGCCTTTTGATGCAATAGCCTTCCCCCCCAGAACATAGATATCGCCACCTTTGTCACTACTTGATGCACGACCGTAACTCGAGCCACCACTGAGTATGACCGCACCACCTTGCGCATTCTCCTTGAACAAACCGTCGTGTGCATCACCAGCTGAGATAAGAATTTGTCCACCTATTGCTTTTCTTCTGTTGGTCGTTTTTCCTACAGATAGCGTTATATCTGCACCTCGTTCATGATTTGATTCTCCAGTCAGGATCAGTATCTCTCCCGCAGCATTGGAAGCAGAATCTCCTGTATTGATGCTCAACAGTCCTGACTGATCAATTGAGGTGCCTGTTTTTATAGACATTCCACCAGAACGGATTCCCGTAGACGTAGCCATACTGATGTTCCCACTAGAAGCCACATCGGAGGTGCCCGACAATATATTCACATGTCCTCCGGACAAAGATGATTTTGCTTTTCCTGCCATCAGTGAAACGTTCCCTCCGCTGAATCCCTTCCCTTCTCCAACAGCAATTCTAATTGATCCTGCTACCCCCGTACTTGCTTTGCCCGTTCCAAGTGTCAAGCTGCCAGAATTATGTGAGCTACTATCTCCAGTAGATAGTGAAACTGAACCACTCGATCCATGCCTTCCTGACGTCGCAGTATGCATGAGAAGACTTCCGCTATTAGAGTCGTCTGAATTTCCTGAAAACATCGCAATCGATCCTCCGGTTCCACTCATGGCTTTTCCACCATAAATTGTGACATTGCCAGCTATATCTCGTGCATTATAGCGACCGAACGAGGCTCCTCCTAGAATTTCTACATTTCCACCTTCTCCACCGTTGTGCACATCCTTTGCCTTATTGGGACCTGCACTTATTGAAATAGAGCCTCCACTTGCATGGGATTCTTCGGTACTTCCAGCAAGTAGACTAATGCCACCACCATTTACTTGGGACGCATTGCCAGCATGTATGCCAATGTCTCCAACAGTTCCGCTCTTTGAAGTCCCAGTCTGAATATAGACGTGACCGGTTCCTGCTAGCTTTTGTCCATGGCCTGTACGTATGGATATGTTTCCACTCAAGCCCGAGCTCTTGGCTTCTGCACTAATAATTTCAACATCCCCGCTGGATGAAGAAGAACTCATTCCCGAGAGAAGTTGCACACTACCTCCGACACCATCACCGTTGACATCACCAGCCTGGATGTAGGTATCTCCACCTACTTTGGTGGATCCAGTACCAACTTTGAGATTAATGTGTCCAGCTCTTCCTGTTCTAGAAGATCCAGTACTGACGTTCACATTTCCAGATGGGCCTGACATCGAAAATCCCGTGCTCAGAGTTACCGATCCACTTTCCCCTCCCCCCGTAGCAGAATGAATGCTTATAGTGCCGCTACTTCCGGATGCCGAAGCACCTGATACCAGGTCAATCGTACCTCCAGCCACATTAGATGTTGATCCAGCTTCTACTAGTATATTCGAGGTACCTCTACCACCATATCCGCCGCTGATAGTAATGTTTCCTGCAGACCCGCTCAGCGCGTCGCCCGTTTGGAGAGTAAGAACACCAGTGTCAGAAGTGGCAGAATTACCACTCGTGATACGTACTGCTCCACTAACAATGCTTCTATCATTTTCAGTGTTTTTTGTCGCAATAGATATTTCTCCACTCTCCTGAGACATTCTACCTCCTGACGATATGGAAATAGAGCCTCCGCTGGTTCCTGTTGACTCACCTCCTGAAATACTAACATTGCCACCTCTAGCTTTCTGCCATTGTCGACCTTGAGAGTCACCTCCGGATATGAATACATCACCTCCATACGTTCCATATTGTGTCTTTTTATTCGTTCCATTTCCACCCATTATGTTGACAGCGCCTGCATGTGATGACGATGCTGCTGAATCTCCGCTATACAGGAAAACATTCCCTCCATTTCCAGCCTGGCTAGAACCGACATTGATTTTGATATCTCCTCCCTGTTTATCAGCAGAAGATCCCGTACTGAGCAATATTGACCCACTCATTCCTCTTGACGAATTGCCAGTAACTATTGCCATGCTACCACTTGATCCTTTTTTTCCTGATTCTGACGTATAAATGTTAACGTCCCCGCTATTCAGAGCATCACTATAACCAGATGCTAGCGTGACGCCTCCACCCGATTGAAAAGAACCTGCAGTATCACCCGCTCGTATTTTGATACTCCCTCCGTCCATATTACTGCTTTTCCCAGCTATGAGGCCAATGGATCCACTAGATCCCGTGAGCGAAGGACCTGTTGATAATGAGATATCGCCCGATTTTATTTTACTACTTTGACCTGTGGCGATTTCTATTTTCCCACTTGAGCCATAATATGCAGAGTCACTGGTACCGATGGTGACCGATCCACTAGATGTTCTCTTACTTTTGCCACTAATGATATTGACATCCCCTCCAGAGCTTGCGCGTGCGGATCCACCAGATAAGGAAATTTCACCAGCTACACGTTGAAAACATCTTTTTAGCAAAATCATAACTTTAATGAAATGCACCAACCTTTATCGTCAGATCCACCTCCGTTTGCAGAGCCTCCCTCGATCAAGACCCTTCCACCCTTTCCACCGTTCAGATTCTGAGTACTACTCCCGTGACCAGCAACCAATTCGATATCGCCACCTTTTACGGAGCCGTAAGTCGCTTCACCAGCTGACATATGCAAATTGCCACCATCGCCCTTGTTGCCACTACCGACAGTAATTCGAATGTCACCACCTGCACCCGACTTGCTTCGACCTGTACTTAAATCCATCGCTCCACTCGGTCCAAAAGTGGTGTTTCCTGTCCGGATCGTCACTCTTCCAGATACACCACGAGACCCAGCATTGGCGGTTTGCATTTCTATGCCACCGCTCGACGCCGCTATACTTTTTCCCGAATAAATCTCGATCTTTCCCCCCGAGGAGGTAGCGGATGTTCCACCTTCTAGATGTAGCTGCCCCCCCGTATCCTTATTCGCGTTCTTCCCTGAAGCTTCTCCACCAAATATTATAATGGAACCTCCATCCCCGCCATTCGAAGTTTGCTTGCTTTTACCACTACCAGCACTCAAATTGATGGACCCACCGCTGGCCGAATCTACGACATACATCAAGAAGAAAAATCTACCATGATTTGTCAGATTACATACTTGCGCTTGAGTCTCCAGCGGAGATATTGACACTTCCACCATCGCCCGTACCTCCGGTTCCAGCAGATAGTGCAATGTTTCCTGCATGCCCTTTCAAAGCATGCCCACTCTGTACACTGATACTTCCCGAGTCGGCAGTAGACGATGACCCGGACATGATTGAAACAAATCCGGACGATCCTCTTATATCGGAGGAAGCGGTGTTAAGAGATAGATCTCCACTAGATGCTGCCGTTGAAGCACCGGTCGTGATGCTTACTCTGCCTCCTGTAGCTTTTGTAGTTGTGTTGCCTGCTTGCAAATCAATATCACCACCATTTCCTTTGTCACCGGTTCCGACAAGTATTTGTATGGAGCCTCCAGTGCCTTTATTCGAAAAACCGGTTGTAAGAGACAATTTACCAGAGTTTCCATATGATGCATTGCCGGTGCTAAGTAGCAAAGCGCCAGTGACCCCTTTGCCAGCAGTATTTGCCGTCGTGATCTGTATGCGCCCACTCGATGAAACCTGACTGTAACCAGAATGCATCCTAATATCACCGCCCGATCCCGTACGACTATACCCAGCTTCTACTCGTACATCTCCCCCTTCATTGTGCTTCATTCCGCCTTGAGAGGCTCCTCCAAAAATGGCGACGTGGCCACCATCACCAGAATTTTTATTTTGACCTTCACCACCAGTTAGTGTGATTGAGCCACCTCTGGTCGATGACTTCGAGATTGTCGCACCTGCGGAGATATCCACATCTCCTCCATTACCAGTAGAACCGGTTCCAACCAAAAGTGATAATTTTCCTCCATATCCACCAGCTGCAGTTCCACTTTTGAGTGTTATACCTCCTGATTCACCTTTATCTGTGGTACCACTTTCCAAAACTATACTTCCACTAGGACCAATCGCACCAGCTTTAGCCGTTCTCAAAGCTACATCTCCACTTGAAGCTTTCTCACTGTCACCAGAAAGTATACTTATAGACCCTCCGCTTCGATTGTCTGATGTAGAGCCTCCTTCAATAGCGACAAATCCCCCTTCCCCGATACTGCCTTTACCAGAAGCCAAAATGATTTGTCCAGATCGTCCATACTGTGCATTTCCGGTTGAAACAAATACAGCGCCAGAATTCCCATATGTAGTATCTCCGGTTTGTAGGTCGATTATGCCACTAACACCTTTTGCACCAGAGGCAGCCGTCGCGATATTAATGGAGCCACTGGATGCGGAGATCCCCTTGCCGGATAGAAGGGTAACGGATCCTCCATATCCTGCGGCGGCACTGCCACCTTCGACTCTGACATGTCCCCCATTGTCCAATGAGTTCATGCCACGAGCGTGACCTCCCTTGATGTTGACGATACCCCCGTCTCCACCATCAGTCGAGTGGGAAGATGAACCTTCACCACCAGCTATATCGATTGTTCCTCCAGAGTATCTCGCGGCAGACGTTCTTCCAGCAGTCAGCGCTAAGTCACCTCCAGCTTCTCGATCTCCTCCACCAACCGTGATCGATATAGTGCCAGCTCTACCGGAATTTGCATTTCCTGATTCGATGGAGATGTCGCCTGTATCACCAGCAGCACTATCACCAGTTTGGAGAGTGACGGTTCCAGTGCCACCATTTCCACTCTTACTGGAAGAAGCTGAAGCAATTTCGACTTTACCGCTCGATCTTTTAGCACTGAGACCAGATTGAAGCAGTACGCTACCTCCTATTCCTTCCGTTGCCTTTCCACCTTCAAGATGTAAGGACCCAGCACGATCATTGGGGGATGTGCCTCGAGACTCGCCAGCCTTGATCAAGACAAGCCCACCGTCACCACCATCACCAAAATTTACACTTGTACCGGCACCTGCAGCGATCTCTACATTTCCTCCTCGACTAGCTATCGCATTGGAAGATCCGGATTGCAGAGAAATTGTACCACCATCACCCACCGTGTTGTTTCCAGTATTGATAAATACATTGCCTGCCATGTGACTGGAATGGCCAGTGACTAAGTGAATCGATCCTGCTTTCAAACTAGACTTTCCTGTCTGTAACATGATTCTGCCTGATTCGGAGTTCGATTTTGCGCTTTTCAAAAAGATATTGCCACTTGAACTACTTGCAGATGAACCCCCTAATATGATTGCATCGCCACCATGAGATAAAATACTTGATCCACCACCCAGCACCAATCGTCCTCCATCACCTTCTGCTGAATATCCTCCTTTGATTTCAACGGACCCACCTTGACCTACTCCCAGCAAGGAAGACTGCATGCCGTCCCCTTCACCACCTGAGATAGATACATGTCCACCTTTACCACCATTTTGTGAACGTCCAGATCCAGCAAGTATTGTTATGTTCCCTCCTTGTTGATTGTCTCGTTGTGCATTCCCGCTTTGAAGTAAAACAGAACCCACGGTACCATTTGTGCTTGTTCCACTTTTTATACTGATAGTACCACTGTCTTGCATCGTGGTATTTCCAGTAAAAATCATGACATCCCCGGATATCCCTCGCGCAGCATTACCAGTGCTCATGACAATTGAGGCAGTTTTCGATGACATTAAATCATCGGATGTAGCTAGCTCCAATAGTCCGCTCGAATCAGTACCGCTTCCCCCAGTGGTTATCCGAACCTTTCCACCAGCACCTTCCTCACTTGTGCCACCACTAATCTCCACATTTCCCGCGGTACCAGTCTTTGAATCCCCCCCTTTGATACGTATATTACCAGCATGATTCGATGCTGAGCTTCCTGTGAGAATCTCTAGGTCGCCTGTTTGATTGTGCGCACTCCCCGTGGATATTACAATCCGTCCAGTTTGCCCATTTCCACTTGACGAAGCAGACCCAATAGCGACTGTTCCGCTAAAACCATCCGCACTCGTTCCACTCAAGAATTTAAGGGAACCCCCTGTGCCGTTTCTACTTTTGCCTCCGAAGATGTTCACTTCTCCACCGCTTGATGATGATTGCATGCCGGAAGACTGGCCCCCGCCTATTGTGACGTCTCCACCCAGCGATGCTTCATCATTCAATCCACCACCGGCGGTCAATTTCAATGAACCTCCGGTGCCGTCGAGCATTGTTGTAGATCCTGCAACAACATGCACATTTCCTCCTTCAACACTTTCACCCGATCCAACCCGTATGGCAATTGATCCACTCTCTGCACTCGACTTTCCTGTTTTGAGTATGAGCGTTCCGGATGGTTTGCTAATCGTATCACCAGTTGCAATTTCCATATCACCGCTGGCACGTGTGGATACACCTTCCTCTGTTCTAATTGTTACGCGGCCAGTAGTTGATGACTTGGAAGTTCCGGAAGTGAGATAAATTCCACCACCTTCATCCTGTTCCGACGCCCCAGCACTCATAAATATATTTCCTCCATGCCTATCCGTAGATGATCCAATCGATAATGTAATGTTTCCACTTTGATGTAAGGCATTACCAGTGTGAATCTGAATCGTACCAGACGTACCCTTTATGCTTTCACCAGTCCTTATAGCAATGACACCAGAACTTCCTTCTTGAATCGTACGAGCAGTAGCGATCTGCAAATCCCCGCTAGAACGAGCATTTCCTTCGCCAGTCGTGATAGATATTTTACCCCCAGAACCATCGCCAATTCCGGCTTCCAGATTGATATTTCCACCATCACCAGTACTCGAATTACCACCCCTCATCACGATACTTCCCCCTTTGATATTCCCACCAGGATCAATCTCGCTGTAAGCATTGCCTCCACTGATAGACACCTGTCCACCGCGCCCTCTGTTTGGATTAAGCCCATCACCAGCTCTGATTATGATTTCTTTTCCTGGGGAGTTGATACCCTTCTCATTTCCAGCAACAATAACAACAGGGCCACCCGACAAGACTTCAACAATCGACTGATTGAAGACAACCGAATAATTTCTCTCATCGACAGTTGATCCAAAAAGGCTTGCTTCTCCACCAGCACCGCTGTCCGCCTGATATAAGACGACATCTCCAATTAAAATAGATCTTGGTACTTTGTGCTTCGGACATGGTGATTCTGTGATAATTGCATCACATTCAAATACCAAGTCATCTTCCATCGATACGCACGATGAACTTGACGCGCACCAAGCACAGCGCGTTGTGTTTGTGCATGACCCACAATCTTTTTGAGTCTGGCACTGAGGGCTGGATGGACAAGTGCTTCCATCTTTTATCCAGTTGGGGCACTGGACTGGACTAAACGATGGACCATCCTCCCCTCCTTCTAGGCACTGCATTGTAGAATGACAGTAGCCACAATGACGTTCCATTGTACAAGGAACACATTGCTCCATCGCATCCCAATAGTCTGCATCTGCAGGTGCTGAATAAATGGAGCAATTGGGATGATGGATGGAGTGAACCAGGCTGCTTCTGGTTGTATTCAATGATGTAACATCGAAAAGATCAGATAGCAGCCACATCCAGAATAACTTTGATGAAGTCATACTGTACGATATGACTCCTGATCAATGTTCTGGATGTATTTTCAGTCGGGCAACAACTCACTCAGAATTTGCTGAGTAGATGCTTTTATGAATACCTCACGCAATTTTCGCGCGTATAGAGGCTTTCAAGTCTGATTTGGTTGAATCTTCGGATCCAAATCTTCCGAAGCGTCACTCTATCAAATAAATTTCCTAACCTGAGAAGATATCTATTTCGGGGTGACGCTTTGGAAGATTTGAAATCCTTGGACGCAAAGACTTATATTACAATGCAGCTCTAGGGTCGTTTCGAAATTTGAAAACTTTGAAGCCGACCCGAAAGCGGGCTCGGGTCACGAACACTTGTCGACGTGACGTTGAAGAACGCGCTTCTATGCACTATCTTCCTTCAATTGCGCGGAAAGTTTACATTTCTTTAAGGCTAAATGTAACGTTTGCGGCAATGTGGGGAAGAATAATGCTTTTTGATTGTCAAATTTAATAAGGTTGCGTTTTGGATTCGTCACGGTAATGACCTAATTTTGAATATCTAAAAAAATTATCTTCCATATACTGTGTCGCTTAGATAAAAATAAATAAATTACGTCAGACCATTCAGTCACATCACGTGACAAAGCTGACTACAATCATGACATTTCAAGCGTATATAATTCGAGGGATGTTGCACACTCGTTGATTAATCACTGAAATTTGGTGACAGCCGTGTAACAATTCAAACCTTCAAATGCATATATTCAGGACTATAAAAGACTACCATTCATGCACAGCGTCGCTGATCAAAAGCTTTGCTCAGCTGGTAATTTCACAATATATTGCTCTACACCTTCTTTCTGATGCTGAGGAAGTACCGGTCCACGTAGAATTTGAAAAATAGTGCAAAATAGCTCGAGTACATCAAAATAGCCCACTTGAGATTTTCTGAATCGACGTGGCACTCGATACCTTTCAACGTATAGTAAACGTTGAGACCGCAGACTGTGACACCAACGACCATCTACATCGGGTCGATCAGCCAATATATCTGAGCATGAAGAAGTTATTGCGTACCTGGCAAAGCTGGAATGTTGTCACAAATCGGGCCCATCGAGGCCGCATACCAATCGCAACCAAAAAATAATAAAAGTACATGACAGCATGAACAGAGTAATTCATCGCGGCGAACGAGATACCACTGAATCGGAGAGAACATTATTTATCTGACATGGTCGCTTTTCATGTCAGCTCGATCAAACCTTGCAGATGTGGAGGCAAACGCGTGCCAACAAAACAGTAGAACCGTCACATGATGGTACCAATGTAAGAATATAAGGGGTTTTTTTCGGAGCACTATGAATAAGGTATCGAATAATTCAGGGATCTAATCAGATATTCCATGGCAACGGATACGTTACTGTGGTGCATAACCAATCACAAGCAAAGATAGCTGTGCGTTACTTTGGAGAAGATAAACAAGGTGATCCAGAGCCCCACGTGCCCTTTGTCGTAAAGCTTGACTGGATCGGCGCAAACACCGACATAAGCGCCACGATTGTACAGTAAATTGAGCAGTGGCGGCACGGTTCGGATGCTCCCAATGCCACTGAATATGGCTAGTAGTAGATTCCATGAGGCCAATGCACTGCACAAGAAGCTGAATACACCCCGAGACAACTCATTTTGAAAGATTCACTATACAAACGCAAGTTGTATGGTTTTCGCCCTTCCATATAGCGACGCCCAGCAAATATTGCAAAGCAATAGAGTAGACTCAATGCAAGCACGTGCGCTATAGTTCCTTTGCAGAATTCTATAGCAGGGGCTGAAACCTGTGGCATTCACATAAGACGTGAGGCAAATCACACAGCAATAATTGCACAGTTGTTGCATCACACAATCCTACCCAATTTCGTTCAAAAGTAAGAACCGGTAAATGCGGAAAAGGTCCATTCGTGGATTCAAGTAAGCGCATATCCATTAATGCGGTATTTGTTTGCCAGCCAGTACAAAACTTTTCTATATTTTCAAGGATGAAGGCCCTGAGCTTGTGTTCTCCTTCCAAAAGTTATCCCCATTAATAGCCTATACTGAAACGACATGACAGAGCCGACTTCTTCGGTAAACGATCATTCACGGTTGCAAACGTATCGGTCGAAGTTATGGATGAACTCCAGGCCCATAACATGGTTTGTAGCCAAATTGATCCATTCTACTTGTCATTACTACGATATCGGCAGCGAAGATTCAAAGAATCCGCTACAATGTGCAGTATGATCTTATCTCAGAATCCTCACGACCAGGTACCAGCTGCGCTCACGTACAATATTCACATAATCGTAATCCGTTTGTAACGAAAATAGGCTGTGTGGATCACCAAAGTCCGAGCACTGACTCAAGGAAGTTATGTTGATGACACTGAATTGGAGGTGGAAGGAGCATCCGATTTACTGATGGATGACAACGTACTTGCTTCCGTACCAAGACCAGGAACATCACTTGGTCGTCCGTCTACACAATCAAAATCGCAGGCTGTGAATTCCTGCTTACGTCCGACTTCTTTGGCAGGGAGGCCCCTTACTGGATTTACACGGCCTGGTACAAATTTCAGACCTAATACAAAAGGAATTACTATCGACGAAGCACTTCAAGGCACGCGGCCTGGTACTTCTCGCCCTAATACTTCATTTGGTCGTCAAATCCGCCTCGGGACCGCTCCCATACAGACAGAGAATCAGAGTTCTTTTATTGATGTCGACATGCTTGATCTCAAACGTCATGCCTCGAAGCCAGTCATTGCTAAATCACTGGTTGATTATCTCTTATATCATGAGCGTAATCCGAGAAGAGCATTGGAGCTAGCCTCAGAAGCCACCGTAGCTTCTAATTATAAAGATTGGTGGTGGAAAGCTCGACTGGGCAAATGTTATTATCACCTGGGACTGTTGCGAGATGCAGAGAAGCAACTCTGTTCAGCCCTGCGTAATCAGGAAATGATGGTATGCTATTTGGAGCTTTGCAAAGTATATATTCGAATGGATCAACCAAATAAAGCACTAGAATATTTTGAAACCGCCCGACAGAGATTCCCACAAGATGTGAACATCTTGCTTGGAATAGCTCGAGTAAATGACATGCTTCAAGACATTGACCAGTCCACCGCGTATTATAAGGAGGTTCTTAAAGTGGAAGCATGTAATGTAGAAGCAATAGCTTGCTTGGCATCCAACTATTTCTACACAGATCATCCTGAAATCGCAGTAGGATATTACAGGCGATTACTGCAAATGGGCGTCAACACTGCTGAACTCTGGTGTAATATTGGACTTTGTTGCTTTTATGCTTCCTTGTATGACATGACGTTATCATGCTTCGACCGGGCTTTATACATGGCATCAGATGATTGTATGGCTGATATCTGGTATAATATAGGTCACGTGGCAATTGGTATTGGCGATTTTGGGCTGGCCTATCAGGCTTATAAAATCGCTGTAGCTACGGATAGCAATCATGCAGAGGCATATAACAATCTGGGCGTTCTAGAAGCTCGAAAAGGAAATGCTGTGCAAGCTCAATCAAACTATGTGACCGCTGACAATCTGGCATGCTATCTGTACGAGCCTACCTATAATCAAGGTACCTTTAGTGATATCTTCCTACATTGGTGATAATGCTCACTGACAGTTATATCCGATGTAGCATTGCTCGAATACACGGACGGGAATTTTCAGAAGGCATATGTCAGGGTCAATGAAGCACTTCGTAGGAATGCAAATCACGGTGATTCTATAGAATTGAAAAAGTATCTCCAGAGTCTATTAGTATCAGTTTGAGCTAAACATGGTTAAACTCTGAGTGACATAGCAATACGTTGATCAAGCCAAAAGCAATCGAAGCGTATAGGTCGCCATTTATGTTGAAACTTACTTACAAAAAATAGTCTGGGGTTCGTTTTTTCTCATTGAATGTACTATCACGAGGGGCTGGATCGAACTGGATGAATTTACACGTGTCGTAGACTTTGTCACCAGCGCGATCGCACATGACTTCATCGATTTCCATCAAAGCAGCTTGGTTACCGCAACGATAACAGTAATTGGGGGCACTGAAAATAGTGACCACTCCGCGATTATGTGTCCATTGATAACCTTCCATAACAAGTTGATGTGCGCGGGCTATGAACGTTAAACCATTGCTACGTTTGAATTGTTCAGTGATGTCTTGACCAAACGTATATCCAGCTCCTCTAGGTGATACACCCCATCCACTGCGATCGTCCGGGTCTGACCAAACAAGATCACACATGGGCCCTTCGTGCGGCACTTCTTGGACACGATCTAATGAGCGAGCATGGTCTAGAGTATCGATCGAAGGAGAGAGACCACCATGCATACAGAAGACTCGATTTTCAATTAACGCAGTCATGGGAAGATGATCGAATAAGTCAGTGAAATACTTCCACACATTTGCGTTCCCATACTTCCTCAAACACTCATCATAAAAACCATACACTTGAGTGATCTGACGACTCTCATGATTACCTCTCAAGATAGTGATTCGCTCTCGATATCGCACCTTTAATGCGACCAGCAATGTAACACTTTCTAAGGAATAATACCCGCGGTCCACATAATCGCCCATGAAGAGATAATTCGTGTCGGGACAATTTCCACCAATTCGGAATAGCTCGAGTAAATCATAAAATTGACCGTGAATGTCACCACACACGGTTACGGGGCACTTTACGGGCTGGACATTCGACTCCGATGCTAAGATTTCTTTTCCTTTTTGACAGAGATCGAAAATTTCGTTTTCACCAAGATTTTCAGCGCGACAAAGACGTTCAATCTGTGCATCCAAAGCTTTAATGTCGCCTCTGGAATCCATCTCTATCAAGGCGACTGAATAGCTGCTGTGAAACTGGCGTAAAATGAGTAAAAAAGTCGCCGAAGTACGTCACAATTCCTTTAAGGGAGGAAGGCGATATACCGTGATAGATTGCACGCACGTAATTGACGTACGGGCGAACTTAGCAGTAGAGCTTTCAAGAGACGCAATTCGTCATGGCAAACGCCCGTGCTTCGCGGTACGAAGGAACGGCTAAAGATGAAGAGGTAGAAGCCTTGTCGGCGAAATTGAGGGAAAATCTGAGAATGAATATTCGATATATGGTGCAGCAACTTGCTTCACTCTTACTCTATCACGCATTTTAATGCACCTGACAGGCAGATTACGAGGTTTTATCGGAAGCTTGGATTGACATGGCAAAGCAGATTGAGAGAGTTGGAGAGATTACTGAGATGGTATCCATTTCTAGCATGATTCAACACACAAGGATCTGATGGAGGTATACCAGGAGCGGAATTTGCCCAAGGCCAAGGGTGTGACTGTGTGGGAATGCGAGGAAGTTGCTCTTCGGTAGTTTTCGTTGCATCTCGGTATTGACTTATCGCTGACTTTTTGTTTATCAAAGTTATCTATTGGAAGATGGAAAATTGAATTTGTTCGGTATAGATTAAACGAGTTCCGCTCAGCTTACATTCTTCATGCCTAGATGCTTGCGCAACCTTATTGCTTACAATGAATTTTTGAGAGCATCAGATTCACTTTCTCAGCAGATGACTGTAATTTCTCACCTTCTGCCTTCCATCTCTTTTTTCTTAATCTAGTGTCCTGGAAGCGTGAGATGCAGGACGCCATGCATCAGTTTGAAAAAGGAATGGGACTGACACTGAAGAATGCTTGGTTCCATGCAGAAGCCGTGCATGTAAGCACTGTGTTGAATAACATTTTATTCTAAGATGAGATCGACTTTTGAAGATAACAGACTTGCCCAAGTTAGTCGAATACGTGCACACTGTACTACAATGTGCTGTCCAAAAGCCAAATGTGAGTCATACCGTCTTCCATGCCTCGAGATGGCTGCTTTTCTCAATCCATCGAGCCTTTCAAGATTTTGAAAGAAAAAGAGATGGAGCCTTGTCAAGAGATAAGTGTCATTTATTATCTACTTGGAATCACAAAGCAGTTGGAAAGTATGGACGAAAGCAGGTTTGCCCCAAAGATCAGATCATCACATATTGTTGATACATGATCCCGTAGGTTGGTTCCTTTGTTTGTGGAGGAGAAGATATTCCAGCTTCTCACAAAGCACCTAGTGCTCCAATTTCACTTATTACAAGTACGTTAATGACATATGCGAAATTCTAAATTGTCGACACTTGAACTAGGAGGATACCGTGCTGGCTGCTTTGGATACGTTGAGCTTGATGTGTGGTACAGAACACTTTCAATCTCACCCTGTAAATTTCGAAATATGCCGAAAGGTTCTGCGCATTGCAAATTCATGTGTCTACTGTAGGAAGATTATCTCGATTCAGATGATGTTGCATCAGCTCTGTGGATGATTCGTGGTAAGTCCTACTTAGTGAACATTTGGTGAAAAAGAGCTCATAAGTGGATCGATGAGCTAGACATAATTCTCCCAAAATATGTTCACGATGCGGATTATCGACGCCGATTTCGTGCGCTGCTGGATCGAATTCAGTTGACTCGGAATTAGTCCTGGATTATATAATTACATAAAGAGGTACTCGAAAAGCATATTACCCGCATACTACACAGGAAAGAAAAAGTAATAATATAAACGTACGAAAGCCAAACCTCCCACGCCAGATTTTTCGAATTCAAGCTCAAATCACATCGACATTGGATGGTGGCATGAGTGCTCATGACCCAACGATTTATACTTTGATGCTGACAATAATTTGTTTCTCTCTGTTGATTTTTTTGCTCATGCAATTACTAATCTCACTGTACAATAAAAACAAGATATTTTCGTGGGCAACATGTTTCCATGTGCTGTGTTTATTATGGACCATATTAAGGTCAGCGTATTGGATACGAATTCAAAGTCGATATGAGATGACTTATCTGGAGCTCTATTTACTTTATTGGTTCCCCACACCCATTCAGTAAGCAAAAAAGGACGAGCTTCTATCCGCCGATGTGTGAATATGTCAATTGTAGATTCGCCAATTTTTCATTACTGATCCTGTTTTATATTCAAGTTCTCACGGGCAAGCAATGGCAGCTCAAGTGGCGCACGATATGTCTGCCGTTATATCTAGTGTTGACAATGTCGATGGCAACATTCACAGTCGTTTGGGCTCTAAACTCCTCAAACGATCTTGACAATGCTGTACAATTTGGAGACAAATATGACGAGGAATTTTACAAAGTGATGGGAGTTCGAGTTCAATTGGAATACTCTGCATTTTCTTTTTTCTTGTTAGGTACACTGTTTGGTCTTTTCGGGTGGAAGCTTATCAATGTAAGTTTATTTGATCGTCGATGCACGCATGGTCCTACCAGACTCAAGATTCGACCATTTGATAGATCGAAAGGTGGAAGCAGAGACGTTTATTGGTATCTAGGCCCAGGGTACGTAAAATGGTGGAACTTTTTGCTCGTTCGATAAGCAACCCATATGCGATGCTAGAAATCAATTGTTTTGTGACGGGATGTACATTGGTAGAATCTGGCCGTGATCAATTGCTTGTTGTTCTTTATATTTGTCACTCGGGGTATGAGAGACTTGGCTACTTCAAAAAACTGGCTTCTTGGTATATGGAATCAGCTAGAAATGTACAACAGGGTCACCACATTCGCCTATTTCATATTTTTCTGCTTTTGGGAATTTCTGCCCACAATTTTACTATTGTGTCTCCTCACAACTAAAGCGGGTGGTGTTGGAGGTAAAAATTCCTATCAATTTACGACAATGCATTTTATCTGTATCGCTTTCGTAGCTCCACGGCGCCGTTCATCGAATGCACGGAAACTTCCTGACTTTGGTATTTTCCATATCATTATTGCTGGACGGGGAAAGAATGAAGGAAAATGGATGGCGAGTCCTTTAACGCACTCCTATGGGAGCACACGGATGGCATCATCTTCATTGCTGGCTCGAAAACAACCCTTCAGTGATTTTTCTTCCTTTTCTCATCGCCCAGTGATTCAGCAGCCGCATTGGATACACTCTGACGGTGATGAGAATTACACTTCAAATACTTGTCAATTATAAATTTTGTTACTGGCTGTATTGGGCTGAAGAGCATTAGAAAAAATATCTTGGATATGATAGCATCAATGATAGGATGTACATAGATATATCAATACAATACGCAATACCTTTTGCTTCATAGAGATTTATACATAGAATCTGGTGTGTTTGGCAACCCTAACAGAGTCATGCGGAGCTTTTGAGCTGAACAACTCGTTGCAGTACCGGTGGCCGTGGCTACCTCTGTATCTCTGGATGGCCCATGAATTGAGAATTGTGTTGTGCGCGTCTCCGACTGATTCATGGGTTCTGTGGCAAAATATACAATTTCTTGGTCCATTTGCTGCGGCTTTACCTTCTCCACGGGTGATGAAGTGGCGGTCTGATACCCATTGATTTTCGCGAATAATACCCGCAGTATGCGCTCCCGTTCTTCCCAGCTCAATTTTCTCAAGTCTACGTCGCACTGCTTGCGGATGTCGCTGACTGTGAGGCCATGTGTCGGTTTTTCCATCTCAGCATCACCATTCAGAGATCTCGGTGAAAGATGTGGGAATCGTATTCGGCCAGCTTGTGCCGGCTCTGCTGCTTTCATTTTAGCGTTATAAATTCGCAATGCCTGCTGAGCACAGAAGTGCTTGGCTTCAGTTTCTTGCCTACGCTCGCGTACAAGCTCTAGTCGGACCTGTTCGATTGATTCTAGTAAGAATTTCTCGACAAGGGTCCGCTGATCCAAAACTGTCTGACTCAAACGTCTTAGCTGGCGCAATTCCTTGTTTTTCAAAAATACCAGCTGCCTTAGGCCCTCTACATCGATAGCCTTGTCCTCTATAGCTTTGGTGACCTTGTTCTCTTGCGTGTGCTGATAGTGCTCAAATGCTTGCATGCTTTGACTCAGCTGTACTTGTGTTTCCTTCACCTGCTTTTGTAGCTGACGAATTACTCTTTGCTGCTTTCCTGCCTGGCTTGCATACTCGTGCTCTTTGTCGTGGGATATTTGCAATTCCAGCGCGAGCTTTCTGACTTGTTCCTCTCGTTCTTGTTTGTCTCTGTGCAGCTCCTCGGTGATCTGTAACTGGAATTGTAATTCTGCTTTCATTCGCCTATTATCTGATATAATTTTTCTCGTATCAGCATCCAGTCCATTCCGTGCATCCTCTCTAGCTTGTTGCTTCACAAGGTCGAATTTTCGTTCGTAATCTCGCTGCAGTTTTGACTTTTCTTCGAGATTATGACGTTCGGAATCCAACAATGATTTTTCGAATGACTCCCGCTCTTGCTTCAAAAGTTCCTGTAGTTCATTCATTTCTGCATGCAACGAGTTTTTGAGATCTCGAAAAGGTTCCAGTTGCTGAACATCTTTGCGTAATTCAACCACTTCCTGGTTCCATTGATCTCGTTGTGTCCTATGATTATCTTCAGCTTGTGCGAGTAGAGATGCCTTGCTATGTTTCAAAGCCATAACCTCTGTAGCGTATTTAAGCTTGGAAACGGCCAACTTTTCGGAAAATTGCGCCACTTTCATATCTCGCTTATGAATTTCCTGCTGAAGATAGCACACCACCTCGTTTGACTCTTGCTCTCGTTTTCGTTGCATTTCGGTCAAGCTCTGATTTTCTGTTTGCAATTCTGTGACTCGAAGCATCAGAAGCTGTAATTGATCGGTGTGGATTTGCTGATCAAGGATTTCTAGAGGTGATAATTGAAAAGTAGCTACTTTGGATTGTAAACTTATTTTTCGGTCAATTGCAGCCTTTTCCTCAGACTGTTGTTTATTCATCAGCTCAGAAACCGCCATAGCTAATTGTTTACTCTGCAACGTCGACTTCTTGACGTCCAATTTGTCAGCTTGTACTGCATCATCTATCTGAGCAGCATTCATGAATTCGATTTATCCACCTGAGGTTTGTTTATCGTCTGCGGAACAAATTTAGAGCAAATCCAGAATTAGAATGCTTTGTGAATTCAGCCGTCAACGATTCGATCGACATTTAGCGGCGGAGCTTAACCAGCTCAGTTGAGGCTTGCAAACAAACGAAATGGATACGGAAGAGAGACACAGAGATGCAGGAAACGATTAGAGCAGCAATGAGAATCAATAGCAAATTGCCCAAGAGCCAAAGACAGATATTTTCATCTCATTTTAACCTGAATATTAGCCTCTATCGCCAAAATATGGCGCAACTAAAGGTAACTAAAGCATCAGGACTAAACTCAAAGTATCCAAGCATAGCCGACGTAGAACCAGCATCGGTATTAGACGATGTTTTCGCAGCGTTGACAGTCAATAAGCGCTGCTTTCGACTTGCAGGGAATGAAATTTCTGTCTTATCCTCACCACGAGCATTCTTTGAGAGCTTGCTCGAGAATATAAGCACTGCGGAGCGCAAAATTTCAGTTTCATCCTTGTATATCGGAACGGGAGATCTTGAAAGAAAGCTTGTAGACTGCTTGCGCGCTCGACTTGATGCCAATCCAAACGTCAAAGCTCAAATCGTACTGGATTACGCTCGCGCACAGCGAAATGGTCCCGCTGGTTCATCAGTGGGACTCCTTCTCCCACTGATAGAAGAATTTCCGCGTCAAATAGAGCTTAATTTGTACAGAGTACCTCAACTTGAAGGCTGGAAACGAATGCTCCCTTCACCATGGAACGAGATATTTGGAGTCTCGCACAGCAAAGTTTATGCAGTAGATAACAAAGTGATCATCAGCGGGGCAAACTTGAGCGAGGAATACTTCTCGAATCGACAAGATCGATACATTCAGATCAATGACATTCTAGAGCATAACTTGGCGCACTTTTATCATAATCTGGTGGATCTGATTTCAACCTTCAGTTTACGTGTGATGACAGAACCAACGGGACAGTATCGGCTACTTAAGCAAGCCAAGCAATCAAAGGAGTCTTCGTTCCAGACTCGACTGAATGATTTAATGAAATGTGACCAGCAAATGGAATCTCAGACAGATAAATCAGTGGAGGGCACCATCTTCGATACTTGGGCTATTCCTACATTTCAATTTGGACCGTTAGGGATCACGTCAGACGAAGAGGTTCTATTTCGATTACTTAATACCTTACCGGCCGAGACCAAGCTTGACATCGCAACTGGTTACTTGAATCTCTCGCCAGTATTTGAAAAATACTTACTGGAGTGTAAGCCTCGATTGCAAGTCATCACTGCAGCTCCTAGTGCAAACGGATTTCACCGAGCAAAACGTGTTAGAGCCACCATCCCAACCATGTACTCTATGATCGAGAAGCAGTTCTATGGGAAGCTCTGCGGAGCAGCTTCGGATAGCATGAAGATACTACGTGAATATAGTCGTCCGGGATGGACATTTCATGGCAAAGGAATGTGGATCACCCCAGTAAAATCGGGTTCTGTGAAGAGCAAATGCTCCAATTCGGCACTTTCAGTATTTGGAAGCTCAAATTTTGGACTTCGGTCATTTGGCCGTGACATGGAGGCGCAGCTTTATGTTTATACCAAGAATCCCGTATTATGTTCTTTATTGGAGCATGAGAGAACAAGAACAATTGCCCACACGGAAGTTGTAGCAGATCATATCTGGAATCGTCCCGATCGTAAACTAAATAGCTTCTTCAGCTGGAAACAAGGGAAGTGGATACGCCCTTTAGTGAAATATATTCGTCCGTATCTATGATCGTGCGCGAAAAGCGGCCTAGGATACTTTATCTCAGTCGATATCAGTCGGAACTCAATACGATACGAATTTGGTTACTTTCCGGTGCGGCCTCGTGACGATCGACTGGATTTGTTCAAGGGAAATATCTCTCACGTTGAAAGACAGCTCGAGCTCTTTTCGCATTGCCTGTGCCAATACTTCTGATCCGAAAATTTCTCCTTGCTCGTTTTTTTTCCAGTCTCGTATTACAAGCTCTCGTAGTGGAACTAGAAAATCCTGATGCGTTCGATGTTCTCGATATTTTGGCTGTCGGGCCGGATTATGCAACAGCTGCATTTTGATCGGGTCATAATCCCAAAGAAAAGATGTGTGATGAACCCATCGATTTTTGCCAATGCTTTGGGCGTTCCCGCCGCATTTTCGATCGCCAATCACGTAGTCATCTTCTTGCAATCGAAATTGGCTGCTAGGACATAATTGCTTGAAAAAAGGCTCGTAAAATGTTTCGGACCACTTCATGATATTCCTGGGGAATGGCAACACGTGTGGAAGCTTATTCTGGCATGAACACATATATAAGCAAGAAGTTTGTAGTGTACTTATCTGAGCGACCTCACCGTGCTACATAGAAACGATGCAAAAATTGTGTTTTCGTCCACAATAACGGTCCCGCCACCGGTAAATCGTTTCAGAACAGGAATGTTGAGTCTATTGGATGACAACACACGATGAAGCTGGCAATCTTGAATACGACTCATTCCTACTTTTTGCAAGATGGTATGTCTACCAATCGCTCGGCTTTGCCTCCCATGCCCATGACAATTGCCGGCCCTGGGGCCTTATCATTGTATATGAAAAAATTCTCGCTTGCAGAGATTTCATCGCCAGTTGTCGATTTTTCTACTTCTTGCCCTACGCGAAATAAAGCCTCCTCGATTTCTAGCTGCTTTTCTATTGCAACCCCTCGCAATCGGAGATAATTTAGTCCTATTTTTGACATTTTCAGTGGCTGGTGTTGATAGTTTGTTAATATTTCGCATTTTGCTTTCGCGGTCGTTCGCGGGCATCTTCCAGGCAAATTACCGGTGTTTTATGCTAATAAGTGGATGCGTATTTGCTTGGAGCTTCTCTTCTTCATACGAGCACTCGTTTAGTAAGGTGACTTTTGTAGCGATAGCCAGCTGTTCGATGTCACATGCTCTTTGCATCAGGTCAACTCAACTACAAAACAACTTTTTCTGCAGCAGGATCTTCATCATTATTCCCGATTGTTATAAATAGCTGGGCACAATCAACGCCAAAGCGCCGTTGGTAGCCGTTGCGGATAATGTACACACAGTCTCTGCGCTCTAACGTAACAATACTCAGCACACGCTCTCATTTCTGCACTTTATCCGAATGTAAGGAAAATTCTCTATTACAGAAAAAGCTTGCAGCTGAAGCATGGAAGGACGCAAAACAAACGTTAACCCCGGTGTATGGAGAATACTTGTAGAACTGGCAAGTCTTATCGTGGATGTCTGTTTATACTGCTTCTTTGCTCTTCGAACAACCATTGCTGATTATTCCAATGTCGTTTGCGAAACTCACAAGAATCGGCTTATTTGTAATGTCAAAATCGATGAACCTAAATTCCAGTTGAAGCATCTCGTGAAAACTGAGAGCAAAGGCGATTCTGATTTACTTCTTGGAACTTTCGAAGTAATGCTCGATATCGATGAGATGCCTCGTGTCACCACTATCATCTTGAAAGCATTTGGATGTCAGATTCCAATAGCACACGAATGTTCCCAGTGGGAGGAACCCTCGATGCCAATGCTGGATTTAACCTGCGAAACAATTGAAACAAGTGACTATATACACACTTCAACAGAACCGAAGCTTTTCTCCTTTTCCAGTCGAAAGAAAAGCGCATTTACATTACTTGATTGCGGGTCAGCTCTTTCTATGAAAAAAATGGCGAGTAAAGTGACAAGAGTGACCGAAACTTCATTTACTTATGTCAAAGCAAAATCTAGTTCGTGGATCGGTGCCATTTCTGATGACGTAAAGATGAAGTAATTTGTGAAGCATAGAGAACAAGTCATCCGAATTGCTCAGGCGGAGTAAGTTGTACCAAACTTGTCACATTTATAACACACCAAATTTCCTTTATCGTCGCAATTTTATTCTGATACTTCACGTTCAGATGAATACAAAAAGACTCGTTGATTTTGGATGTCTGACATACTATGGCCGATTCACGCACTTCAACGATTATTTGTGTCCATTTCTATCTCTTAATCACCTCTGTCATGTAAGCAAAAGTGTTTATCGCACAAAAGGGCTCTAATTTTTTTTTTATTCTCCATCACTGCTCAGCGCGTAGTCTACAATCGATGTCTGCTCATTTGCGTTAGGCGATACGAGGCCATTTACCACCTTATCAATGTTACTCGAGGAGCTGCCCCCGCGCAATGAGTCACCTCTCTCTGGTTCAATTTTCGAAAAAGTTTGCTTTCGAGTAGGTCTACACGGTGATCGCAACAAATCATCCGTTCGTCGTCGTTTTGGTCTCACCTGAATCTCTGCGCCGATGCCAAGATCTCCAATATGGTTCATTTGCACATCTTGAGTTGGTTCCGCGCCCACTTTCGTATTTTTCTCATCCTTTAATGAGACGATGCAACTAATAAGATGCCTTTTCGATTGCGCTTGCAACGCCTTACTCCGATAATCTCGCAAAACTGCACACGTTTGCGTAAGGCGCATTGTCAGAACTGATATGCGTCAGAAATACCTCTCTCTTGCTCAGTCTTAATCCGTGCTGCTTGCTCCTGCTCAGCGCGTTTCTGTTCAAGAAGAAACAATCTGATTGCAAGCGAACTTAGCTTCTGATAATGATATCTGCCTTAATTTACCTGTCAGAAGCATCAAAGAACCCACGTCCATCGACCGCAGAATGGCTGGCTCCCGCATCAAGACTCACAGAATCCTGCACATCGTAAAAAAGTTCACGTCCAGCTTCAGTTGACGTGTCAATGTCAGATCCAGGCATCAATTTGAATTCGGTTTTGGTGCCCACTGGCTTACTTCCCGTTGTTATTCCCAACACGGCGGCATGTGGAGCCTGCGTGTCCACATTTGCAGGATGCCAAGTTGGCACATCCATCGAAGCCTCTCTTCTCCTGATTTGCTAAAATATTCAATGAAGGAGCCGAAGGTCGACCCGGTTCGTCGTGTAGCGTGTCTCTATTACAGCATTCATTACAATCGACTCAGCATGGAATTTGAAAAGATTATGGTATTCTATATGCAAAATCTTACGCCAAGGAACACCTACATTGGAATCGGTTAGATGCTTTCTGATGCGAGTAGTGAGAGCTTTGGAATGAAATTTTCTAATGAAAAGCGACTTGCTAGTTGGTGAGCCATATTATACATCTTTTTGGGATAAGATCTTTTATTTTGAACAGGGGCGCCTTGATGCAAGAGTAGAAAGACTTGTATCCAATGTTCGGCTTCTTTAGGCGACGAACATGCGTCACCGAGTGCGTATAACTTCTCCAGATTAAGAGGGATACCTTCACACTCCATATTGTATGCTAAATCGAGAGTTCGCTCAATCACCTTTGCGTTGAGCCCCACCTGAATCATTGCATCGTACATTTCTTCGGGAATTTCAAAATTCTGTTTCCGAAATTCGTGAAAAAGAGCAAAACAAACATCGATTCCATGCACTCGAAGAGTTGCATCAAGCATATCCCAAAAAAGAACATGGTCAAGCTTCAGTCCATCAGACAAGATTAAGCGATACGTGTCGATTATGCGATCGATTTCACCATGGATTGCGTAGATGAATATCAGAGCCGTATATGTCTTCAGGTCTGGGCGCACTTCTTGACTCTTCATAGCCTCTTGAATTACAACGGCTTCTGATACTAGCTGCCGCTGAGCACATAAGTCCAGCATTGATGTGTACACATGCTTGGATAACGGTATGTTTTCCTTCAAGACGGAGCGTAGGTGCTGAAATAGGTCGGACAGAGATAAGTCTCTGTAATTCGCGACTAGAGACTGGATTGTGTAGCTATCCGGTACCAAATTACCTTCCATTGTCATATCGTCAAACAGTTGTCGACCAACCTCGTACGCACGAACATTAGCACAACATAGTAAGGCCGAGTTATAAATCTGTAGTGGAAGTGTCCACCTGCCATTCGACAATGCAGAAGGTTGAGCACTTCTCTCAAAGGCCATCATGTCATCTAAAACTTCTTGCAAAAACTCCAGGTTTTGAGATTTACGGCAATATTCTACGGCCGTCCCAAAACCAGCAGCTCTAGCGAAATTCGTAAAAACCATCTGACGATAATATTCTCGAAAAAGATCTCGGTCTGATAACCCCATGCAAGCCGATAGAATATTGACATACATATTTTCATCCGGAACGAGCTTATGATTCTTCCACTGGCAGGCCTGGTCAAAACATACCAGGGCAAGCTGAAAGTTGCTAGTTGCCACGCTGCATTGAATAGCTGCACCAAAGAGAGAGATCATATTGCGAGCTGACAGTGGCGTCCCCGAATCCGACCAGCGCAAGGACTCAAGAAATGGAATTGTCTTAAGAAATTGCTGAATATACCATTTTGGGATTGATCGCTTGATGCTTTCGTCAATATCGGGGCTTTTATAGACAAGTTTTGCGCTAGAAAAGAGCGCATGGAACATCTGCGGTTGTGGTAGAAAGAGCGTCCACGTGCAATTGTCAACACTATACAAGAACTTGAGGAAATTGTAGCCTTCAATGTGCATTTTCTTTAGCATCAATTTTGAGATCAGACACCCAGTGACAGAAGCCTCAAAATGACATCGATCTCGATCTTTCAACGCTTGTAAGCTATGCTTGACGAGATGACATGCTTCATGCAAAGCACCTAGCTTGACAAGGCCATTCACAGCCCCACCTGTAACCTTCATGACGTACGTCGAGCCTTGCAACTTTGACAAAGCGCGTAGAAGCGTTGGGGTTTCAGCTTTATTGTGGAATTCCAGTGTATGGGCCGAGAAATACAATGTGAAGATAATCTGATTCCATAATTTCTGATGCTGCATATATTGGCTGGAAGTAGAGTGTTGTATCAATAAGTTCCACAACTCTTTCGAGTCACCTGTTTTTCGAGAATGTATTCGATTCAAAATGAGATCGCGCCATACTTGGATCCACTTTGGATCGCTGCCTTCCAGTTCTTCGTAGAATTGAAGGAATTGGCTCGAGCGATCGAAACGATCTTCGGTCAATAAAATTCTATCTAGCCTCTCAAGTAATTCATTGTTTTTTTCAGTGTACGACCGTCTCGGAAGCATTGTTTTCTGGACATCATTATTGGGCCGACGATATGATTGCGCAAATGCCTCTCGTTTTGAGAATTTCATGCTGTAAAACTTTACATTTCTGTTAGCTTTAGCAGAGCGTACGTCTACTGCCGCGAGCAAAATCGGAGTTTGAGCGATCATCGTACGCAACGAACGCTTGGTGTAGGCAAGCATGACACGAATCTCAGTTAAGTTACTATCGATTAATTACAATCGCAACAGTGCTGCGTTCGACTACATTGACCGAAAGCTTACGGAATGCGCGCACCAGATATTTGAGAGTTATATGCCTCTTTGTAAAGACTCGCTAGTAGGATTATAGGAGATATGACATTTAGAATGACCTGCCTCATTTGATTATTCTATCATTAGCATGACAACACAATACATGCATTCCAGTTAGAGAAACTTGATGAAGGCTCGGAATGAATTTCATGTTCTAGCGGCCAAAGATATGTGAAAAGAATACAGCTCAATTTACCACATGTGTCATTATTCGAGCTCGCATTTGACATACACTGTGATTATAGAATTGCAGCAAAACCAGCTGATTGGGAAGTATCAAGAATTGGCGGAAGGCTACTTTGCAGTATCAACTTATGCAATCAGCAAGCGCTGAGAACTGAGCAACGCACACACTATCCTCGTTGAAAACTAGCAATGGTCACCTAACGGACCTTTCCTATCATTGATTTGGTCTTGTCATCTCTAAATGCGTTGATAACAAACAAACGTACGAGGAGCACGTAGAATAACCAGATTGATGCATCATTATGTGCACTTATTAGGGAGCTACATGATTAGGCAAGTCAACGAGCTTATTTGCTACCAATGCTTCCATCTACGCCATGCCCTACTTTCTCGGTTTACTATGACCAGGCTATGTTTGTGAGTTCTGAGAAATTATTATAACGAAGTTGCGATCGCTTCTCTAGCCCGCGGTACTTCCGAAATCGTCGCAAAATCTCACTCTTATCCATGTCTTCCTGGCTATTGATAGATTGACGCATAATATGCAGCATCACGCGCTCTTCAATGGAGCCAAGCATCTGAAGTAAATTCGCTTGATCATCCTGCTATAACAAGCTTTAGCTTGAAAACTAAAACGAATGAATACTACACACCGATACGTGCTGCTCGTATCCTTGATTGTCTTCCGGAATTGACGATATACACGACCATAGACTTTGTAATGGTAGTCGTAGAGCTTGTATCCTGACAGTTATATGAAAAATGTCCCTCTACATTCAAAGAGGTAAGACTCACTTCGATGATACTTGCTCCTGTTCTTCTGCCCAATGAAGGCTCAAGGCTCTGTCGATCTCAAGTTGAGTCGCTGCAGCTGACGCCAAAATATTCAGAAAAACTGACATGATTGAGTAGCAGCTTTTACATTACCTGCAGAACTAGACTTGGCTACTGCGGTTTCAGCAACGCCCTTTATCTTTTGGAGATGCGCAATCTTTTGCTCATTTTTGGCTGATGTTTCTCTAAGTGCTGCATCTGTATCATGAAAAGTATGAGGCTTAACGCTTTACAAATCCAATGACAACCATACTCTCGAGTGAAATGGCTTGAATGCGATTGTATATATCTTTCTTGACAACTTCCTGCTCAATATACCAGGCGATAAAATCGTCCAGACGAGACACTTGAGACTCCTGCCTCAACTGTTCTAGCAAACATTTCTTTTGTTCAAACGATGTGATGTGTTCCTCCAAATTAAGCCTGGTTGTCGAAGTCATACTAAAGAACAAAATCGCATTCAACTGCCGGTATAAGGGAATGAATCACAGCTTGTAATTCTTACTGGTTCATTGTTTTTCTTGCTTGTAATATTTGTGGATGCAAAGAGTTTGCAACCTAACCAAGTGTTCAGCTTCATACACAAGTAAATGGATGATGAGCATTTCATTACCTCACGGAAACGATTGTCTTCCTTTTCACTGCTGCGTGTTGTGTCCTGTGTACTCTCTCGCAATACATTGCTCAATTCAGCACCGAGTTCCCGATCTTTTATGCGATATTCATTCTTTTCGATTTCTAGCTCACGCTGAAGAGCTGATGTTTCTTCTTTCAGTAAAAGCTGTTTCTTTTTGTAGATCTCGATGTCGGCTTGTAAATGATGATTGACCATTTTCTTCTGTCTTATCTCCTCTGTCAGCTTGGCCTCCTTCATCGCTTCCTCCATCTTGATGTGGCGAAGGCTATCAACTCTCTGCGAGAAAATGCGAGCTCCAGCTATGAGACTGCATCTCAAGCAAACAATTACCTTTCGTAGCCTTCGTAACTCGTTGTTTCGTTCGGATGAGATAGATTGTAGTCTGTTCTCCTGTTTCTCGATCAAATACAGTTGCCTCCTTCTAGACAAAGCATGAAGACGTCACCACATATGTCTCACCAATAAAGCATACCCGTTTCGTGCCCGATTTCCAGCTCGGTGATGTTGCTTGTTCTTTGAGTAGTACACAAACTCCGCCTCTTGTTTTCGTTGTTCTTTCAAGCGTGCTTCTGTAGCCTTTATCATTTTAATGGTCTCCTCAATTGATTTGCGTTCGGCTTGTGTTTTAACGTAGATCACGTCGCCTTCCGTCCGAACTTTTTCAAGCTCTGCTTCTAGAGCCATTGACCATTTCGTACGATTCCGATCAGCAGACTGCGGTGTCATAGGTGAATCAACTGATCTCTCTTAAAGTGGATCTAACAGCAAGCCAAAAGTCAAGGGGCTGCATCTAAACTTTGATTCGTTGCAGTTACTTCTATCTGCTATTTGTAGGGAATTGCATCGTGGCGATAGATCATATACGAGAAGTCACAAGCTTGCACACGGGGGCTGAATGCGTTTGTGGAGTACTGAGATACACTACAAATGTAAACATTTTCAATTCTGCAAAGCGTGAAGAAATCAATACATCAGAAATCCTCAATCACTTGATTGCTACCTAAAAGTCGGTACTTCTGTGAGATGCGCGATGAATTCTTGAAGGATCGGGTGTTAGTACCGAAATTGTTAGCTGTTCGTTCGCATTATTTGAATTGATCAGCTCATAGAAACATTTGAAAACACACAAATTGCCGTGACCTGCAAGCCTTTTAATCGTCACATATATCCGCAGTTACGCGTAATGCCAGCATTATGACGAAAGCGCGGTTAATGATGAAGTGATCTCAACGGAATTGATGCGAAGCGGTCGTAAGAAAGCAATTATCACCTCTCCGTAGTCATGCTTTCCATTAGATTTGTTCTGCTTCGAAACTCTTTCGAGTGTGCGGTAAGAAAAAGACGGATGCCGCGTTCTTTGTGGTCTTCCATCGATTCGATGCTTAAATTTAAATAGCTCAATGCTCATTCGAATGTAAACACTGGAATCTCCGCATAATATCGATAGCTACGACCAGGATACAGCGCTATGCGCATGTCATTCATATCGACATTGTTGATGGAGCTGGATCGGTACATTGTTAGTGGGAGTTTGCCATTTGTATGACATCGTCAAAATCCCAGTAACCGTCTGAGCTCCAATAAATTCAGGAGGAAACACTTCAAGTACGCTGTCATCGTAGAAGGGGGCTTTCCGATGCCAAGAATACCAACATTGAAGACGACAAAGAAAGAACCTCCCCAGCGCCGTGTCGATTTCAAGAAACAGGCCCGCTACATCAGCGATTGGATCAGCTTGAAAGGCTTCTCCGAATCCGGATGTAGGGGTGTGTCATTATCCGCAGTCATTAAGAAGAATTGTATTGTTCTGTCCATCCAAGATTAACATGGCATTTAGCGGGATTCGGACACACAACGCACTTTATCGTAATCACCATGTCACAATTGATCATAACGGTTACGCATTAGCCGTCTCCTTCATATCCAATGTAAGCGTGGGTGGTGAGCGATCAGAACGAAGAGGCCGATTTCAAATCTCATTGTTAGCGTACGTCCAACAGCTTCATCGACTGCAGTGGAGTAGGCGCAGAATTAGCAAGCTACTTATAACAACCCCAGTAAGCGTTTCCACTGCATATATCAACTCCCGATCCAATTGCGATCTTAGCCGCTCCACACAGTGTGTTTGTGCAATTGTGGCCTTTCACAATTTCTTCAATGCACTTGCATGGCTTGGGATGAATCTTTCACCAACTTGATCACGAAGCAATCGATTGAGCCACCTTTTTGCACACGTTGGGACACTATCTAAACTGTGGTAAGAGAACATAATTCCTTTTGCATTCCCATACATAAGAGAAGCTTCACAAGCTGGAAGGCACGTGCCAGCAAAGTCGTAAGTAGATACAATCGCATCCGATTGATTCCTAGCATCTCCACCATTATACTTGTGTGAGTAGGCCACGTAATGCTTTAGTGTCACACTGGCTTGCAGAAAGCGACTGCTTGACCTTCTTGGTATCCGATTCGTCTACGCAACGCCGTAGTTTGCATTTACAAGTGGATCTTTCGATGGTGTCCCATTGCTCTGCCCCATCACGGATCATGACTGATATTGATATTGATGTTGACGGACCAGCAGCCCAGACCGATATGCGGTAGATTGTGTAATTCTCATAATTTTCATTAGCAGCGTCTAGCCTCAATGCTCGTAATTCAACTCCAATTACAGGCTGCATTTTACAAGCCTTATTTGGACCAAAAGCGGCTCCCAAACTTGCAGGATAACGGAAAATGTCATTGGGATAAGTCCCAAAAGCCTGAACCTCGTGCATACAATTTGGTCTCAATTATCTTCAGTTACCTCTCTACGTGAAACGCTTTCACGATTACCTGCTCTAGCCGTCAGCATTCATACTATCTCATCGAGTTGCAGCGATCGCAACAAAGCTCTGACCTGACGCGTAAAGAAAGCGAAAGGGAAGGATTACAGAACATAAATTGATCAAAGGGTACTCGCAAGCATGAGCTTCAGAATGGTGAAAGTCGCTGAAAGCGAAAATATTGGATTATACACAAGATTTTCGATCGTGTTTATGACTAATGAAATCAATGCGCATTGAAAGCTTACGTACTTTGATTTTGGTGTAGGAATGTCCTTACGCCATCAAATATGGAGATCCATGGCTTGTCACGTGAAAGCTAACGACGAGAAATTATTGATTTAGTAGCCGCATTGTCCTCAAAGATACCGAGGTACCTCGGCAAATAAGATCGTCCATGACAAAAGCATAGCTTAACCCAGAGTGCTCGAATACACTAAATCTTGTGGCAAACTTGGAAAGAATGCATTGCATTGACTCAAATAACAAAATGTTGAAGAGTTCTCTACAGTTCCTAAACGAAAAGTCACGAAAACGTTGACATCTTACCTGCGTACATTTGCTGAATACTGCCACGCAATGGTTGCTGTTTTTCACGGTTGCGGGGCAAAATCGAAGCCATTTGGCATTGCAGGGACAGGTCTCGTGCTTCGACAACGGGGCGGGCTAAATCCTTTCAGCATGAGTGACGCTAGCGATTGATCCTCACAAGAACGATATGTCAACTATGTGGATCAACCCTCAATGCTGACAAATTCGAAATTGCTCAACCCAGCCGCTGGTGTAGATGTTGAAGTTGAAAAGTACACAATATCGTCCATATGACGGATCCATCGCATGTATTCTTACGATCCGAAGTTCATCGAACGGTAAACGGTATCGCTTTCGTCGCATTGAAATGATATCTGTGAACCTGGAGGTCATCTTTTGGCTAATATTCCCAGCTGTGCCTGGCTGAAAGCTCAGTTGGTCTGTCTTCTGCACACTCGGACGATAAATCGGGTATTTGCACGGATTACAGCGGAGACTAGACGCCACTTGGTTTTGGGACGATTCTTATCTCGGAGCTACAATGGTTTTCCAAAGAGGCCGTCAGCCTCTATTGATCGAATGACGTTAACTGCGTACCACAAGAATGAGAAGGTATCGCCCAATGCACCATAACTTCACAATCAATTCCTGCGACCGTGGTAATGCGATAGGCACAAATCTCAAAGAGAAGTGAGTAAAAACACAAAATGCCATTCAAAGATACATATACCAAATTTACAGCGAGTTCTGGTGCATCGGCAATACTGAATGGTAGCACTGCATTGAAAGACGCGAGATTTATAGCGCCAACCCCCTTCATTTACTATGTGTCTTGTAGTAGCGCTATATTATCATATCTAACACGGACCAGCGAAGATGACAAGTGTTTCCAGGCATATGGAATCGTATTTCAATCGCGGTCCCGGCCTGAAGCTACTTTCCACCAGCGCCAACATGCTGTAATTTGCGTTTGGATCCTTTCTGAATCTCAGGCCAGTCAATATAGATAGCGTCTGTTCCGTCAGCTGACGCACACCACATGGGAGTTAGCGTGTGCTTCGCAGTCGGAGCCGATGACAGCACCTGAGGACTTGTGACCGACGTATATAGAAGCTTTCAATATCATGCTGTACCATACTTCTCTTCCCATCGTTATAAGATTCATGAGCCAGATATCCTCATATACATTAGAATCCGTTATAGATACAAGGATTATTCATGTGAAGTCGAGTCATTCGTATCTGCTTATTTTACTCGAGTTGCGTATGAGACGCGCCGACAGAAAACTTTACACTTTGCTTTGCATCAGCAGCGAGATCCATTTGTAGCATTAATATGAAGCATAGGCGGTTGAGCTGGTATCATAAGGACGCTCTTCATGCACATATCATTTCTCAAGAAGGATAAGCAGCGAACTATAACGTCCGAGCATCCTGAATCAGACGTAGATTTGCAGGTACTTATTCTGCGAAACGCTTCAAGCTAGCTGAGAGGCACAAAAAGACTAACGAAGTGGCACCTTGTATCGTTGATTATACGCTTTCTTCTCTATATCAACAGCAAGCTATTGTTGATCGAATAGATTCTATTACGTGGGATTAGATGATTTGATGGTTGGTTTACTTTTGATCCCCACTATCCCCAAGGCCAAGGTAGTAGGTCGTGCCAATGGGTCATCAAATCGATTTCAATCGCATAGTGAATACCTTCTTGAGACCAGGCTAGAGTCTCGGTGTATCGATCCATGCTTGGGCATCCCATGAGATACTATGCCGCACAGATAAGCTGAGTAAGCTGGCCAGTGTGAAGTGAATTCAAGATTTGGTGATGGATGAGAGCCGAGCACAAATGTTAGGAAGCATGTCGAGTGCCAATGGATCAGTCTTTGAGGAGAAATAGCTCCATACTTGTTGCTCGGAAACCTAAATAAAACATGTCAGCGGATTTTTTGGAGGCAATAGGCCAACGCACCGGGCCGTAACGTGTCTCCACCAGTGGCTGTGCGATCAATTGAAGCGATGTATTCCGTGATGACTGGCCGATGGTATCGAAAAATGCAAATCCCACCGAGAATTTATACGAGCTTCTGGAGCTAACTGGAGATTTCGAATCAAAACGCATAAAATCAATCCATAATGTTTTGTCTTCATAGCGTAAAGTATAATTTGTGGAGAGCTTCCTCAGATCTCTTAGTAGCCGATAGCAATGGAGTAGATATATTTCCAATTCACGCAACTTGTCGGTTGCCGTAATCGGCTCACCGGAGCGCTGATTGGTGGCGTTAACAAGTGCTTCCACACGTTCGGTTTGCAGAAGATGACGTGCTACCAAGCAAGTAGCGTCTGGCCGCTTCATATCTCGATCTAGCTTTCGCCGTTTGACTTTAAAATCAAGAGATGGAATCTTGAGCGTTGATGATAATTCGATCACAGCATGCTGGCTATCATCAAAACAGACGTCCACACGCACTAACGATGAGAAGAGGACGTCGAGAAAATCAGAGTCTACTGAAAAAGACGTAGGCGTTACGTTGCGGATCTTCCAAAACGTGAGTCGTTGCTCAAGTTCGTATTTCTGCTCCAGCCAAAAGACTTGACTAGAAAGCGTCTGAATTTCTGCCTCTTGCATGGGCGGTGTCTCCAGATCATTTTCCGCCTGTGCGATTCGCTGCTTCATTATGGATGTATCCAGTGTTAGAGATGAACATTCTGCCTGTAGTTCTTGCATCGTCTGTTTGTACTCCACCTCCACGGCCTCTTGTTCCTCCAAAGCATCCAGCAATTGACTCCATTGTCGCTCCTTGTCAATCAGTTCCTCAAGCGCTTCGAGCTCATTCATTTCAAACTCCTTCAACGTCGAGATTTGTCCTTGAAGCTGCTTGACATCTAGCTCCATTTTACCCAGTGTCAAAGCCAGCTTTTCATTACAATTCTTCTCGATTTTTTCACGCCATTGGTAGAATTCTGACTGCATAGTATCGGCCGTAGTCCTTCCCAAAGCTTGGATCGTTTCTACGAGTTCGAGAGGCAGTTTTTCCGCACCAAATGTGACAGAAACCAGTTCTTTCGATATCAGAACGAGTGATTCGTCCATTGCAGTGTTCCAGGTAGTCAACTCGTCCAATGAAGTCTTGATCAGCTCCAAGCAAGCCACATTGCAACAAGAGGCTGTCAGCGCATCGACATCATCGGATGAGTTGAGATTTGGGGCCTTGCTGTCAACTGTATCGAGCTCTATCGCATCCAACTGGAGCATTTCATAGAGCTGCTCGCATGTTCGATTAGTTCTTGTGACTCGAGGAGGTGATTGAAATTGCTTCTTCTTGCTTTTTGGTGTCCCCAAATGCGTGTCCTCTGTAATTTCGAGATCTCTTCTGGGCTGATCCTTTTCAGCCAAGACTGTAACACTTGTAGATTCCATTCGATCAAAATGAGACGACAAGTTCACAATGACCGATTTGCGGTGTTCCTGAGTGTCTTCATCCTCGCTGACCACGACACTCATCATACTGGTGGAGGTGACAGAGTTTTCATCGCATTCTATGATAGGATCCAATGGCCGAGTTTGTGATCCTTCCACCACATCTGCTTCATTTTCTTCCAAATTATGCAGACTTGAACTGGTCCCCACACAGTCGTCTTTGTGCATTTCTTGCATATCGACTGCGTAAGATTCCTCACCTCCATTTGCATTTGCGTCCGGAATAGGTTCTCGCTCGAATTTAGCGGCTTCAGTCACCAAATCTCCCAGCGTTCCAACCTCGATTGTAGGTTCCAATACAGGAGAGCCCCCCAGAGAGCTTCCCAAGCTGCTCTGTCGACGACTTATTTTTTGAGTGTCAGAATGCTGCGCTGTAGGAGCTAGAAACGCGTTTTCAAGTGTCGAGATATTTGACTGAGAAGACTTGTAATTACTCCCACGCTGAAGCAATGCTGCTGAGACGTTGAAATGATTCGAATACTCACCGGTGATGTCCATATCTTCTCCATCAGAGGAAGCGGATGAATCGGCAAATGCGAGGCGACTTTGTGGATGGGGTTGCTGGACCGCATTTTGAGATGAATGATCGCCTTTCTGCTTTTGTAAATCCGATTTTGTTTGGCTACCTTTTGGTGTCGACTGTTTAAGTCCAACACTGCTTCGACGTTGGCTATCCAGAGAAAACATGAGATAGTTTCAAAACTTTTTATGAGCCTACCGTCTCGCATTCGCAATGTTTTCGAGCGGAGTTACTCCCTTAAGACTAAACCGGCGGTGTTTGGGTGCATTGTCAACTTGGTGGCGTTGCTGAGATGTCTGCGCCTGGTCTTTTTCGTCGTCGCTGGATTCGCTTTGCGCATTTGCATGATCCAAGATCGAAGTATTGAGAGAAGTTTCCATGTCTTCGTCACTGCTCACGGATGTTGTGCTCACTTGTTCCACAGGAAACATAGCTTTTGCAGTGGTAGCGCACATTGGTGTCATTGAAATGGCAGGTGAGCCATAGTTGAACTCTATTCCTTGCGGAGGTCCAAAATTTACACTTTTGTTTGGTGTCAGTTCGCGAACTTGGCTGTGCTTTTTCACGCTACTCAGACAGCTCCGAAGGTGCGCTGTGACCTGCAGACGCGTCGGTGGTGGAGAGTATAGAGATGTAAACTCTACTTGAGGCTGCTCGGGTGAATCGGTAGGATGCGTCTGAGGGATACTGCAAATGCTTTTGTCGGTGTCAGCAACCGGGACTATAGCGAACGATTTCGACGTCATAATTGGCGAAGCTGTGTCGGGATCCGCGCCTTCCGCATCAGCTGCTGAAGTAAGGCGCTTAACGGGGCTTTCATGTAGCTGTTCCGATATAACATTTGCTTCACAGGTTTCCTCTGGTTTGCGGATGATTGTGCGGTTGTTGTTCGGATGAGGTGTCTCTTCCACAACTTCCATCCCAGTTTTATCAGTCTCTCCTTTACGAGTGTTTTTTATTGTAGCTGCACGCAATTCAGCAAATTCTTCGACAATTTCTCGCTCAATGTCGATATCCATCGGCAATTCATTCTCCTTCAGCGAACCTGAAATATGGTTCAGTGGTTCAGTTTCCGTATCCACGCTGCCTTCCTCGCTCATTCTTATCCTTGGCGGAGTACTCACTTTAGGACATGTATCATCTGCTTTTTGAATGAAGCACTGCTCTTTGCGAAAAGCGGTTTCTAATGCATATAGCTCTTCCACATCCAGCGTACGTCGATCCTTATGATCGATCGACTGCATTGAATCCTGCGTTTTTTGTGTATTTGACGCCTCATTCTGTTGGCTAATCAACTCGTTTTCTGTTCTTTTTAGCTCTTCAAGGAAAGCCTGAGCGTCTTCAGGTTCCAATGTGAGATCTCTACCTTCCACTTTATCGGGTGTGATCGATTTCGCTTCCTGGATTAGAACCTCTTTATCACTTTTATCTCCTGATGGAAGGAGCTGAGATGGAAAAAAAGCTTCAGTAAAAGTTGTGTGGAGCTCTTTTTGGACCATTTCCTCGGATAAATTTGTCGACTTGGCCAAGCACGGCATTCCTTGAATTTCCTGAAGGAATTGTTTCATTTGATTGGGTGAGATGGTTTTTCTAGAGTTTTCATTTCGCTGAGAAGATTTCTTGGTCGCTGCGAGCGTATCTTTACCCAAAGTATCAAGAAGAATCTTGATCGAGGTCGGTGAGGCTGTCTCGCGTCGTTTCGATCTACCAGTGGTCTCATGCGATGATATTTCAGACTGATTGATCACCACATTATCAGTCGGATTTTGTTCCATGAGATTTTTGGCGCTTGTTGTTTTTCAAAAAACAAAAAGCGTACTTTTGCTCAAGTGCGTATGTCAGATCGTTGATGTAAAGACATGACATTAGAAGCAGCTGCAGGATAATTTATTATAAACAGTATTGGTGCGCCAAAGAGAGATTGCGAGCAATCACACGGTACTTTAACCCCCCTACTGTGAGTGGAAGAGACGAAAGGATTAGCATGCTTGAGTATTGTATCATTCAAAGAGTCTTTCTTTATTCGCACCATAAAAGCATAAAGTCTGAGCAACTGATTTCTTCACAAAAGAAAAACGAGTCGATGGAACATCCTTATCTTCAACGTATGGGTACCCTGCACTTCTCAAGAGTTGGGCCGATGTGATGCGGCCAGTTTGATGTTGATTATGGATGCTGTTCTTTCCAAGTATCTTCTGATCATTCTGAAGCGTGCTGAACTCAACACTTCTGTAGCCTGCACATAATGTGAAGTATGTGGGGTCCCATCTCGTCTTGTCCACTGGACTCAACTCCTTTTATACTTGCAGCTGCTCTTTTCGATCATAAAAATTTTAAAGTCTATTATCTCGTTAATGCGTCGCTGGAGGTCATATTCCTCTAATTTATTGTATACTGTTCGTTCTAAATCTATGCAAGTCACTTGCAAGCTACTCATGCCGCTCTTCCGATCAAACCCGAGTCATTTGTGCCAAAAGCTTTGTTCACTGCAACTTGAAAGTCGGCTAGTACGTCTACGGACATATCGGCTTGCGCTCTTTCCAGAATATTGTCCAGACCTGCCGCTGGTATACATTTCAGACATGATAAATGGTACCATTCCATCAACATGAAGCCGTCCGTGTGCAAGAACATGAGACCGAGTTGCCAATCATCCTTCATGATAGATTCTTCGCATACTTGACAAGTTGTAGTGCTCGTAGGCGCTTGCCTAGCGACAGCTTCATCACATCGATTCCATGTGCTTGCACGACGTTGACGTGGAGGTGGTGGTGGAGGAAGAAGTGTGACGGAATCAGTATGTGCGACTGCCGGTACAATACAACAAGTTGACATGGTTGACCAAGTGTTTGTGTACCAACTCAGAAAAGATTTTATGAATGTCTACTGTTGAATTTGAGCCTTGTAGGCATCCGTGCCGTTATTGGCAGCAAGTGTACTCTAGTAGTGATGTTATATATAGAAAGAAGGACAGAGGGTATACGTTGTAGGGTAGATACTGTGGGATGTGTGAAGTACGTAGTACGAAAGAAATCAAGTAGAATTGAATTAGGTTAAAAAACGTATGCTTTCGTACTTTCGACACAATACGTAGCTTCCAGAGCATATTGAGACAGTTTGTACCGTCTTGTTGGAGAAAAGTGAGTGCTATTACAGTTTTCGGTATGTGGCAGAAAAGACCCATTACGTGGATATTACACCATCGAATCTGCTCATCAGTTCGTGACAATCATATAAGCACTTCGTACTGGATTTTTATCTCTTTCACCTAATTTGTAGTCAAGGAAACGGCGATCGATCGATCGGACAAACACTTTTTTTCTGAAACCATTGTCTGATACAATAAGAGTGAAATAGATGACCACATGGTAGCGTGTAACAATGTTGCCACGGCGTCGAAAATGATGGTGTGTGTTCCATGGTAGTGAGGCAAATTGGACAGAGATCGCCCCCCGTCACTGCAACCTGCCTGTCGTTCTGAATCTTAAGTTTGATCAAGTCTTTACGATGGAGTGCGAACTTGTGCATTGACGCCAAATTGCGAGCCGAACGACGTCGTCGCGATATCATTAGTCTTCGTTTCTCGCTCATAATAGACATATCATTTGCAAAGGCTGTATCTGATCTAACAGCTTTCCAAGCGAGACATCTGGTAATTTTATCTTCGATTTCTTCTATTGCATTACTCCCCTTACGCTGACAACTTCCAATGTCCGTCATTGACCAGCTGGCTAGGTTTCCGTACTTATGACACTGACTTCTGTCTTAAAATAGTAAAGTAGACGTGATTTTTACATATTGGCTCACGCTCTCATCTCATCAGACCTGATACCCTTCTGTTATCAGAAAATGGAGCAGCACCCGCTTTTTTTGACACTTGTGGCAGCAACTTGGCCGAAGTGGATGCAAGGTGCATAAACGTATCGCCTATCAGAAGTGGGGCGACACAGTGGCTGCGAGAGAACGGCGAGCTACTTAACCAGCGCGAAATTGTGAGCTCACTGGTATATAATGCAGTTTTGAGTGATCGCTATATGGAGGATGAAGCGGCTAAATACTGTTGATCATTGATATCGATACGTCAGCTATACGGTTTACGGCTGTAATGCGTTGGATTTGAATAATTCTCTTGTTTGCAATAGAAAAAGACAGCAGGTCTCATGTTTCTGCTGTCTCAATTTCAAGGCCGTAACAATAGGTAAACTAAGAATCTCGTTTTTGCATATTTTAGACTCTATGCCGTATCATAATTTATAGTAGTGTTTCGAATCGATTAATGCAGTCGAGCATTCGGGAAAGATGCGATTTGTTGCAACATATTCGCTGATGGTGGCTTTAGCGAGTGATTTACTATCTCAGAAGCAAGAAATTTGGTGTCCAATTGCAACGTCTCAAACGAGTTAATGGCTTTGGCTCACTCAGTCTAGACGACAAGATAAGACAATCAATTTTCCGTTCTTGGAGGAAGACAATTCTGCTTAAATGTAGCTCTATTCGTCTGCGACTAGCGACCGATCTGACTTTATCTAATTGAAGCTCTTTGGGCGCACGACCGCAATCATCTTTCGGACTTTGTATCCTATGCATTTAGATTTATTATGGAACGGTGCTTACACCTATAGTCGCAATACCATGATGAGAAAATATGGCGACTCAGTTGCAATAAATCAAAAGGTATAAAAGGTATAACGGAGTCGATGCATACAACTAAATACCATGACAATACATATCTTGCGATTTGCGGATGTCTGTCGAGTGCTTTGGTAAAATCAAGTCTCTTGGAGACTGAAAATGGCTGCAAGGAAGGAAAGAGCGAGTGACTGTTGCAAAGATTTTCTGCAGATCGCCCTGGAGCAAGAGATACAGCAGTAAGGCCAAGCAGCCCAACCTTTTCAGACAAAATGTGAAGCCGGTGTATGCTGCACCTGACTTGTCTTTCTCGCTGGTAATTGATATGTCAGCCCCCATACTCTCGATTCAATCGCATGACATAAACTCGTATCAAGACTACAAAATAGTTGAGGCAAGCAGTCAAGAGATATGTCAGAATTCTTCATTCATCAAAAGCTGGGCCATCTCGTTTCGAAAAATAGAGCAGAATGCATTGCCAAGAATACAGGTGATCGTCAGTGCAACAATAATTACACAGGAGCTATTTGAAGATTGCGCAAACACCACGTTTTGATTCTCTGGGCTAGAAAAGAGGTAATTTTCGCAGCTGAATGTCTTCTGATCGAAATGACCTCCAAATCGTGCTTGCTCGAGCTCGGAACTGGCTTTCTGCTAGATCGTGGGAGCGCAGTGGCTCCACACTATCATACAAAGCTTCCATGAAACCACGGAATCGAGCATAATTGCATAATGCTCAATCGATATTATTGCAACGTCTCTTCGAAAGTAATCCAAGGACTTGAGGAGCCGTACCATATCTCGAAGCTCAATTTCTCTGCCGTGTTTATGACGGATGTACACAATTACTGTGTTTCATTCAATTCTCCTTTACATGGAATGGCCCAACAAGACCGGCCAATGAAGCCTTAGAAAGGGTTCAATTAACACGACTTTATGAGAGATTACTGGGCGGACGCGTGTATAAATCGCATGCTTATCATATAGACCCAACTTTGCTACTGTTCGAGACACTGCCGATATCTCATTGAAAAATGGCTCATTACTGCCAATAAGGAGAGAGATAATAATGAATAATGTCACTGGAATTGACTTGAGCATCGTACTGACAGATAAACATGATATTGAGCGTTTGCAAGTGCGGCATCGGATTGTTGGAAGTCCTGTGTTCCAGAATACGGTAAAGAAATCATCAAACGTGTGTGCTCTTCGACTTGGTCCTGAAGAAATTGTGCTTGGAATCACACATTTCTTTATGCGCTTGCGATGTCGTGAATGTGGATGTGAGTATGGCAAGACGAATAAATCATGCACTGGATCACAAGAAAGCACATATGGAAGCAATACGAACACTGTGTCGATACAGACAGATTGTCGAGTGATCTCGATTTGTGCCAGCATACTAGAAATCTCGGTAGAGAGGAAGCAGCAAACTTGCATTGTAGAATTACTTGATTATACACAAGAGCAGTGGGAAGCAGCGCGATTACGAAGCTTTGTGTTTATTGACCTGTGGGAAAAGCAGTATTTCATAGCGTATGGATCCAAATTTGGCGCTGATTACATTACATATAAAGGTAAGCTGACTTCTCACTAGCTATGTGTTTGACCTGCTTTTTTCATAGAAAATCCAAGATGCGGTCGTCCACATGCAGTTGCAATGGTACTGGTGATGGATTACGAAGCTTCTTTCGATATGCAAAATGTCGCTGCGCATTGTCGGATTGGAAGGAAGGTCCAGAAACGTGTCTATTTTGCTTCTCGGACACCAGAGCATACAATCGCCTACGTTGCGTTACAACATGTTCTCTTTGCTCCAGTCAAACGATAACATTATACTTCTGTGCAATTCTCACACCGATCCGCGCGAACGTGCATGAACAGAGCTGGTCATTTCATTAATTCGGAGAATGCGAGCGACTTGAACCAAACATGAAGCACTTGCCGAAATTTGATTTTGTCGGAGGTCGAGTGAGATTAGATCTGTATTTTGCTGTAATGCTTGAAGAAGAAATTCGACATTTTCTTCTTTTATCAAGTTTCCGCTCAGATCGATGGATCGCAAGGTACACTTTGGATTGGCAATGACAGTAGCAAGAGACTCGGCGCTTTCTTTCTCGAGTTGATTATTGCTCAAATCCAAAATCTTAATCGAGTAATGTCCGATCAAACTTTGCGCCAACATGTGTCCACCCTTGTCAGTGAGCCGATTCAGCCGCAAATTTAGTTCGCATAAACTGGTATTTTGTTCCAGCCCCTGACCGAGGAACTCACCGCCTGATGCAGAGATATGATTGTCATAGAGGTCCAAGCACGTAAGAATGCTATCGGGTCCAAGTAATCTCGCAAGAACACGTGCTCCACCATCTCCTATTTTATTATGCGATAAATTAAGCATAGTAATCGTTTTATTGTTCATCAATCCCGCCATGAGCATCCGCAATAACTCATCATCTATTGAGTTGTTAGGGAGACAGAGTGTTGTCAATGTATCTGTAACTTTAAAATAATGTGAGAGAGTCCTTGCATCAGAGCTTTTCATTCCGAATAGCATACGATCGTATTTCATTCCAACTTTTTTGGCACCAAATGTAACACACAAGCGCGTTAGATTGCATAAGCGTTCGCATACTTCATTCAAGTCCAAATGCGAAAGTAATTGCTCTATCTCTAAAGAAAATATATAATTTCGCACGGACTCGGTTGTGCTCAGAAGGGATTTGAAGTCGCTCACTTGTGCGTCAAAATTCTGCAGAGTATGTTGCAAATATTTCTCCAAATGCAGCTGTTTCCAGCTCTGTCCATGATGAACGATGGAAGTATTCTCGCTCCAGACTTTCTGAGACATACATCGCCGTTTCCAATACCTCTGATCGGCGACATACTTTGTAGCAATTCGAATATCCAGATCTAGGGGCAAACGCTCTAAAAGCTGTGGCATGAATTGTCTTCCGAGGCCGTGCGTCTGGGAAAGTGATTCAAAATTCGCGGAAAGTGTCCCGATGCATAATGAAACGAGAGTTGGGAGCTGCTTATTCATTAACCCACGCAGAGAGTTTGTCTTCGACTCTTCAATAGGCGTGAAGTTACGTGTGCGGTAACTTTGTATTTGATCAGAGAGAGCACAGCGAGATGTAGCGGCACCAATACTTGTTGCCTTGATCATTTTGATCTCTGGATGCAACTTATAAATAAAAGTTGTGGTCTATCGAAAACGGAATAACCCAAGGCTCACAATATATTCTTAAATTGCTAGCAACGTTTGCTATAGCAATAGAAATACTGATAAAGATCATTGGTATATGAAGATCGCTAAACTCTTCTTTTAGCGAATCTAAAGCGTAGGTGTAAGACAAGTACAACTATGACAGGTCAAAGTTGATTTCATGTGGTCGTGTACCCACACATCGCTAGCTTCCTCTATTCACTACAGCGCTTCTAAAGCTTTTGTCCTTATTATATCTTCCATTCAATACTTGATTTCCTTGGTCGTGTCCTGCCGAAGTAGCTAAAGATCGCATTTGAGTCCATTCTGACTGGCACTGATTCCTGTCATTCCCATCATTCAGTGCTTGGTATGCTGGTTTAAAATAGCAGCTCAAAAGCTAGTTTCGTGCTTATTTCTCTTCAAGTGAATGATTATATCCTGCTCTCCATTCCAAATTTGAACACTTTAATCTTTGGTCTACACTCAGCACCTCGGCGCACGTGATCGATGCCTCTCCAAGACATAATCAAGCTTCTCCTCCTCCACTTTATGACATTGTATCGCTTCTTCGAACGTGATTTTATCCTCCAAATTTTGTAACGCTTGGCCAACAGGTCGCTGATATGAGCGGCGCAAGTCGTTCTTTCTTCGTCGTCGGTCTTTCTAGCATGTTTTTTTAGCCAAGAATACTCTGCATCTACCATATGGAATTGATGTGCCTAGCCACATTCAACTGCACCATTTTATCATCTATCACTTTCAAGCGGCAAGATGACAATATAATGATATCGTTTGTATAAAATGGAGAATTTGGCTATCCAAAGTCCGCAGGTTTTGGAATTTGCGGCATTTGATGACAGTATTGTCGAGTATAACAATTTCACTCCTTACTTGTAGTCATACATGTACTTTGTCAGATATTTTTCCTATCTGGGTAGCTCGATGCAATAGCATAACAGTACTGGACCTAAGAACGCACGCGTCGACGGTGGGTGCACCTTGTCTAAATCCGATCTCGTTGGATACGTTGTTTCGACCAGATTACGTTCGATAGCTCCGGACCTACGGCTTCTATCCGAAAGACTAGCGCGGCCAATATGTCTTTCCATCTTCTCTTCATCAAGTTCATGGCGCACTTTTGACCTTACTAATGGAATGATCTCTTTCTTCAGCAAATCGGAGAGCCACACAAGGATGCTGACAAAAACATACAGCGCGGAGGAGGAGGGGGTCATTTCATGTGCCAGTCTTGCTTTCAACATCTCAACGAAAAGAACGAGCATTCCGATTTAATCGGCTTCACGAAGAAAAATGTGAGTATAATCAATGCACTTGCCAACGTGGAAATATGCTACGATTTCCTGACGTCGAAGTTCTGAGATTTGGAGATTCAACTACGGGTTAGTCTCACGCAACACATGGAGCAATCGATGACGTTAAATTATGAATTGAAGACACATGGACAAGACGAGAAGTTCCGGTGACTAATGGAGGTAAATGATTAGTCTGAGTAAGGTACCGTCGAAGCAGAATCGAGAGACTACTTGATAGAGGTCTGCATAGAGGAAGTCAAATATCGACATGGGCGACCTGGAAACAGCGCGAGAATTCGGTTCCCAGCAGCAACGTAGGGTGGCTCACGATCCACCAGTGCAACATTGAAAAAGGAACTTTGTAAAGCTGCTCCAAACCGCATGCCGTAGCTCTTTGTCCGACAAAGTCAGGATCAGTAGTTTTGCACAATAATTTAATTCCACCGGTACTTTTGCTAGTTAGTGTAGTCAGTGCTTCAACACTGGAGGGGAAAGAATTGCGATGGTGGCAGAGCATGCATATGAGATAGTGCGTTTATCGGTGAATGGTATAAATAATATAATATAAACCCAATTGTTCGCTTCATACTCGACTTCCATGCGATTGAGAATACTTTCGCTCATTATTCAAGACGTACGATCAATATTACAGTCATGATACTTAAGCTCACCAGCAGGCCGAATACCCATAGCAATTTCTGAGTAAAAGCGCCGATCATTCCCGCAGCAGTAATTCCAATTCTCAGGCTGATATTCCAGGCCATTCTGGAAAAAGTATCGGCTCTCGATTTGCTGGAAAAAATCATTGTGACGAATTCAGAATTGTATCAAGATTTCACGACTTACCACACCGTTTAGCCAGACTCCCTCCATTCTCCCGTCTGCGAGGTGAAGCGTACCAGTACCGTGGAATTGCCCATTATGAAATTCTCCATCGTAATAGATACCATCTTCCAGTTCAAGCCGCCCATATCCCGAATAGCGTTCAAAGGATTTGTCACCTACAAACTGACCGATACTGTGAGATCTGCGATGCAAAGCAGAGAACAATCGTCACCTTTTGGTCTAAATAGTCCATTTGATATAATTTCCTCACACAGCAAGAAAATGTTGGAGAAAATCAAAATGTGAGATATTAGCTTCCAGATGTGAATGTCTATCGACGTCGAAAGGCTATTTTAAATGAGAATAAGACACAAGTTGGTTGGATAAGATGAGACTTACGTTCATCGTTAAGGTTGAGTTTATACATTGGCAAGCACAGATGTGGGATCGAGTCCATTAGAAGCAGAAAAAAGCAAAGAATGAAAAGAAATTTTTACAGTTGAAGAAATCTCATGACAGACGCATTTTTCTAAAAATATGAGGCAATCTTCCATCCAACGCGTTGGGTCTGCTACCGTTCGAGGTTTTGATGTAAATTCCCTACGTCTCTTTGGGAATATGAAAGCCAAAAACAGCCAGAATGAGACCATACCCAATGGTTACAATGAGGAAGACAGTAATCAGTGAGAAAAATATCCCAACACGAAGAAAGTCTTGGACTTTGAGATATGGCTGGCCATGGTCGTCCAAGACGAGAAGAGAATTAATATTTGGAAACGAAGAGAACGGCAATGCCATTGCTGTCACAAAAGACGTTAGATGAGGAATTATATCGTATCGTGACATACCAGCAGAAATTGCCAAAGCACAACAAATTACAGGAATGTGCGGATGTCCGACTTCCACGCTTATTTGGACGATGATTGGCAGCATGATTATCGACGCAACGGTGTGCGAAACGAACGTTGTCAAAGAAAGAACCACAAGGCTCAGCGATAATGATACCAACCATACGCTATTGTTTGGTAGCGACTGAATCAGCGAGTGACTTAACGTGTCCAAAAGTCCCGATTGTTGTACAGCCTACATCATTCACTACGCATCAGTTTCACTTCCATAAAAAGCCTGTTCTCATTACATCGCCCAAGACGTTGCCTCCTCCTATTAGGAACAAAATATGCCATGAAAACGAGTTGAAATCAAACTGGCTCAGTATCCCCGTGCCAAACATGACAAACTATGTACGCAATCAAGCGCTGAGTAATACTCCAGCATATATAATTTGGGAAGTATACCATAAAGATCAGTGAAATGATTCCAAGGTCTCCAAAAGTTGGGCTGGTGAATGTAAACGTTGCCCAGAGAAGGATTGTGAGCAGAGTCAGTGCAATGACCGTAACATGGACTCGACTGATATGCTGTTTTTGATCATAAACAATCTGTGGGATGCATTTGGCATCCTTTGGATCAAAAACCCAGAGCAAAAACGCCCAGCACTGTTTTGAATATGTCAGACAATTGCTAATTTACAATACAAATCACCGACCAAAATTGTTGTGAAGGTGCAAAAGGGTACTGCCATTGCCATCCATTGACCAAAAGAAATGCTATACCCGGCTTTTTCCAAGTATGAGACTGCAAGTGTGTTTTGCAAGGAAGAAATTGGGGTCATCATGCCGCCCAGGTTACAAGCGAAGGCCAAGCCGACAAGCAGTGTTTTCACATAAGCACTGCTGGTGGGAAAGTCTCTGATAATGGGCAAGAGAACCTAAATCAACAGGCTTATGGTTCAAATATTCTAGAGAGGAGAGCTGAAGACGCACAGAAACACACAAGACTGGGGCTGTATGGTTACTGATCCACATTGACAGAAATAAGCCCATGAGCATGATCGCCAAGAGAAATAGATTGGGTCGTTTTTTGAATCGCCTCTGCAGTGCTGCCGCAATATAAAGCTCAATCTGGCATTTTCCGAAAGCCGCCGATATTGAATATCTAGGAAGACAACTCATGCTTATTGCAAGAAGACAAAAACTTCACAATTGCTGCTGACCCGCCCATGATCAATATCGTTGTGTGGTTCACAAGGAGTGACATGACCTTCTTGGCAGCTTTCTCTGATGGAAAGAGCGATTTATGAAACTGAGACGCCAAAGACTTTGATCGCTTACTTGCTGGTAGGGCGTTATCAGGGTTAGACTTATCTCCGAGGATCTGAAGAAACACAACCAATGGAGGTACGAGAAGAGCTGTTGCAAAGTATGGAATTGCCTCTGTGATCCATAGTAACGTGATGAACACAAGCATTGCCAGACAACGCTGCTGAGCGTCATGACCTATTCATACATCATCGATATAACTGCGTGGAATATTCCGAGGCAATGGCGTACCCTGAGGCGTAATTCGTACGAGTAAGAGAAGAATGAAAACCGCAATAGAGAAAGCAAATGGAATCAATTTGACCTGCATAAAGAGGTAAAGTCAATAGGGCTTTCACAAAAGATAGATATTGCATGGGCTTACTTTTCGTAAGAGTGCGTGATGATCACTATGTTCACGTCTGCTTCTTCTTTCCAAACTACCCGCTTCCAGTTTATCTCTTCACAGCATGTTATAACGAGTTTCACAGCTAAAATCACGAAAATACTTGGAAGTGAGCAAGAACACTCTATCCAAAAGGTGGTCGATTTCATTTGAAGCGTAAAATGACTCCAATTCTAATCTTTTGAGAAAACTGCTCAGTGTCTTCTCCTTAGTGGTCTTGTCAAACTGATCAGAAAGCATGGATAAGAGCGGTAAATGTTGTGACGTTCGGTGCTTGCCTTCTTGACAATTTTTCTAAATCCAGTGTAGTTTGTCTGCACAAATGTCTTGAGATCCGTCAATGTGTCATACGCATTCTGTAACGCCGCAAACCCATGCTCTATGGAGCTTCTTGCGTGAACGTGTCCATGCGATTGCTTCTCCTGAGAAATATCTTCCTCAAATGTTTTCACTGTTTTACGCAACAAAGCGATCTGTCTGAGATAAAAGTCATTTACGATCTTCAGATTCTCATCCAAAACATTCCAAAAATCATTTTTTGCATCCACCATATCTTCATCACTATAATCCCTTTGCAGCGGTAAAGGAGTGTTTTGCGTTCGGATAGATTCCTCTTGTGGTGGGAGCAGAGGCTGTGCTTCGTGGTTCTTTGGTACAAATAGATTTTTTCCGAAAATTGGCGATTTGGAGATGATTTTGCCAAGTGTAGCGGCAGGTCCAGCTGAATTCGATGTATCGATTGCCAATGCCGTCGAAGCTCGCCGCTGTTGCTGCACTACCTTTTTTTCAATTTCAAAAGCGACCCTTTTGATTAATCGTTTAAGCCGCTTGTATTGTACATAACTCTCACGCCATTCTACATTCGCATTGTTTTCCAAGACTTTGCCGAATTTCATTGCTTGATCGAATTGCCTGAAAGCTCGGTTATAACGTTACATAACAGCACTTCGTAATGGCATTCCGCAGAGAAGTTCCGTCGATGGAGCAGCTAGTTTTAAAGTACATATCCAAGGCAGGAAAAGAAGTGAGCGATATTATTACTGAAGAGACGATTACGAGGCTACATCGCATAAGCAAGCCGAATAAAATCCGGACAAACAAAGTAAAACAGCAACTCATTCACGCACTTTTGAAAAATGGTCGACTTGGGGACGATACCTTGCCGGCTTGCTTCTTTCATGAGAGTATGGCTCAGATAGATTTAAGTGGGGCAAAGATATCGTCTGTTCTCATGGAAAAAGTACGATTAAAGAATCTTGCTGAGCCAATGACGGATGCGCTTATTTTAGTTTTCGGCTATTTGCTCGAATATCCATGCAGTCAACTTTTCGGGATGTTTTCGTCTCACAGATAACGCGATTGAAATTCTGTTGCGTAAATGTCGGGGTAGACAAGCAACTGAAATAAAGTAATTCAACTCGCTGAACTTTTATATGGTAGAGCTGAAGGACGTCAATTTGGAAAATTGCCGAAAATTATCGGATGCATCACTTGATCTGTTAAGAATTCACGCGAGTAAGCTACAGGTCTGTCCTGGTTCTTCTTTGAATATCTACGATCAAATACTAAATATGTATTGTAGTGCATTGATGTCGGTGGTAACTTCAATATGACAATACAAGGAATCACGCGATTCGTCGAAAAGCATCCAAATCGGTCCAGATTCCATAAGCTTCATATTTCGGGGCACTTTGTGACCGAGCAGTATGTCGATTGCGAGAACATTTCTTGAGCAGCACTGATCATTTATTTGTAGCGCTCTACGGGTTGTGATGGCCAAGTGCAAGAAGCTTCGTAGTCTGAGTGTGGGTTATTCGTCGTTATCGGATGATGCAATCATCACGTTTCTGACGCATCGAAAGTCCATCACGCGATTGAGTATCCACTGGAACGGAGCTATTACGTGAGTTTTACATTCTTCATCAGCTCGGTGACTTACAATCAGTATATAGAGACAAATTACTTCGGTTTATGGCAATCGGATGTCCCAACTTGGTGGAGCTGAATCTCTGTGGAGTGAAATCAGTCTCATCCAATGTACTTTCATCATTCGTTTTTCTGTTTCATTATAATCGCGGTGAATGTGGCAGGCCTTACTTGAGATGCTAAAACAAAAAATGAAAGAAGTTCCGGATGCTGACCCTGGAAGAGTATCAGTAGCCGGAGAAGAAACTCCGCCGCCTCGAAAGAAAATGAAGATGATAGACTTTCGATACACTAGGTTTGGAGCACCAACATTCTTCTCGTCTCTTGCTTATTGTAATACTTATGTTTGTGCAGTGTGTCTAAGGAAGCTGCTGCGTTTGTCAAGGAATGTTATCCAGATCTTCAAATTGTGTATTGAACCTGAATTCAGGACATATTACCCAACGGAGGCTTCACTGTGCGCTCCTGTAAAGCACGAAGGAGCATGGGCATTTTGATCTCCAAGGTGTTTGCCTCACTCTTCGGAAGTAAAGAGGTGAGGATACTAATTCTCGGTCTCGATAATGCAGGAAAAACAACAATACTATGTCAGTTACCGATTTTTCTTGTTGTGTTGACATCTTCATTTATTTACGGTCTACACCGCAGATCGCCTGCAATCTGATGAGATTGAACAAACTGTGCCGACGATTGGATTTAACATGGAGACATTACAGTACAAGAATATTAAATTTCAAGTATGGGATTTAGGTGGCCAAACCAGCATTCGGCCGTATTGGCGGTGCTACTACCCAAATACCGACGCAGTCATCTATGTCGTTGACTCTGCGGACACAGATAGACTGAACATAGCAAAGCAGGAACTACACGCACTTTTGGAGGTACTTTACCGATAACCGGAGCTAATATCCGGAATTTACTGAACTTTTATCACCTAGGAAGAAGAGTTGAAAGACTCGATTTTGCTGGTTTTTGCCAACAAACAAGATCAGAAAGGAGCTTTGAATGCAGCACAGGTACCCAAAAAAATGATCGTTCTATGTTGCTGTTTCTTATTTCACCATATCGACAGATTTCTGAAGCAATGGAACTCACTAATATACGAAATCGGCAGTGGTCAATTAAAGAAACAACTGCCACAGTAGGCTCGGGTCTATTTGAAGGTTTTGACTGGTATGTTATCACGGACCTGTATTTCTGACGGATACTGATTTCTCTACTGCACTTTGAATTGCTCAGGATTGTAACATGCATTAAGGGAGAATAATCATAGAGTCTGCTTTCGGAATTATACGAAAACGTACAGTACTACCATTTTAACAAGCAATATGACGCTTCCAACCGATAATATTGCAACAATTTGTCCAGTCTTTTATCCTTCACAAGAGCAGTTTACTTCATTTTCGTCCTATATACGTGAAGAAATAGAGCCTAAATGTTCCCATATTGGGATATGTAAGGTACATAAAAATCCTGCTGATGGAATGCACTCTATAAAGCGAACATTGTTCCTCTGACTCGAAAAACTTGTCACACACTGCACAATAGATCGTTCCACCAAAGGGCTGGTTCATTAGAAATTATGATGACATCGACTACGTGGTGGAGCATCCCGTTTCTCAGCACGTGGCAGGAAAGAAGGGCGTATTTAACATCGATCTGGTCGAGAGAAAGAGTCTAACTGCGCAGGAATTCAAAGAGATTGCTGCACAGTGTACAGATGGAGAGCCACAGGGTACTCCTCTTCCTATATGGGTAGTAGATCAAAGATTGTAAGCTTCTATCATGCAGATTTGTCTAAAATGGATGAGATCGAGAGAGCTTTCTGGAAGAATATGCGGTCTACAATGGATCCTCCAATTTACGGCGCCGACATTGAGGTGTGTTCAACATCATCAAAGTTCTAGCTGCTACAGATGGCTTATGATACGGCCATTGTAGGGATCACTATTTGACTCTAGTAGTAATTCAACCTGGAATCTCAACGAATTGAAAACGATTTTGTGTCGGATCGAACTTCCAGGTGTGACGCGATCGATGTTGTATTTTGGCATGTGGCGTGCAATGTTTGCTTTCCACACTGTAAGCTGTATGACACTTCAGAACGAATTCATAACGCACGGATCCATGTAGGAAGATATGGATCTTTACAGCATCAATTATCTGCATCATGGAAAGCCCAAGTTTTGGTATTGCATTCCTCCACATGCGGCTTCCACATTTGAGCGTGCAGCGCAGGCTATGTATCCCGAAAAATACCACTCGTGCCATCAGGTATCGGCATTAGATCTCTCTTGAAGCTGCATTAACGCACGTGGTGTAGTTTCTTCGCCACAAAAACTCGATGATCTCCCCGAATCAACTTAAAGCATTTGGAATTCCAGTTTACAAAGTACGAAACACCGGAAGCTTTTTGAACTTGCGGGGTGAACAATGTCATTATATCTCAGCTGTCTAGACATTGCAGTTGGAGGGAGAATTTGTGATCACCTTCCCGACAGCGTACCATTCCGGCTTCAATCTCGGTATGATCAAAATCAACACTTTCGATGCCTTTGTTTAGCGAGTATGACTTGAAGGATTCAATATTGCTGAAGCTGTTAATTTCGCTACTTTGCGTTGGATACCCTTTGGACTTCGAGCACGAGTATGATGTGGCTTTGATTCATTTGTATCGGCCAGCTGACTTTGTCCTTCGCAGGTTTGCAAGTGTAGCCCCGAAAGTGTCCGCATTGACATGGACGATTTCCTCACCAGTTTATTTAGCTCTGAAATAGCAAAGTCTGATGATATACCCGACGATGCTTGGGTATTCAGCTGTCAGTGCAAGATGTATTCAAGTAGCGAGGACCCATCATTTTGTGTCGATGTAATGCGTCATCTCAGCTTCTTCTTGGTGCTTACCACGTACACTTTTGCTTAGCGGGAGTGGTTTGAATGCTCAAAGTGTAAGATATGGTGTCACGTACACTGTATCCATCCTGATCAAGCTGCCAAACAGGTTTTTAGGCGAATTCCTCGATTAAAACGCTGACTAGTCGTCTGCAGGATTCTGAGCTTCCAGAAGCCATCCTTTGCCATCGTTGTCAGCTGAACGAGAATTGTAGTACAAACATTGGTTCCAAACGAAAAATTACACAAAAACGGAAAGTGAAAAATCCCTCGTCACAAACTCTTCGAACATCCGATCAGGCGCGTAGAATCAAAAGTCTGATGAAATTGACGAAAGGGATCGATGTGTATGTCGATGGATACGAGGTTCGCTTTCCTTTCTTTTCTCTACAAAGTCTCTTATCGTTGACTTACAAACATCTAGGCTCGTGTCACTGCAATTGAAGGAAAGTATGCACGAGTTCACTATAAGGTTTGTCACAAACATTGCTTGGCTCGCATCAACATCTCATTTGCGTACGTTTGAAACAGGGATATAGTGTAGATTGTGATGAATGGCTACCGCGAACTGGTCAGGAGTTAGCGAAGCGGAATTTGACCTTTTTAGGACACTAATGGCAATAAAAGTGAGAACACTCTTGCGCGCAAATGCAAAAATAAAAGTAAAACCGGTTTTCTCGATTTGCTTTTACGAAGTCAGTGTAACAAATATTGCAATTTCCATACGGTGAAGGAAGCCTGTCGCCATCCCGCACAGTAACCCGGACAGAATAAGGAGAATAATCAAATTCGAATCAGCGAAAAGAGCGAACTAGCTCTTGTTCGTGTGGGTTTCTTCAGTCCATTCCCACACAATTACAGTCTCTTATCAGCAGACGTCCGATCGAATAAATAATGACCACAACGGTAAATACTATGACTGATATCTCGAACGGAGTTTCGCCTCCTTCAGACACGGCTATACACTCGCCGTTCGACTTTCGTGAGAGCGATGACTCATCCAAAAGACTCGATGGACGACGCAGTAGCGAAACATTATCTACCACTTCTCGACGTCAATCAGAGAGAGCGCTAGCAGAGGCTACAGACAAACTAAATCGAGCGCAGAATGAGTTGACAGAGTACAAAATTCAGCACTTAAAAGCGATGGAACAGAAACAAAAGTTGGAAGAGGAAAATGAACATTTACGACAGAGTATTTTATCGCAAGCTTTAGAGAATGCCAGTCTTGAGGTACGACGTGAGCATTTGCAGCTCAAACAAACACTGGAATCGTACCAGAGTAAAATCGAGCAATTGCGTGAAATATCGCTTATTACTGCCAAAGTGGTTGACAGGTATAGTACAAATGAGTTTACTTTCGTGATTATTGACTAAAGTATGGGAATGTAGCCGCATCAAGACCAAGCAAGGACGTCAATACGTGGAATACAAACTACAAATCGAGACAGATATTCGTGGAACGCTAGTTCTATGGCATCGTTATAGTACTTTCTTGTAAGTGTTTACTGAGCTAGTGGTGATACAAATTGGTGATCGTCTCGTGGTAGGAATCTCGCAGCTACACTGAAAGCAAAAAATCCGAATAGCGACTGCCATATTCCAGAATTGCAGACTCAATCATTGACAGGTTTTTTCTCGGATCAGCTGGTCTTGGACCGAATTGCCAAATTGAATGAGTTTTTAGACGTGGTAACCAAGACTGATGATTTCCAGTGGGGAATTCGTATAGATAAAGATACCTGTGTTTACAAACGAAAGAATCGACGTTCCAGTGATGCAACCGTACGAGAAAGCATCTCAACTTTATCTCCCCATTTCGGTCGTGATAGCATGTATAGTGACGGACTTGCGCGAGCCTCGAGTTTCTCGTCTATTACTGAACCGATGTGAATCCAATAACTAAATCAGAGTGTGCGATTAGTAGCTTCAACAAACCTCTAATTTAATTCTGAAATGAGATGTTGTGGAGAAATATGGTCAAGAGTCAAGACTCATTATTTGCCTTTCTTGTGGTCGGATTATCGCGATCACACATCTAGATTGAGCATAAGTGCTGCTCCTCGCATTGTCCAAAAGTCCGGGGACTTGAGCGTTGGTAAAAAGACTGTCACCACGTAGTTTGTCGAAATCCCGGTGGTTGATAGAGTTCCTTGTCGGGAAGAGGTCTTGTAGACTGGACATGGGTAGTCTTGAGGCGAGCGAACTGAATTGATTGCAGGCAGAAAGTGGATCGCTGTCATAGGAGAAAACATCTCACCAGCCTGGGCATCCTCAACTCGTTGATCTTCAGTCGACCATCTGGCACCTTCCAGCCATAAACCACTGATGTATACTCCGTCCTCGGGGGATGCTGATGCCGTATTGTAATCTTCTGAAAAGCCAAAAGTGAACGACAACGAATCGATCGCAACTTGATATTTTCGCGCAAAATTCTGTAAGACGCCAGTCATGAATCCCTGAGGGAAGAAAAATGCACCGAATTCAAAGACATTAGGCTCTCCATATCTGAGCCAGTTTCGAAAGAACCCCACTCGTGCAAGAAGATCCTGTACCCATGATCCCAAAGGCTTGAGCGAAGCAAAGCTCAGAACAGCCCAAATTGGAGGTACTTTGCTGTTTAACAGCGCTGTGTACATGTGATCCAAGTCCGAGGACATCACACTAAGGCCGTTTATAGCGCGCTGAAGCTCGATCAATGAGCTGCTCATACACTGCAAAAGAGCATTGAACTTGACAATCTCTTGACTCAAGACAGTCGCAATCGAGTCCATTACCAAAATGTCTCCAATTTGGCGCGTTTTAAATGTCGTCGGACCTGCTTCTTCATGACTTAGCACATCGGGAAGATTCGTTTGAATATTTTGTGCTATTTCCAACACCTTTTTATCGTTCGAGATCCCCAGACTACCGACAGTATCGCGAGGCTCCAAGCTCAACATAACACGAATCATTGTGATACTTTCGTTTCGCTCGTACGAGATAATAGCGTTCTCATTCATACCAAATAGCTCAGGGTCATCAATGATCGGTAGGTCGTTCAGATACTGCAGGATACTGCCATATTCGAGCGATTCCGGGACCCGATACCTTCCAGATGCGCAAAAGAGATGTATATCGTCAGCCACGATACTAGGATCGTAAAATCTGCTCAAAATACTCATCAGGCATCGCCGATCCCAGTCATCCGTCACGCGTCCACCATAATTGATCTGTCCGGTTACATATCGCAATGCGTCCCACGGAATTTGAGAATTCTCATGTAGAAAGCGTTTTAACGACGAAATAGATGTTTCGAGGTCAGCATCATTGAACTCATACTTGATATTCCATCCAAGAGCCCCAAATTTTCTCCTTTCTTGCACAACCGCATGGAAAATCGACAAAGAGATCAAGAGCTTACGCCATACTCCATCCTTTGACATTTCACTCTCAAAGCACCCCGTCATGCTCATAGAACTCAACGTATCAGGACTGATCAGCGCTGTGAAAGAACGCACCATATTTGCTCGTATCCCCTTTGGTGGCTCATTTGTAAGCTTGATTCCATTCTGGAGTACAGTGACCGGAAAATAAGCGACCGGAAAACTCGTGAGGAAAAGTCGAAAATTGGGATCACTTGGCGTTTGGGCACTTGACATGTCATTGACAATTGCCTCGAGCTTTGACATCCAAGATTTGGCGAGGTGACAATTTTGTAAGAGGACCCATTCACCTGTGCTCCGACTCGTTTCAATGAGCTTTTCAGCACGTGGGCCTTGACCTTGACCGAGCGAGACCAGATTCAATCGATCAATGTAGTTTTTCTGCTTTGCAAAGCGTAGCAACATTCCAGTAGGATCAGCACCTGCTGACAATATGAAAATGCAAGGAGTTTGATTATCGGTGTCGTCATATATCTCTTCCATCGAGTCTGAAGTTGACCTGATGAATTCTTCCCCCATTTCAGTACTGATCATTTTCCATAACATTGTCAGAACTCTCTCTTCTGCGATCGCTTTCAGCAATAGAACTTTCTGGAAAGAATTCAATCCCTGTTCAAATTTCTCCTCCGGGCATGGTGTGATTGAGAAATCAGCACTTTGGACCCATGATAGCCAATCTGACCATTTGGTCATCACGCTATGTAGAATCCCTTCAAACGGTCGAGCAATCTTCCCTTCATTTTTTCCTGATGTCTCTAGACTATCCAGCTCAAGAAGAAGATCCCACTGAGAAGCCGATAGTTTTTCCGGGGCCGGATTGGAAAACCCGCTTGCTTGTATATTTGAATCCTCATCATGTTTATTGGAAGTAGAACCCCGAAGGAACAAAGCCCACTCTCGCGGTGATATGAGGCCGGAATGCAGCATGATCTTGGTGCATATCAATATGGAGAATAGAATTTTATGGGCCTCAAAAAGCCCTCTACAGATATTCAAATATATGTAATGAGTCTGTAATTGAATGAGATGTTCGAGACGCTGACTCAGGTTATCGGTGGGCGTTTTCTGATTGAGACAGTAGTTAAACAATCGCTGAAAGTATGGGAGAGAGTACTGATACATAGGATCGATCACTGACAGTTGAGCAACCACGAAATAGATGATTGTCCCACGTGTTGCTACCACACGATACTGCTCTCTTGCACGATTGATCTCAATTTCTGTAGCCTCCGAATCTGTGACACGTTCTTTGATGATATTTGAAGTCGTGTTTGATGACTGCAACGTGTCGATCAAATCCTGATCATCCAAGACATTTCCCGATGATTCGGAAAGCTTTTTCAAAATACGGTCTTCGATTTCTTCTAGTTGCTTTGTATCTTGAGCCATTGACGCAATCAAAGTATTTTTCTTCTCTTCAATATCGAGTCGTTCGCTTCTCACCACATCACCGAGAAGCTGATCTTCTAATCCATCCATCGTGACCGTAAAGTTGATGATCGTTACTTTGATGTAGACTTCCGGCGAGTAGTGAGGATTTGATAGTTTCGTGGTAAGGATCATTCGAAAATTTGCATCATAATCAATGTCGGAATCCGCGAGACGAATCAAAGACCGTCCATTTTGCATATAGACAGCTTTTTGGAGTATTGGCTCGAGAGAAGGCTCCAATGTCTCCTCGACATCCTCGATCAAGAGCTGCATTCCATTTCTGATACATTTTTCCAATGAGGAAAGCAAATTGCTGTTTGTCATTTTGATGACTTCAAGATTCTCGTTCCCATTTTCTTTGCTGTTTCTTGCTGTTCTTTTGATCCATTTGCTTCCTTGTCCTTGTGGGTCTATCATAAGCGGCCATCGCTCACCTTGTAAAACAAGGATGGCATTATCGGTCGAAGTGGAATCTGTAGGAAGTCCATTCAGCTGCCATTGTCTGATTTCCGTGGGGGTTGACAGCACTACGTTGAGCGAGTAAGATGATGAGCATGGTATCTGTAGCTGTTTTAGAGAATCGAGCCACAAAGTGGCCATCTTTTGACGAAAAGAACCAGTGAATGGCCCGTAGTAGGCGATACAAGCTGCCGCCAGAAATATATCGCCAATAAGATTGGTATTCGACTGCTCAAGCGAAGCAACCGATCGCTTCCAGCGAGCCCCTTCAACTGATAGACCCGATATCAGTGCTTCTGCCCTAACAAGTCTCTGCTCCGTGATGGCAGCGTCATTTGTTAAGCCATTCTTCTCATTAACAGCCTCATCGCACTGCTGTTGGAGAATCGCCAGATTCTTATCCACTTTGAATAACTCATCCTGCTTCTCTTTAAGGCGCGTATTAGCTTCATTCAATTTTGCATTCAATTCCTCTAGTTTCGATCGCTTCGGTCCGACTTCTTTCGCCACCGTAGAGTAGACAAGAATCGCATGGACCCACATACAAAGCGAAGTTGCGGCCTTGGAGACTTTTGAAACATTTTCTACCGCCATGACCGGGTCTGCTGCGTTTTTACTGAGCTTTTTGAGCGCTGAGGGTGGGATGTTATCCTTATCGAATGATTTGAGACGATCTAAGAATCCTCCTTCACTCAAAACCTTCTTGGCAGATTCCCAGGTCTGTTTCTCATTCAGCAGTAAACAAACGGCATTCATCACAGTCTCTACTGCTTCTGGAGGTTTAGCAAACGATTTGACTTCGGTGATGTCATTTTTTGATAGAGCGTCCAGTGCTTTGACTGCGTTGTTGAGTGCTGGCATCGCGACATCCAAGTCTTTTTGAGCGTCGGCCTGTATGATGGCAACTTGTTCCGCCTGCAAAATCACCTCTGGTTCATCTCTTGCTACTATATCACGAGCACGAGCTGCTTCTTGACGATCTATTGTGATCTGTTCCAAGAGAACTTCGACTTGTGTCGTCTTTTCCTGCAGCACAGGTTTCAGCTGAATCAATTCTGACTTTAGAGAGTCGACGATCGAATTAGTATCCTTCAATTTCTTCACTCCAATTTCCATTCTGTTTTTGGTATCCTGCAGTGTTTTACGCTTTTCTTGTAGCATTCTCACATATAAACTGATGAGTCCAAGATACGATTTTGGTGTCGTGTAAACGTGTCGTTGGTGATGTTGCAAGAAAAGCTGTTTGAATTCGTCTGAAGTTGTGTGTACAGTCGAGCACATACTCACCAGTCCCGCTCTGATCTCTTTTGATGGGAAAGCCACGCCAGCAAGCATTCTGTCAGCTACGGATTGTAATGCTTCCTTGGGCCAGTTCATGTAGCAATCGATTGTGCAGCAATTGATCAATGATGGAAATGCTCGACAGCGTACACGAAGTGCAGATCCAACAGGCGACATTGCCAGAACAATATGGAGATAATCTCGCACTCGCTGTGTGAATACCTGCAAGCATGACTCCGGGTCGTCATGAAGCCCTAGTTCTTTCATCACTGGACGCATGTCAGAGATAATGCGATCGGTCTCGTCCATCGCGAATAAATTTGGCACTTCACCGCTATTGAGGATGTTGTTCAGATCTTCCAGGAACCTTCCATCGACGATTTGGGAATCTGCAAACAGAAATACAACGGGATGGCCTTGGACACCCGACGATAGTAAAATTTTCTTCAGATCTTCTCGGAACTCTGTGATGCCGTATCCTCTTGTAATTTCAATTTGTTCACAAGTAGCACCAACAATGTAGCTTGCAAGACGAGTAATGCTTTGTTTTCCAGACCCCCCGACACCAATGAGCATAGCATGACCGCGTGGCTGACGTAGAATACGAGCGAGTCGTGTGATGTGGGCAATCGCATCTCGAAAGAATACAAGGTTCATCCGCGTGGAGTGGTCTTCATTATACTCGTGTAAAAAATCATCCAAAGCTTTAGTCATGAGATTTATATCAGAACAGAATTCATACAAACGATTGGAATTTGATGTATCTGCTGTAGCAGAACGCCGAAGATAGTCGGCAAATAACAGCGGACATGCTCCATGGAAAATAGCTTCTCGTGTCCAATTGCATCCAAATGAACGTTGCAACATACCGACAATATGCTCTTCGAACCAGCGTTGATCTTCCCTTGTGTTGAGCCGATCTTGAAACACCCGAGTGCACTCATGAATCCAAAGTTTGTGCATCGTATCAACATCATTACATCGGTGTGGTGTGATCATAAGTAGGCCCCGAAAAACTTTGGAGAGATCTCGCAGATTGAACGTATAATAAAACTTGCTTGGGATGGGAAGAAGCTCCTGGGTGATTTTGCTGTACAATCCGACAATGCACGTGACAACTTCATCACTTAGACTTCGCACACTGGAAGAGAATCGCTCAAGAAATCCTCTGAGAATTGTGCCGAAAATAAGCTTTAAACCGGCTTCACTGGAAGGGTACATGCTAAGTACATGGAAATGACGAATAAAACGAGGAGTGAGATTGGATCTACCGCCTCCAGCAGGAGCTGCCGCGACGAGCATCAACGTATCTTGGACCTCCTTCCAAAAAAGCTTTTCACGATCATAAAATCCTTTGAAATCAAGAAACTGACGTAGTAATTCAATCGGAGGCTGTGCTCCATACTGCTCAACAGCAGGCAGATTGATATCGTCAATGAACAAAATCATCTTTGCTCCTTTTGCGGGACCAATACAGTCTCTTCTTTTCTTTTCGAGCTTGCTTTCGATCGTCAATTGAGTCACAAGACTTGACGTTTGTGCTGAGAAATTGATAACAGTTTTTACAATTGGCCTCATGCGTTCTGCATTGCTGTGCTCGAGGTGAGTGTCCGAAGCGCATGCGGGTCTTGACATCTCTTCGAGAATTTGCTGGATGACAACCGTCTTCCCGGTTCCTGTTACTCCCGTGATATAAGCAGGTCGATCGTGTTTGATGAGAAGCTTCAAAATACTCGACAATCGTACAGTGTCTGTCGTAGGAACAATTATCTGAAAGTACGGAATCTCGGCGTTGTATTGAAATTTCGGCACGACATCTTTCCACGAGACTAAGCTTCTAGATTCACAGTCTGGGAAGTAATCCATGATGGTTTCCGCGCTTGGAAGCTGCAATCTTGCCATTTCAAACAAATCTCGTACAAAAGTGTCAAAAATGGGATGATACTCGCTGCTGACTGATGCTCCAACGGACCAACATAAGGCGAATAGGAATAATTTATCGATCCATTCGACCAGTTCTTCAGCACTTGTATCAGCATAGTACGAACGCTTGATTGGTGACGCAGCCAAAATCTCGTCTTTGGTAGACTCAGGCTTCTTGAACATGGGGTCGATGAGCAAAAATTGGAATAATTTGCAAAAGCTTGTTACAAGATTGAGATCCGTAGTTGCAACTAATTCCATTCCGCAATTTTTACGCAGAAATTGTACGATTTTGTCGAGATAAAGGTCAATATTTGATCGTATTCGATCGACTCCTTCACTCGACAGATCTTTAGGCAAGCATTGCGCGATCCATGATTCAATAAATGGGGAATACCCCAAATCACGAGAATTCATATAAACAACGCCAATACGACTCACAGTTGCTGGGGATGCTGCCGTAAGATCCATGACCTCGAACAGCATTTTCATTTGGTTTTTGAGTTTGATCCGCTCGCCATTAGCGAGACACAGTGTCATATTATCGTCCAACACAGTGTTCAGATTTTCGATCCAAAGTGCATCAATAGGCCCATCGAAAACTGTCCACTTGTAGCTATCACTTTCATCAATTACAGCCTCTCGCATGATGCTAGAAGCAAGGCCATCATGCCACTCTTGGCTCACCTCGTTGAATTCACCGTAGAGCTCGCCCATTGATATGCATTTCGGATTCAGCACTTTTGTCTCCACTAGTTGATAGATAGGATTACCCGATCCATTCGCATTCCGTAGGGATGTCATAGTAGCCTGCAACACACGATAACAAGAGGTTTTTCCAGCTCCTGTAGGTCCAACTAAAGCAGCTCCAAAACGAACATTCAGAGTATCGAGTAGCTGAATGACTTTGGAGTCAAATGCTTCAGAGCTTTGAAACCCAAACATTCGAATTTGCTGCCTCAAAGATAGTACAAAGTCACCATAATCATTTGGAGGAATACTGATATTGGGAAATAAATCCGCGACAATTGCTTGAAAGAGAGGAATATCATCGGATAGAAACTTGGGAATATTTGAATCTCGCAAAGCCCGAATGAGTGTGATGTTTTCATCAATGTCAGGATTGCTCCGTTTCAAATTCCCAGCCATCACAAGAACTGATTTGACTGCTCTCAATCCGTAATCGTAATGCGGCTGCTGTGAAAGCTGCTCGCTGCAAAGGATATATAATCTACACATTTTTCTAGAGAGAATTCTTGCATCCGAAAATCCTTCCGCAAAAAGCATTATTTCAGCAATGAGCGCATAGTCGGGTACCATCATCGATACCGGACGAAAGCATACCTTGAGATTATCAGGCAGCTCCGTACGACCTGCATACCCTGGGTTCATCGTCACGATAACGTGGTGGTCCTTGAGTGTGATTTCTACACCCATGAAATTGATATGCTCCTTCTGTTGCAATCTTCCTTCACGCAGAATCAAAAGCTGCTGTGCTACTACTGATAAGACTTCAATATCGATTCTATTAAACTCATCTAGACAGGTCCAATTGCCTGCTTGTGCAAGACCTCTGAATAATTTGCCCATCATTTTGTAGTCAATTTGATCGCTGCAATTGAACACTACACATTGTATGGCCATCGCTTTTGCTAGATCCTTGCTTGATTCTGTTTTTCCGGTACCCGCAGGACCCGCTGGAGCAGCTCCCAGTTTCAAAGTAAAGGAACCTGTCAAAGTCATCCAGCATCGATCGGTGAGTGGGGTGATAACTAACCGGGAGGTAGCTCCCATGTACTCGTAGCCATAAAGAATCGAAGAATCTGCGTGTCGGATGATCACATCATCCGTCTGAGTATCCCAATAGTATCGAAGTTGTTGTTGCCATATAAAGCTGCTTACAGAGTCGATATTCTGACGCCAGAGCTCTTCGACGATATCTCTGGCGTGCACGTCAGTTGTGATGAGAGAAACGATCACTTTGCGCTGTAATGGAGTAAGATCCTGTCTGATTTTCAAAATCAATTGATTCAAATCATGCAAAACACGGTCAAACCATTCTTGCATTCGATAGGATCCACGAGATTCATCTGTACCAGTAGCTCCTGAGGCAGCAGTAAGACGGTCTTCGTCTAATTCTTTACCGTTCAAGGCTTCTTCAGTATGCCAAGCCCACATAATTTGAGCAACAGTTGCAACGATCTGACCAGGATGGTCACATAGCCATTCAACACGCTCTTTGGATTGATATTCCAAAAGTCCTTTTTTCAAACTCTTGTGAATAGAGCTCTTCATGGAAGCTTCCAAAGCCTTGAGCCAGTCTTCAACATTTCCACGTGCTTTCAAATTCCTTCCTAGTGGAACCCGCTCACCCTCGGATGAAATCATCGCCAGCATATCGATACTGGCACTATTTTCTCCAAAATCGACCTTGACTAGATTCTCAAAACATTTCCGAAGATGGGGTTGCACCGATTGAGGATTCTTTGACTGAGAGAGAATTTCAAGTAGTTCGTCATTCGATAGAAAGTAAAACCGCGGGAATGCCATTCTTTTCGTTTCAAGATAATCCTCGAGTCTTTTCTGAATAATATCGAGGTTCGCATCATGCTGGGTGAGAGTCTCAGTGATACCGGGGATGGAGAGAGCGCTCATCACACGAGGACTTTCATTCACACGTCGCATGATACTTTTCCAGGAGGTGTCTACAAGACTAAAGATCTTGCCAGCATCGGGAAGCTGCCTCTGGATATCCGGAGCCGCGAATATCGGCTCTAGGTACAGCCAATTTTTTTGCACAGCCAACCACACATCTAGTAGCTCTTGTAATGCTGCCAATTTCTTCTTCCAAGATTCGACTTCTGCCTGGATTCCTCCAATATAACGAGAACCGAGTATCGCTGATATAGCAACGGTTGAATCATCCATCTTGGTTGTGATATCTTCCATACTGCCAAGGATGAATACGTCCTTCGAGTCTTTGTAGAGTTTGATCTCAAACTCTGTATCGGACCAGCTTGTACTGATTTTTTGAAGCATATCTTCAAGAATAGCCTCATGCTGGGCGGTAATGCTAATTTTGCTGATCTCAGGCTGGAGTTGCATCATGTTTTTCTCAATCATACTGCCAAGGGAGAGATTCGAGGAGCATTTCTGCTCGGTGAATTTCGCAGCGGTATGATCTTGCCCTTGAACGTCATGTATAACAAAACCTACGAGATCATGGATTTGGCGCCAATGCCTTTCCTGAAGCGCGGTGTTTCTCAAATCAGAGACGATGGGGAGAATGCGATTAAACTTCTCAACCTCCTGAAACAGGTACTTTGCGGCTTCGTTCCCGGGAAACGTTCGATGAGCCTGATGTGCTGTTTTGCTGTATATAGAGGCCTCTTTTTGTATGGCGTTCACATCCAGCATTCGATAATCTATGTCCCAAAACTGTCCTAGAAATCCATCCCATACCGCGATGCTCGACCAGAGTCGATATTTGAGATCAAAGTACATTGAAACTTCATTCAGCTCCTCAAAATCCATCACAGGTTGTTTCAAGAGTGTCTGAAAACCAGCAAGTTTTTCAGATTGATTCTTAAGCTGATCCAATTGACTTTTTTGCTGCTCCAGAAAAGCTAAGGCTTCTTTCACAGGAGTCTTCATGCTGGCAAGTCTTATGTGATCAAGCTTTTCCCGAAGAGCTACAGCTTGGCGATTAAGAGGTGCTGCACTATCAGCAACTTGCTGTGCGAATTTGACTGTATCAGCATCTTGTTCGCCTTCAAAACGGGTCATCATGTTTTCCAACGCCAAGACACCTTCCTTCATGAGAATGATATTTTCCTTCAATTCGTCCGGCATTTTCCATTCATTCGAATCCATAAGAATTCCAAGATCAAAGATTCGGCGATATTGTGTTTTCAAATTGACAATACTCTCGGAAACCTTTTGCATATGGACAATCTTCTTCACGAAAAGATCGGGTGTGTTTGGGTTGGAATACGCGAGGGGAGACAGCTCATTAAGAAGGTCCAAAACTTGGGTACTTTTTTTCTTCATCAATTGAGGAAGGAGATCTTGAATGCCTCGTATACATTGCTGTGGTGTAGGTACCACCTTGCATTTGAATGCGGTCGAATCAACTTGAAAGATTCCAACCGCAGATAGCACCGGAATATCAAGTAGCTGTGTCATTTGTGCTTGAAACTTTTCGATAGAGTCTGCAACGCTTTCGACTGAAGCATGCTCAAAACGACTCCACAGTGAGACGACTTGGTCCCTGTTTTGAATGAAAATTTGATCATAGCACGTAAAGACATCCAAATACTCTTCAACTTTTTCAATGGCTCCTTCCAGAAGCGCGAAAATGTCATTTGTGAGCTCATTGAATTTTGCATCATAATTCAGGATGAGTGCGACTGTCAACTTCCCTGAAGACAAGTCACTTGTGACCTCCTCCTCATTCTCTTCTATTGTGTATCGTTTCAAGGCTTCATGTCCCAAATGTCGAGTCGAAGTCTCTACGATTTTAATAGTCTCTTTCAAAATACGCTGTAGTGTGAAATTCCATGCTTCTTGAGATGGAAGGACATAAACAGCTGAAACTACAGATGTCAGCGAGTTCATAGCTTCACTCTCGACTGTCACTTTGAACAATTGCCGCGTCGGTTGTTCGGTGTCTACATTGACCGGTGGAAGTCCTCGAGTACCTTTGTTAGATTCTTGCTTGCCACCAGCAGCTATTAGCTTTGTCTCTTTGGTATTACTCGATGTCACGATGGGTATACTTCCTGTCAGAGCTTCATATAGATTTCGAAACGATTTGATTGTCAATTGCAAAGTTGCATCGATGAAGAGAAAATCAATCAGTCTCAGAAAATGAGACAATTTTCGATATTCTTTCCGTAGTGCTGCTCGTTCCATGAAGGTCATGCTTGGCTCGGCGGCTATCTGGTTTGCTTGCATAAAATCGTCGATCACATCGGTGCAAGTTTGAATGCAAATTTTTAGTGATTCTTCCGAGTATTCTCTCAGTTTGGCAGTCAAAGTATCTCGATATTCATTCTGCTCTCGTTCAAAAGCCTCCAATGTATATATGTGCCCAGGCTCAAAATAAATCAATTCGAGGTCGGCAATTTCCAGACATAATTTGCGAAGCTGTAGAATAGCATTCTGTACAAATGGCATCGTCGTCACTAGCTTTGTTGTCAGAGCTCGTTTCGCACTCCGAATTTTGCGAAATCGTATAGTTTTTTTCCACACTATAAACGTTTTCCATATCTTGTACTGCTTGAAGAATGAAATTTGGAGCATTGCATGGAAGCGTGCGTATTCCATCTCCCACATTTGCAACGTCCAAAATTCCGAATGGTTAGCTGTGAAATGCGTTATCCCTTCCATGCTCATCGTAAAGTAGTCTGCTCGATCGATTTGTTCGTGTTCCGCGACCTCGAGGTCATACATAACCAGTCCTAAATGCTTCTTTCTACGCAGATAAATGAAATTTCCAGACTTGAATTCGCGTAAAAAGCTCGCATCGAGATTGAGTGAAGCTGTGAAGGATTCTTTGGACCGCATCGGACGATCCGAGCGATAGACTACCGATAAATTCCCCGAGACCGCTATTCCCGATTCATTTGCTTGTGTTTCCACCTTTTTTGAAAAACGACAATGAGCTCTCCATTAGGACGAACAAATGCATCGAGATCTTACATCTTGTAAAAGGAACCTTCCGGGCGCAAAGCTTTGCGGATTGAGGCTTTCCTTTCTTCCAGCACCTAGCTCCTCTGGTCTTTTAGCAGAAGACTTGTACTGCATATTAGGGGCACGTGCCACCATGGGGCTACCTCCACTCGGAATCCTATGATGAAATATGATGCATGCAGGACAGCATCATGGTGCAAATAAAGTACCTGCTTCTGACTTTGGGCTTTAGTAAATTTTTGCGACCAACGGGTTTCGAGCCAAAGTGTGGGGGAGTAGAGGTATTGTGATAGATACGAGCAGCGAGTGTTTCATTGTGCGCTTTTAGTAAAGCGCTTTCAGTATCATAATCTCGAGACTCCGCTTTTTCTTCAGAGTTCATTTCTGTGCTTTGAGCCACAGCCTTCTACGAGCGACGTTTGAGGCCCAGACAGAATGACAGAAGCGAAGGATACAGAGACAGTCTTTCGGAAAACGCGATGGAACAAAGTCTGTTGGGATAATGTGCTTATTGGAGTCGAACGAGCAGGTAGCCATCTCGAAAGTCTTCGTCTTGCATTTGTGAATTTTCACGCACTTTATTCATAAGACAGCTATTACATGAGAAGCGGTTTGATACGCAAAGATTTGATTCTACGATTCGCTTCGGATCTGATACCACCGTCAAAAGTCATCACAAGTTTGAACGACTTGGAGAAGGCTTTGAAGGAGCACAATTTGAAGTGTACAAATTCAGAGACGTATTGGGTTCTTAAAAGAGCTTCATCAAGCAATGGGGTAGGCATTTTCTTCTTCTCGAGTATCAATGCCAGGGATCAGTCCAATACGCAGCTTACCGACATAATTGAACCCCGCTCGATGATTTCTTTGCTTCAGGAAGAGCTTAACGACACTGAGAAGCGTCGACATATTTTGCAGACATATGTTACCCCTCTGATGCATCCGGCTTGGAGCGATCGAAAGTATCATTTCCGAGCACTAGTGCTTGCAGTGGGAGACCTCAAGGTTTACCTCTTTGATGACATACGCGTGCTCAGTGCGACAGATCCGATCGATATGGATTTTGATTACTTGGCTGATTCGCAGAGGCACATTACAAATCAAAGCGTGAACGAGGTCGGGTCTCGGTATTGCCAAAAGCTGCAGAATAGGAGCCTTAACGAGTTTGCAGCCGAGTTGAATAAGTGGCACGGGGATGGAGCAAAGTGGCCAGAAACTATGAGCGCAGCTCCTCATGCATTCGAATCGTACATCCGCAATGAAATCCGAAATACAACTGCAATGCTTTTCGATCGAATACGTAACGAAAGACGATACTTTTTAGCGCTGTCGAATTGCTTTGAGCTTTTTGGACTCGACTTTATGGTATCAAATCTTCCGATGTGCAAGGTTGAAGCTGATTTGTTACGTAGATAGACCAAAGAGGGCAATTGTGGCTTTTGGAGGCGAATCCTGACCCGAGTATGGCGATGTATAGAGATAGCAATATCTGTAAGAATCCAGCAGCGTTTGTGGATGCAAACGTCAAGGCTGAGTTTGAATCACAAGATCAGCGCATACACTTGAAGCTGTGCACCCATGACGATAAAATAGATGCTTCGATACCGTTCAAATTGATTTTCAGCTCGAAGGACGAACCGTGACCCCGGTGATGACCACAATGAAGTCTGATGGATCGACTTTACTTTCGATACTGTGATCATTGTATAGGATGATCAGTTTTGATCACTTTTTTGTGAATTGATGCAATCTAACTTGGATGATGACGCTTTCTTTCTTTCCAGAGTACGTGCCAAATACGCTAGTGCTCTTGTCATCGCTTCTTGTTCGCTGAGGCGCTTCGATTTCGTTCCCATATTGACAATTGCACGCATTTCGGACTCCTTACTATCTGGTTCTAGCTCGATGAACGCAGCTTCTGGGTACAGCGCTCTTATTTCCTCTTCGACTTCTTGAACCTCTTTCTCCACCAAACGAGTTACGTCTTCAGCATACCTGTAATCAGCATCCAAGCATGAGCATTACATAAAGATAACATGGAATTTTAACAGACCAGGCCAGCATTAGAGGCAGATCATTTTCCAGCTGCTGAGACTCCATGAAAACTGGTTTGTAGCTATTCGAAGAAATCGATCAGTCTTAAAGCAAGTTGAGAGAATGAATAAACTTACATGTGGAGCAGTTTTGCTGCAAGGTAAGTGCCGTCAAAATCAACTTCCGCCTAGAAAGAATGTACATCAGTAATGAAAACGACTTCAAATTGCATCAGTACCTTGTAGCTGAATGTCGAAGGACCGACCCATTGGGATTGCACTGCATACACATTATCAATAGAAGGCCGAGCCAACAATAGTTCTCTTATTCCTTTTTCAATCTCTACACAGAATTATATGATTGGTAACACTTGAGGAGGTAAACGACATACCTGGCTCCACAGATTGACCCAGTAGAAATCGCTGATTCATCCGAATTAGCGTTACAGCAACGCCTCCAAGGAGTAATCCAATTGAGATACTTGCCAAGCTGTCCCATAATGGATTCCCGGTGATATGAGTGGCGCCAATTCCGCATGCCGCTATCAGTACCCCACTGCATGCTGTCAGATCTTCTAAAAGTACCGCCATCATAAACGGGTCTTTGATATATTTGATGTATCGATACAGAGATATATTGGGTGGCTTGGTCTCCAGCAGCTCTTGTACAGCTCTTTTCAGCACCCAGCCGTCAATCAAGAAGGAACAAGCCAGGACGCCCCAAATCTCCCAAGACAATGTGAGCTCACTTGGTGGATTTATCAAACATTGCATTCCGTGGGTGATAGTGACTCCAGAGCCAAGCCAAAATATACCCAAAGCTGATATCAAAGACCAAAAGTAAGCCGCTCGACCGTATCCGTATTGATGTTTCTTGTCCGGCACACCAGCTGCTTGACGTAATCCTAGCACCAAAATGGCTTGATTTCCTGTATCGACGAGGGAATGGATTGCTTCGGAGAGCATTGCACTCGATCCTGTCTTGAGCCATGCCACAGTTTTGAGTATTGTAATCGCTGTGTTTCCAGCCATTGCGCGCATTACAACGTTTTTTGAGGTAGAACGATACACTTTTCCCGGGAAATAAGCTTTGTTAATGTCCTCGCGAGTCTTTGAAGCTTTTGGTGCTTCATTATTGTAAGATTGGAAATCGGTTAAAGGATTGCTTTGTTTATTAGATGATGCGCTCGATGTACACAATGAAGCGACAATAGAGCGAAAGTTGTGCTGGAAATACGTCTGTGGGTGTAGTAGTACGCGACTAGGAATATGGTAGGACACACAGCGGCGCCGTGAAATCGAAAGGATTCGGAGAGTACGGAGCATCCTTTTGGAAGCTGTCCTCCATGAATTGAACTCATGCGGCAATGCATAGCCTGCGTATATTAATATCTTATTTATCGGGCGCGTTTGATTTGTGATGAAACGTGGAGATATCTTTGAGCGATTGCTGAGCAGAGCCACGTCGTAGTGGTGCTTTTTGAGAAGAATGAGGAGCCCAGCCGATAAGATAGATTACCTAGCAATGCATTCGTAAGCGTTGTTGAGACAAACCTGTCGCTATATACCTGAAAAGTTGCCGGGACGAGGCCGTCTTCCAGCCCGTACATCGCCTGATAGATAGAGGCTGCTGCAAGAAGAGAATCCTTGGTCATCCGCCCTTTTAAAACAGAGGCATTGTTCTCCCCCATTCCTTGTACATGTTCCATCAGAGTGAGAGCATTCGGGTAGTCTACTTGTATGTAATCTGTATCCACTGCAAGGAGATACTTGGTGGCTCGCTCGAGAAGAGGTGAAAGAAAGGATCTACCTGTACAAAGAGAGAAGCCAGCTCCCTGCAGTAAATTTCCAGCGTCAGCGACATTCATGAAGGGCGAGATGTGCGGCGAGATGCCACCTAATCGCTCTTGATCTGCCAGAATGAAAGCGCTCCTATCGCACAGGAAGATCTCAAACGATGTGACGTGCCATTGAGATCCATACCGCAGCTCTTGTAGCGTGTCACCGCCCAACACAGCACCAATAAAAGCACCGTCAGGCTTCAGACACTCTCGGATCTATCAAACTTGTTAATGCTAATTTGAGATAAAGGAACACATACTTGCACAAAAGTGCTCGGTAAATCATTAACCCAGTGAAGACTCAGTGAGCTCATAATGAGATCAAAGTGCGATTTTTTAAATGGAAGAAATTCTTCATCCACTGCCAAGTATGACATTTGCACTTTCGAGACATCAAAGTATTAGTGACACAATTTCATAATCCCTCCTAGCTTACAGCATTCATCTTCATTGCGAGAGGCTGAACTTTTTTGCAAGAGTTTCTCTAATTCATTTCCGTTGTGGGTTGGGAGTTGTGGAAGGAACCACTTGGAATACCTGATATATCGGATTGTACTAATTCCTGTATGTCAAATCGTTCGTCATCCTCACAAAGGGCTTTGTAAATGTGACCTGCTCCTGCGCCTAAATCGAGTGCGAGTGGAAATGTCCGCTCAATATCCTTTTTCCGTATTAGTACTGCGAGCAACGATGTGGATGCTTGATATAATATACCTGGAGACGATCAACGAGCCTTTTTGCTACTTCGTCTTTTAGATATTCAAAATCTTTCCTATTCTCGATTGTTGCGATATTATTTCTTTGTTGGCGCTTCACAGCTTCCAGAAACCAGATTAGCAATCTATCCAGCAGAGCAAGTGATCGACGACTTACTTCGGTTGAATATATTGGTTGATTGCGATGAATATCGCCTCTCTTTGATAAAGTTGATGCATGATCTTGCAAGTTTTGTCTGGCGACATGCTGCGGCCATATTTGTTATTTCATATCTAGTCAAGTATACGACTCGAATTATCTCATTTACACTCCTTCAACTCTTCTGCATTGTTTGTTCATGATGCTGAATCGCGGAACACTAAACGGCGATGAATTCACTATTGATTTCGCCGATGGCGCTATCAAATTTCGTAATGAAGAAGGCACTTTATATTCGAGAATATTCCACATTGTATCGCACCATTTCGACCGTATTTGAGCTATAATTCGTATCTCTTTGTTGCTGTTTTTGTAGATTGATACTGACATGGATGGTCTCATCGGAGGCAGCGAAGGCGCTTTTTTCATTCGTCGTGCGAATCTGTCGAATGAAGACAATCGCGAGGTTTTCACTTGTTTGTTCTCCGTTGTTGAATCTGATTACGCGTTTTGCGGCAGATTTGGCGGTTGGCAAGCGGTGGAAAATCACTCGAGAAGCTTAATAAAGACTGCTGGTTTGTTGCTATGAAATTGGTTGCAATGGTTCAGCATACAGGACGCTGTGATATCCAGAGTCTATACAACGGAGACACGTATCCTCTTGCCGAATTCCAGCTAGAAGGACCACCAGATAGCATTGTAAGCATACTTCTGACGTTGGTGAGGATTATAGCGTATGTCTGATGGATGCTAGTAGCTTCCAGGAGATAAGGAGGGTATAATCGTTGATGCTGAGAGCTTTCGAGTGACTGTGAGTACACCGGTCGTGGCTGGATCGGGCTACTCGCGTTACACACAATACATCATCTCGACGAAAGTGAGCCTGCAGTTCGTATCTCAATTTTACGTTACTCAACGATCGAGTCACTTCAGGCAGATAGTTCATTCTTTCCAGTATCGTTCGCTCAAGTCAAGAGACGATACAGCGATTTTGAATGGCTTCAACAGCGTTTATTGATACGATTCAGAGGTGCGTAGACTATTGTTCGCTGGAATTACAAATTACGACAATGTCATTTAGGCACAATTATTCCTCCTTTACCTGAAAAAAAATGGGCTGGAAGCATGGACGCTACATTTGTTGAGGAACGCCGCCAAGCACTCGAATACTTCATTGTAAGGCTACGCGATAAGTTTTTGACACATTGGAAATCAACTTTTACATTTTCTTTTGCAGAATGAGATTTGTCATCATGGGAAACTTTCAAAAACTTTAGAACTTCAGATCGTCTTGACGGCGAGCGTTGAGGTATGCTCAAATGATTCCGGTTTTTCTGGGCAGAGTATAACGGGTAAATGAAGGGTCTTGCCGCGGGTAAAGAGCTTCTCAAAGTCCATTCCTTAATGAAAAGTATGTTGCCGAATCCGGCATCGATCGTCTCGATGTGGAGCACGCTTAAAGACGGAGCTGCTTTTTCGTCTTCAGTACAGCAAGTCGAGATTCCGGCAGATGACGAGTACGCAAAGGTGTCATTACACTACTTGTAGCCTGCGTAAATATTGATAAATATGTCAATTCAGATCGGAGAATACATCGAAATCTACGAGAAGCGCATCAGTCAAGTGAAAATGTGCTCTGACAATATTTATACTGCTCAAAGAGCCGAAGGGTATGAAATGTCGCGATTTGGAAGCTATTTGTCCGCGTTGTCTGCTTTCTTGAAGAACGATCAAAGCATGCAAGCGCTATTCCAGGTTGGCTATTCTCCTTTCATCCTGCAATCATTCTCACTCGACCACCTTAGGCAGGAGGAGATCTATTTGAGAATGTTTCCAATCTGTACCAAGATCAGGCAAGTGCTGATAATACCATGACGAAGCCTTGCGATCTCACCATCCTTTAGCTCGATAAAATTCTGGCCATGTACGTCTCCGTGGTCCGATATCAGATGGGCAAAATAAGTGCTGTCAAGGTAAGCTGAGTTGTATCCAAAGCAAGAGCTTCTGATTATTTGATCATCTCATTAGGTCGTTATGAGTAATCGCGAGACTGCTATCATGGAAGTACAAAAAGCAAATTTCAGCATGCAACGAAATAAGGAAAGATTTGCTGCTGCACGTGCTAGCAGTGGAGCTGCGGCCTCGGCAATGCGTGCTGAACAAAAGATGACATCGGTACGATATTTGCAGTCACTTTCTGGATCGCACTCATTTCTTTGAAGGCTGAAGATCGGCTGAATCATGCAAAAGAGCAAGTTCACTTTATCGCCACCAGCCTTAAACATGAATCGAAAAAGCTTGATAATGGCAAAGCAATGGATCTCAAGCGTGCGTTACTTTCATTAGCTCATTTAGAAAAAGATTACCACGCTCAGGTCCGTCTCCAGAAGGTTACGCATCGCATTTCCTAACTGTCATTGTCCCAGGCTCAATCTGCGTGGGCGAGTTTAATTCCACTTATAGACGTGTCATCAGAAATTCATGCACAGAGTCAGAAAAGAGTTTCCAGTCATGTTTCCTATCGAAAGCCGGGCGAGAAGAGTCCTTCGGAGTTGATTGGACTTTTATAATATCATTCGAGCGCAGGAACACACCAAGTTATTATCATGCTTGGATTACCATGCAATGCATATGCTTCAAAGCAAATTTTTATTTCTATGAATTTCATTGACATTCACCGCAAGTGTTGAGATATTGTTCCACGTTGAGAATTGATCTGTCATCACTTCTATCACAACTCGCACCGAGAAACACCAGTCACAATAGCGAAGCCTTATCATGGATGATTCCCCTCCACTGACTCTGTTTAAAACCACTAAAGGAATGAATTTCGATTCGTGGACCTCTCGATGTCGATTATTAGGTTCTGTTGTCACGAATCGTCCTCTTGGCTCGAGTCTGTACGTTCTTCTCATTCCGAAATTCGAGTCGGAATGCTTCATTTGTGTCGGTCATCTTTGCTCTTTGCAAAAACAAAGCAAAGTTGATTTCGACGCAATGATTTCCTTAAAGCGTTCTTTACTATCAGAATCCCTACTCTCTGAGCAAACACAAGTGGATAAACGGTATTCATTGGTATGGGTTCCTAAAACAGCGATCACCGATGCAAAGAATATCGTCCTGAAGCTCGCTATAAATGATAACGAGAAATCGCATTTTATCCGACAAAGTCTAAACGATATAAAGTACAAAAGCTATCTTCAACAAATCCTACAAAGTGGTCTTCTGGTTCGACAAGATGCTATTATTCGATGCCCACTGCCTCCAGCGATGAAAGCCTCTGCCCACAAATCATACGTGGAATTTATCGTCGTATCCGTACTTCCTTCCACGTCGCACTTTCAACGCATAACACCAAATTGCCGCTGTTCATTCACATTTCCACCCGAAAATAGCAGTGAAGTCGTCATGGATGAGGATGTGAGCGTCGCAGGCTTAGAAGAAGAACAACAGTATCTCAAAGACCTCATTCTGTTTCCCATCGCTGCATCTCAGAATAATATCGCCATAAACTTTCCTCGTGCAGTCCTCCTGTGCGGTCCACCAGGAGTTGGAAAAACGCTACTTGTTCGTGCTGTGACGACACAATGCAGCAAGCTGGCTCCCTTGATGCTCAAGACACTTAACGGGGGAGATATAATCACCGGCTTGATTGGGGACGCAGAGCGCACGCTTCGAGAAGTATTCGCTGAATGTAAACGACATAAGGAGAGAACCAACGGGGTCAGTGTGGTATTCATCGATGAAATCGATGCTTTGTGTCCCAAGCGATCCATCGAGAACACCAGTATGACTCAGGCTCGTGTACTTGCTCAATTACTTGTGCTGCTTGATGATAATAGTAGCGACTCTCGGCACAATGTGATCGTCATTGGTGCGACCAACGTACCCAATCTCATTGACGACGCGCTGAAGCGTCCAGGTCGCATCGACCGGGAGATATATATCCGCGCGCCTGACATGGAAACACGTGAAAAGATTTTCGACTTGCACTTGAGCAACTTTTCTCTGGTCAACGCTTACACGACGGAAGAGCGTAATGAGTTTATCGAGTATCTCGCCAGAATCACCATTGGCTATGTTGGAGCAGATATCGCCGCATTGTGTCGAGAGGCTTATAAAACTGCATCTCAACGGCAGAAAGGAGATGATCATGTGTCAGAAAATCGACCTGTGGTATTACACAGTACACTCCAATGCCTGGAAAGATTGAGTATCATTGGCGCTAAAGCATGGATTGTGACTCCAACGCCGCTCTGGTTCCTGCAATATGCTGATGCAGGGCAACTTTGTCGTATACTTGGTCGAGGCTCGTGCAATAAGCAAAGGCTTCTGCATCAAATGGGTCCCAAAACGTGCTCCTTGTTGCGTCGTTCGGATTTCGACAGCGCACGACAATTTGTTCCCGCGTCATGTCTGCGGGGTGCCTTGGGCTCCATGTACGACTATAATCACAAGTGCTCATTTTTGCTCACTTTCAGTGGCATCATAGGACCTTCGGAGAGAAACGGGGATGGGATACAATCGGTGGCCAAGAAGATGTCAAAATGGCGTTGAAGCAAGCACTCGAATGGCCTATACTCTACTCTAAGCAATTTTCTCGGTTTGGAATCCAGGTGAGTTAGAGCCAAAGTGTACCGAGTTTTTATACCAAAGTCCAACTTGTAGCCCCCACGGGGAATTCTTTTATATGGACCCCCTGGATGTAGCAAAAGCTCACTTGCTAGAGTTGCGGCTACTTCCAGCGGAATGACGTTTCTGACACTTTCAGCGGCCAATGTGTTTTCTCCTTTTGTGGGCGATGCAGAGGCAACGATTCGTCAAGCATTCCGTGATGCTCGCGCTGCATTACCTGCGATTCTTTTCCTCGACGAAATCGATGTTTTTGCAGCCAAACGAGCTTTCAATCAGCCTGGGAAAAGCGACGAATCTGGTCCTAGAATTTTCTCGTTTTTATAATCATTCTGACGCCTTTCATAGGAAGCCCGGCAAGCCTTCGCGTTCTTTCGACTCTTTTGAATGAGATGGACGGAATTGAATCAGCAGAAGGTGAGTTAATATCTCTATTGCAGCCGAAGCCTCATTTCTTCCTCTAAGGCCTAATCGTAATCGGAGCCACTAACCGACCCGAGTGCTTGGATATCGCTTTACTCCGCCCAGGTCGATTCGATCGATCGTTTTATATCGCTCTTCCGGGCTTTACCGACCGTCTAAAGGTACATCAGCAGCCATTCGAAATTATGCCTTACTCGGTATATAGATCCTCCAAATTTACACCAGCCGCATGTCCTTAAACCCCGATATCAACTTGAAGAAAATCGCGTCTCAGACGGAGAATTTCAGCGGCGCTGATTTAGAGGTACTCATTAACACTCCCTCAAATCCTCACTAAGATCAATGTGAAGAATTTGTGCCGAGAAGCGGCTATTCATGCTTTACGAGAGAGTCTACAGAGTAAGTGTATCAGCATGCGTCATTTGGAAAACGCCTGTGTGGAGATGCGTCCATCTTCATCCAAGGAATCGCTCAATAGGTATCTAGCTTTTGGAGGAAGCAAATCGGTTCCTCACAAACAAGAAATCACTCATTTTTAATGGCTTCCTTTGATTGGTTCCAAAAAGATACCAATCATATTAGAATGCAAGAAGACGCCACAATTTTGTTTTTCAGGCGTCTGTAGATATTTGCGTTGCAAGAGGAGCCTTACGTCTAAAATTTGCTTTGTTTCATGTATCTACGAGCTATTCCGAAACCACATTCTTCCATGAGAGCGTTCCGAAGCGGGTTGTCCTCCCACTTTCATAGAATCCCAAAGCTTCCCAAATTGATCACACAGCAACCTTCACATAAGACAAACGCATCGTCTAAACGGTGTTTTGATCGCTTGTTCTCATCCACTCAGTCCAACGCGTCCGGTCAGAATGTCAATACTATAAAATCAAAATCGTTTTTCCGATCGCTTTGGACGGCGTACGAACAAGCGCTCCAACAACGTCCGTACTTGACCAAAACGATCACGGCAACTACGATTGCAGCAACTGGAGATATTATCTGTCAAATTGCGTTGGAAAAGGGATTGGTCGGTGATCTAAACGCGCTGAATGAAAAGCAAAAGCTGGCCGTACAGGGTGATGCGAGCAAAATAGTTATTGATTGGAAAAGACTTGCGATTTTCTCTTTCTTAACTGGAGTGGTGATGACGCCTATTTTACATCATTGGTATTTGTTTCTATCGCGTAATTTCGCAGGCGCAGGAAAACAGGTTTGTGATGATGGCGTTGATTACTTGCTCGATTTTCATTTGAATGTGTAGGCCATTGCCAAACGGCTGATATTGGATCAGTTTCTTTTCGCGCCTTCATTTCTTCCGATTTTTTTTACTATGTTGCTCACGCTTGAAGGTAAATTTGACAAAGTTGCTTCAAAGTTACATCAAGAGTGGTGGCCGACAATTAAGACGAATTGGATTGTATGGATACCGGCTCAGCTCATTAACTTTGGTTTTGTTCCCGGAAATCTCCAGGTGTTATTCGCCAATGTCGTCGGACTTTTCTGGAACGCGTATTTGTCGTATGTAAGTCACGGGAATCCTCACGCTGAGCTTGAAAAGCAGGACATTGTGAAGGAATAGAGAGAAATATACGTGTTCTCTGTATACTTTCGCTTTTTATATGGTCTGTTTTTCAACAGCTGACAGTATAGCAAAGATGTCTAGCAGCTATTTAATATATCTGTACTCAATTCGGCTCCTCAGTAGACAGATCTTTGCTCCTCATGTGTCGCGCTACCGCAGCCTTTACATGGGATGAGTGATAGGCTAGCGCAAGGAGATTCTTCTGATGTGTGGACGAGAAATGACTTTGATTCTCACACCATCTCTGATCCTCACCGCTCGGATATAGTACCGTGTGTCACATAATAGCATCCCAAATGGACGAAGACTATGGACATCTGACGCACAGTATTGTTGGATTGGGTAATCCCTTACTGGATATCATTGCACAAGTCGATGAAGACTTTTTAAGCAAACATAATCTTGAGCTGGATGACGCCATCCTAGCAGAGGACACACACACGCATTTATTTAGTGAACTTGAAAATCGTTATAAACCGATTTTCATCGCAGGAGGCTCAACGCTAAATACAATGCGAATTGTTCAATGGATGCTGAATTACGTCAATCCCAAGGCAACATGTTTCTTTGGAAGTATTGGGAAGGATAAAAATGGACAAAAATTGAAGGAATGTATCGAAAATGATGGCGTCCGGGCTCACTTTTTGGAGCATGACGATACGTCCACCGGTGTCTGCGCCGTTTGTCTCGTTGAGAATCACCGCTGTTTGATCGCAAAGTTATCTGCTGCCAATATGTTTCATCACGAGCATTTGATGTCCGACTCGAGTAAGGTGAGCTTCTAAGCCTTTGTCTCGTACGATATCTCATCGTTGTGTCTAGAGCATCATAGAGAATGGCACATATTTTTACGTATCGAGCTTTCATCTCACAGTGTCACCTGAATCGGTGTTACTGCTGGCTCAACACGCGCACGAGAAAAATCGAGTATTCATGCTGGGTTTAGCAGCGCCCTTCATCGTGGAAGTGTACATGAACGCTATGTTGACTGTAATTCCGTTTGCGGATTTTGTGTTTGGGAATGACACAGAAGCTCGGGCATTTGGTGCTGCTCATGGATGGGGAAATGATCTCATCGATATCGCGCTAAAATTAGCAAGTCTGCCAAAAAATTCAGGCTTAAGAGCCCGGACGATTGTTCTGACGCAAGGATCTGATCCAACGATCGTAATTCATCAAGGAGAAATTTTTCTTTTTGAAGTTCCACAAGTCGATCCGAGTGAAATTGTCGAGACGAATGGCGCTGGTGACGCATTCGTAGGTGGATTCATATCTCACTTCGTACTCGCTCGATCCGTCGGGGATTGCGTCAAAGCCGGTCACTGGGCGGCTCAAGTTGTCATTCGTAGTTCAGGTTGTACGTTTCCTGAAAAGTGCGAGTACATGGAAAAAGAAGACGAATTTGACATAAATATTATACGATAAAATATACTCAACATTGTTGCAAAAAACCACTGGCCCAAATGAAAAAACAAATTCCATCGAAACTTTATTTCAGGTAACTTGATAAAAACTTTTCTGGGTCAAGCACAAAATCATCATCGTCTCCGATGCCATTAAGATCGTCAATACGGATGGAGCCATCCACCTGAGCGTCTAGGCAGTCGGGATATAATGGCGAGTGACATTGACTCAGATCCAAAGTCGATGATGTACTCGGTTCAAGAGTACAAGTGTCTGGGAATCGCACTGGGTCATGTTCGGGGCTTGTTGAAGAAAACCAATCTAGATTTTCATCATCACTGAGTAATAATTCATCATTATCCATCGCCGCCAACGCGTGATCGACCGCTCCTTCGGCCTGTAACGGGAACTCTGTGATGTTTTTCTCTTCCGCAAAATCCAAAATCAATGAGCTGGATCGATCGTCGGGTTCCAAAATATGATTCCTTGAGTCATTTACCGGTACTGCCTGAATACAAGCATGGTTTGTATCGTCTAAATGATGCGGTTCTAAGCGAGTTCGTTCATCCAAACTCGAATCTCGCAGGAGTTTCTTCGACAATTGTAAATAATCGGCATCATCACGCGTAAATTTTCTCTTCCTCACATTGCATTTTCGTTTGTGTGTTGATGAAAAAACAGAATCGAGCGAAGGAGCCAAAGGATTCGAACTTGACGTATCGACCAAACCATCAACTTTATGGACTAATTGCTGCTCTCTTTCCTTCATTTTTGCTTCTTCTTTTTCGAGCTTTTGATAATACTTTTGAGCATGTGTTCGGATTTGTACAACAGTCCGAGTTTTGATCAAAGTGGCAATTTTTTTCCAAGCCCGATAAGGAAAGGTTTCCAAACCTTTGAGAAATAATTTGTGCTCAGCTTCTGTCCATCGACCGGTATTTGCCTTAATTGGACCTCCATCTGATTCCGAATCAGATTGCTCCTGTGAATCATTCGAGCCTTCCGGTGGACTGACTTCATGAATGGGCTGAATAGAAGGCTGATCACATGCTGATCCGACCACAACCTGCTGTGATGGGGTTCCATACGACTGCACAGGTGCCGAAATACAGTCTTTGGCGAAATTTGGACGTGTCAATGAGGTCTTTATAGTGGCAGAATTTTCATTCAGAATGCTGGTTTTCAAAGATGGATCTCTAGGCGATACTGATGTACTCAATTCTGGACGTCCGTTTCTCAAAGAATCACAGAATCCGTCATCAAATTCGGTCGTTATGGAAGGCGTCATGGGATTTGCTTCTAATTCGGTCGACTGGTTCTCATTGGAATGAACTGGAAGTAGCACCAAGTCGACGACATTCTTTCGTCGGAGTAATCTGTTGACCGAAGGTTGCGCTACTCGTATTTGTGTATTGGTCATAATGATGCAGTGATGTTCCTTTTCGTTTTGATGTTGCACAGGAGGTGGAGCAGCCACAGCACAACCAGATATGAGCTTATACAGGGGGAAATTCAAGTTGGTAGCTGATCGATTGGCAACTTACAACGTGAGGCTCCTAGAGTCAAAAGTCAAATGAGCAAACGCGCAAGTACACTTAACAAAACATTATCGTTCACTAAAACATCGAAGCACCAATCAGCGCACTTAATATATTATTTCTGCCAATTAGATGCGACAAAACCACCAAAATTCTTCCACATTTCTAAACCCACCCGCTTTTGGTGTTGCGATATAAATTTGAGGACTTTGGCTCGTGGGTACCGAGGATGATCAAAGAATGATGACCCGTTACAACCATGACGCGAATGGTGTTTATTTACTGGCTTAGTAGAGCTATAGGCGGATCTTGTGCGCATCAATTCGTCAGAAATGGGCGTGACGGGTTCATGCAAACAAATGACCCGAGTGAATTTTTCAGAGCGTCGCGTGCGCTGAAGTAAGAGTTTTGAAATCTGATGATTAGGGCAGTATCTTATTCTTGGGAAACATTCTGTCGAAAATTCCGTTTCAAGCTTAAAATTTGGTTGACGCTTCACAGGAAACGCACCTTGCGCTTTCTGAATACTTTTTGTATTGCGGCGTCCGTTGAAGACGGCAGTTTTTTGCGTGGACTCTTGCCACTAAATACGCTCAATGTCACTGACATACTTGGCGACCGACTGTAGTCAATAATCAAATTTTTTGAACGCGATACTTCCGTACTTAATAATCGTACCTTGTGTAGCTGCGTCGTTTCGAGGTCCATCCAACATCGCTTCGTCACTTCAACTTTATCCAAATGCAGCTTCGACATATTACCTCTTTGCTCCCGGCAACAGAAGGCATGTGCAAGGTCACATCCATTGCATTTTCTCCCAACAATCGTCGCTTAGCCGTCGTCACCGTTGACAGAGTAGTGCACATGTTTGACGCACAGTCGGGGGAACGTAAAGATAAATTTTCCACTAAAGCGTCTGAAAAAGTACGTCTAAACAACGTTTCCTTTCCACTATACAACCCTACCCCTCTTACCGCATCAGGGAGGGAAGACTTACGTAGTCCGCGCACTTGCATTTTCACCTGATTCGGCAAAGTTGGCTGTTGCCCAAAGCGATAACATTGTGTTTATTTACAAAATTGGCCTCGACTGGAACGATAAAAAAAGTATATGCAATAAGTTTCCCCAAAATGCTTCGGTCACATGTATGACATGGCCCAGTGCACACCCGAATGAAGTCATCTTCGGTCTGGCGGACGGTAAAGTCCGCGTCGGTCAATTACGCAGCAATAAAACTGCAACTTTATATTCGACCGGCTACTATACAGTCGCTCTCAGTACCAATGTTGAAGGCAATGGCGCGGTTTCCGCGCACGCCGATCATTCTATTTACCGCTTTCTTTTCGACGATGTAGCGGGCGGAGGAGCGTCTCATATAAAAATAATAACGCATACATGCATTCCATACGCGTTAGCATGGGGAAGTCACATAATTGCTGCAGGAAGTGATCGTAAAGTTGTGTTTTATGACAAAGAAGGCGATAAAATCCAGGGTTTCGATTATTCCACCGATGATGCATGCGGTGAATTCACTGTCAGTGTCGTTAATCCTACAGGCGATGCTGTGGTTGTTGGAAATTTTAATTGTTTTTATACATTTTCACAGTCGAAATCGCACGTGTGGGACCTCGTGAGTATAAAACATATAGAAAATTTGTATACGATAACTTCTTTAGCATGGAAAAACGATGGAAGTCGACTGGCAATTGGCTCACTGTGTGGCGCGATGGATCTCTATGACGCCTGTGTACGTCGGTACCGCTACAAAGGCGCGTTTGAGTTCACATACGTCTCCCAAAGTCAAGTGATTGTAAAGAAATTGGCCAATAACGCGAGAATGGTGATCCGATCTGCTTTCGGGTGTGAAATTGTCAAATTGAATGTGTTTCAAGACCGTTTTCTGGTTGGAAATACTTCCAACACGCTTATCGTTGGCGATTTACAAACCGAACAACTCAGCGAAGTCCAATGGCAAAGCACAGGAGCCGAAAAATGTATTGTTGAGAATGAGAATGTTTGCATCGTCTATCAAGCCGGAGAACTGACACTGATCGAATACGGACGAAATGAAGTGCTGGGATGCGTGAGGACAGAGCATTTGAATCCTCATCTACTCAGTATCCGAATCAATGAACGACCCAGTTTGGAAGAAGTGATGAATCAAAGAAGCAAGCATTTGGAGCGCGTTACGGCTATGACGAATAAGAAGATTGCGTACTTGCTGGATCTTCAGACAATTTGTATTAAAGATTTGCATTCACACACAAGCGCGACGGTAAATCACGACTGCCGGATCGATTGGTTGGAACTGAATGGCCGTGGGAATCTCCTTTTATTTCGAGATAAACGACGGCAACTTCACTTATTTGATGCAGAAGCACAACATCGCGTGACGCTCTTAAATTACTGCAATTATGTACAATGGGTTCCCGACTCGGATGTTGTCGTCGCACAGAATCGATCCAATCTATCAGTTTGGTACAATATACGAGCACCCGATAAGGCTACGATCTACCAGATTAAAGGTGACATTGAGCAAATTGAACGAGCAAACGGCCGGACAGAAGTGATTGTCGACGAAGGGATGAACACGACGACGTATCAGCTGGATGAGGCGCTTATTGCGTTTGGAACTGCGATGGATGATCTTCAATTGGTACAAGCAATGTCGATATTGGATCCACTTGCCGTTACTGCAGAAACTCAAGCAATGTGGGGACAACTCTGTGAAGAAGCGCTGAAACAGAACGATCATCGGATCGCAGAGCGGTGTGCAGCTGCTTTGGGCGATATCTCGCGATCTCGATACCTTTCAAAAGTGAATAAGATCGATTTTACGGAACGAAATAGATTGGACGAAGGATTTGTTCATTGGAAAGTACGATCGAAATTGGCGATACTGAAAAACGACTACCGTAGCGCCGAACACGTTTTATTATCGCAAGGTCAATTGGAAGAAACCATTGAGATGTATCAGCATTTGCATAAATGGGAGGACGCCATTCGAGTCGCTGAAGCGAAAGGATTCGCGGGAACCGATCAAATGAAGCGGAATTACTATGAGCATCTCCTCCAAACTCGTCAGGAAGAAAAGATCGCGCTTTTAAAAGTGAAAGAAGGGGATTACGCCAGTGCGGTGACGCTGTATCTGAAGGGCGGTCTCCCTGCAAAAGCTGCCCAGTTGCTTCAGCAACGAAACATTGGACGTGAACACAAACAAGTCTTGGAAACCGTGGCGGAAGCGCTGTATGTAGCCGGAATGTATGAGAAAGCAGGAGATCAATACGAGCGAATGGAACAGGAGAGTCGAGCGCTGGCATCATACCTCAAGGCGAATGCGTTCAGGAAGGCCGTGGATCTCGCTCGAAAGCACTTTCCAGACAAAGTGATTCGTTTAGAAGAAGCTTGGGGAGATTTCTTGGTGTCACAAAAGCAAATGGATATGGCCATCAATCACTATATCGAAGGGAATGTGCCAACAAAAGCCGTAGAAGCCGCATTAAACTCACGACAATGGGCAAAAGCTGGACAGCTGATTGAGACACTTGAAGAAGATGTCGCGTTACCGTATTATCGACGATTGGCTCGACATTACCAGGACGCTCAGAATTACGAGCTGGCTGAACGCTGTTTTATCAAAGCTGACGCGGCTCGAGACGCTGTGGAAATGTATACGCGCGTGAATAAATGGGACGCCGCGTATCAAATCGCGGTGAATCACATGGATAAATACGAAACAGAACGGCTTTACGTGGAGCAAGCACATCGGATGGAGCGTCAAGGAATGTACAAAGAAGCGGAGAAGCTTTTTCTCACCGTAAACGAACCCGATCTAGCGATCAATATGTACAAAACGCAAAAGAATTACGAGCAAATGATCCGTTTGGTGACGAAATACCGCAAAGAATTGCTCAAAGATACGCATTTGTACCTCGCCCAGCAATTGGAGCATGAAAATAATCTCAAAGAAGCCGAGCATCACTTCACTGAAGCAGGAGAATGGCAAGCAGCAGTGAATATGTATCGATCGAATGATTTGTGGGAAGAAGCAATTCGTGTGGCGAAATTTCACGGAGGCGTAAATGCATCGAAACGTGTGGCATTTGCATGGGCTATGGATCTCGGTGGTGAACAAGGCTCTAAATTGCTCACTCGATTGGGACTCATTGAAGCAGCGATTGATTATGCGATTGAGACTAGCGCTTTCGATCACGCATTCGAATTGGCACGCGGTAATTGTCAGAAGAAATTGGCCGATGTGCATTTTAAACACGCTCTTTTCCTCGAGGACGAAGAGCGATTCAAAGAAGCAGAACAGGAATTCCTCAAAGCTGGGAAACCCCGGGAAGCTCTGGACATGTATATTCATCAGCAAGATTGGGAAAACGCAATGAGAATCGCTGAAAACGCTGATCCAGCATCAGTTCCTGACGTCTTCATCGCTCAAGCGCGCGTCTTTGTGGAACAGAACGACTTCCGACAAGCGGAAAGTCTGTTTATTCGTGGTCACAAGCCCGAGCTCGCGCTGGCTGTGTACATGGAAGCGAAATTGTGGTCCGATGCGCTTGGAATTGCTCAGCGGTATCTGCCTCATAAGATTGCGGAAGTGAATTCTGCACATCAGAAATTAATTCTCTCTGGCGGTCCGAAGCAAAAAGAAGAATTGGTAGAAGCGTTTGAAATCTGGGTATCCTGTGAGCAATATGTCCAAGCCATCGACGCGTATTTATCAGTGCAATTGGAACATTTGAACAACAATGAAGCCGTCGAAGAGCTCTGGGCACGCGGTGTGGAACTATGCGGAAAGTATGATCGTGGACGATACAAAACCGTTGTGGAAGAAATAGCGTCTCGGCTATTCAGAATGTCGCGTTTCGACTCTGCTGCCGCGTATTACAAGTCGATTAACAAGGTACAAGAAGCGTTGGATTGCTACTTGCGGACATACAACTGGATCGCTGCACAGACACTTTGCGAACAACATGCGCCGGAGCTGCTTCCGCGCCTGGAAAGAGCTCAACAAGCGAGTGCGTTCGGATCGAAATCGGTGGAGAGCAAAGTCACAGCGGAAACCACCAAAGCGATGGAAAAGAAAGAGAGCAAACAATCCTTTTCGGATGAGAACGCTCCTTCCAGCGCGTTGGAAGCTTGGATTCAGCGTGGGGAATGGGATAAAGTGCTGACTGCTGCAAGCAAACATGGTCCGAAAGCATTGGCAACCTACTTGGAGCTTCGATGCACGCGTTTGATCGAGTTGGACGATGTCGATACCGGCGTCACAGTTTTCGCGGAGTATGGAATTCCAGTCGAAGACGCTTCCATTCGAGCGTGTGAACAAGTCATCCGCAAATGTCTCGGCTGCAATCAGGGAAGAGAGCGTCAGGAAACCCATTCGAAAGCGCTTCTCGATCTCGTACAAGTATTACGCAAATTCGTCAAAGAGCTCGGATCGTCCAAGCATTCCGCCAATGCGAAAATGGAAAAGTATTTGCTTCTTGTGCATTACTTTGCCGTCAAGAAGAAAGCGAGTTCGGCTGGATTGCTGGAAATCAATGCGAAAGTGAGTATCGCGCTCTTGAGACACATCAGAATCCTTCCAGCCGATAAGATGTTCTACTTGGCGGGTGTCGCATCACGGGAAACGAAATGGCTCAGTGCGGCATTCGTGTACCTGAATCGATATTTGGATCTCAGTGAAGCTATCGACGATAATGCAGACGTCAGTAATCTGGACAATTCCGACTTTATAGGGACAGACATACCTTCGCCAGTCGATTTCCCACTTCCCGAAACGCATTTTATCATGGAAGAAAGCACGCGTGAAGAGATACGAGATTGGGTGCTTGCGATCTCAATGGATCAACAAGTTCAGGAGAAGCTCGTGGAACGGAAATGCACACAATGCATGACATCCATATACGAAGCCACATTACAGTGTCCAGAGTGTAAGATGACGTCGGAAGCATGCATCCTCACAGGGTACCCCGTGCGTGCGAAAATGACAGTTCATTGTACGATTTGTAAAGCGATTGCAGATAAAGAGATGTGGAATCAATGGATCAAGCAATTTGGTAATTGTCCGTGGTGTGATGCTCCTCAGAAGCAGAGTTACTGATTTTTTGCCATTCTTTGATCGGGAACCAATGAGTAAAAGACGCAAAGTACCACGCAAGCGATATGACCGACAAAATACAAATTCTTCCACGCGATGATCGCATACGTCAATGACATTGTCTATAAGAGCATGTGAGGATCTCATCAACGAGGCGAGAAATCTACCTGGAATGGAATGACAAAGTACAGCATTCCCATCACAGACGCAAATGTACCCGCCGCATCGTACATCCATTTGAATGACGCAAGCTTTCCATTGACAAAGTATGGTCGAATACGTTTGTACGCCAGCCGATTCACAGTGGTCGCAAGCGGAACTAAACCACAGAAAAGCGATTAGAAGACGTCAGTAACGGAATGAATACTTACGACTGAGGAAGAAGAGATAGTATCCTGGGTAGAATCCGTGCCAAAATGCCGATACAAAGTATGTGGCGATCAACGAATTGTTTGTTCGCGAATAAACGTATCGTTCCAACCAATTTTGCGTTCCTTTGTTCCACGCTCGAAGTGCCTGGCGAATGCTTGGAGATAATTCAAAGCCGATAATGTCCATGTTATTGATTCCATTCCATCCACGAGGAGATCCGTCTTCATGAAATCCTTCAAATCCAAAGTTTGCAAGCACTGCTGCTCCCTCAGCTACTTTCCACGCTCCATAATACTTAAATTTGACCAAAAGCAGCGTCAAATACAGCGTCCAAAGGTGCGGGAAAAGCGGTTTGGAAGCTATTTTGTCGCTGTAAAAGTTGGAGATAGGGAACATGGATCCAAAGTGTGCGTATAGAGCCATACAAAGGACGCCGATAGCACACTTTTTCGAAACTGCGAACGCATTCGATGGCCTTTGGATAGCATTTTTGTGACGGAATCGGATTTCTGTGGTGGTGTCCAAATACTCGCGAAATTCAAAGGCGGGTCCAGCGAGGAAGGTAGTGAAATTATATACGTAGCCGTAGAATTGTATTGGCGTCGGAAGCTGTCTGATTGCGAATTGCTGACGCGAAGCAAGCGCTTTATCGTGCTTTTTATTAGAAAAAGTCAGATTTAAACTTGATTAATGTATAGGACATACCGATTTCGCTCCTTTTTGGCTTTGTTTTCCATCTGAATAATTGAACGCCAGACTCGTAAGTTTCATGGTCAGAAGCATTTGAGGACCTGTAAAATCCAATGTCCATCCCATGTAATCCACATAGAGACGATATAAATGCGATGCGGACAAGTAGCTCTGACAAAGAGATAAGCATATTGGCAATGGAAGGCGAATCGATTTCTTACAAAATTGAAAATGAAGACGCAAACGGGCGCGTACGCTGGCGGAAGCGTACAAAGAAGGAAGTAGGTGATTGTAGATGTGATAAAAGAATGGATCCAGGCGGATTGTAGCACCAATTGAGCTATTAAGACGCCGACAATCACATCAGTGGTATGCTTGAATGTAGCCGATGGAATATTGCGATAGATCAGCGCTAAAGGATACACCATAAAAAGACACAGAACATAACGCAATTGATCCATTGCAATTCCCGTTTGATTTGACCATTCTGTGATTTTCGAATTGGCAGATTCAAAGCGAAAATAAAAGTTTGAAAGGCAGTTGAATGGCGCAAAGATCGATTCCATTGCTATTCCACTTTGGAGTCTTTTTGTCCTTATACACCGTATAAGCTAATACATTCTACTGCATGATCGACCGCCTGAAATGATGCAAATCGAATGGCATTCCGTGCTGCTTCCTTGGCACTTTGAAAATGCAAAGCAATTACTGCACCAAATAGAAAACCACACCAACATCCCATCCGACCAATTAAGTCTTTTATGCTGTTTCTTCCTATCATATCCTCTCGCATTCTTCCAAAGCCAAATCCCTTCCATTCCAATCAAACATTATGTGAATGTGTTCATTGGCATCACAATGGCTCAATTTGTGTACAATATCGCATGGTTACATTCTCTCTTTACATCGATTGTTACTTATTACATTTTAAAATGGCTTCCGATTCGCTATTCCTGCATTGTGGCCTTCTTATTCAACATGGAGTACCTCGCATTTCTCCATATTTTCCGCATGACCAACGATTACAATGGATGGAAAATGGATTGTACGACCTCACAAATGATTATTGTGATCAAATTGACCAGTTTTGCGATCAATTTTTACGACGGGCAAGTCAAAACGACCACGAAAACGGACGAAAATGATTCATTGGTACGTCAACATTCATCTTTTCTTCCAAGCAATTTTTCTCCATCGCCTTTGTACAGCAACTCTCCAGGATGAAAACAATTTGGAAAGCATTGGCTATCACGGAATTGCCTTCTTTGATGGAGTTTTTGGGCTATATCTTTTGCTTTACAACATTCTTCGCAGGACCTTGCTTTGAGTATCGAATTTACTCGGATGCGGTTCGAGGCTCTCAATTCATTTATTACGGAAAACGCGTCTCGGTGTCTCTGTTGCGCCCGGCTCTCCGTAAATGCGCAATTGGAGTCTTCTTCATGGTGCTGGTGGCTGCTTTTGGATCGTATAGCGATTTGTCAGCTGCGTTTCATCAGGAACTCTCCTTTGGGATGCGAATGATTCGCGTTGTTGTAGCGCTGTTCATCACTCGTTGTAAATACTATTGTGCATGGAAACTTGCTGAAGGAGCCACTATTCTGACCGGAGCTGGATTCGAGGGATTTGCGAGTGACGGCACTGTCATAGGCTTTGATGGTGTGGATAACATTGATATTATTGGGTTTGAGACGGCTCAAAACTTTCGAGGACTTGCGCGTTCTTGGAATAAAGGAACTCAAATGTGGCTTGAACGATACGTGTACAGCCGTACCAATACGTTGTTCTTGACGTATCTCTGTTCGGCTGTGTGGCATGGATTCTACCCTGGATACTACATCTTCTTTCTATCACGTAAGTCGACGTCCACTGACTAATTCCATTCGCAACACAAAGTCTCTATTTTTCTCTAGTTCCACTGGTCACAACGATTAATCGCCGGGTTCGACGACACATTCGACCGCTTTTTGTGGATAATGAAGAGTGTTTGACTCTCAAAAAGCGCATTTACGATTATGTTGGCGTCGTGTGCACGTTGTGCACGATCAATTACCTGGCCGTCTCTTTCGTGGTACGTGCAATCTCTCACTCTAATGACCATTTTTCAACATCACGTGTAGATGCTCTCGTGGGAAGAATCTCTGCGCAGCTACCAATCGCTATACTTTTATGGCCACATTGCCATCGCATTCACATACTTCATTTCAATGCTGTTTCCATCTCAGTCCAAAGCCAAACAGCTTTGAGCCAACAATTTCGGCACTGAATACAATTCTCCACACGATTCCATGACGCTCCATCCTTTTTTTTCTTTGGAAACTCTATCAAGTCGACCAGAATCAGTGCCCAGTAGCTCGACCCAACCGATTTCTTCTTTTCGCATTCATTTGCTGCTGATAGGTCTTCACATCACCACGTTCTGCTTCTTCATCAGTATCTGAATCTGGATCTGGATCAACGCACGCCGCATTCTGGACCGTCTTTGGCCGTTCTCGTCGCTTCCACTTCTGTTCAATCATCTGCTTTTGCAATCGAACTTCTTGGTCGCGACCTGCTGTTCCACAAGCAATCATCTCTTGGAGCACATCGGCTTCGTCTTGAGTGAATTCGATCGTCTTCTTCCTCATGAACCCTCCAGTACCAATTTGCTCGTATTCATACTCACTTTCAGAGCCGTCCTCGGACTCGGACACTTTGCTGAGTTCATACGTGACAGGTGTGGCCTTCCAATCTCGAAACGAGTTCCATTTCAGCTGTACATACGCATCCAACGCGTCGGGGAACATCCACTCCCCACCAGGATTCTTGAAAATATCAGCAAAACTCGGCGGTAGTGTATGGAAAGTTTCTTCCAATTCGGCCAAAAATCGCTCGGAATCGATATGTAAATGCTCATTATCGGCAATCCAGTAACACCCAGGCGTTTTCGTGACTGCTTTGTTAATAAATCGATCTACATACCGAAGGATCATAATGGCATCATATTCCGTCAGAGCGTTTTCAAGCTCTTTTTGTGCCCGAATCGAGATATTTCGTGCCGAAAGTCGAGATTTTTGGGCAAGAATGTTGTTCATACTGCCGAGCGTTTGATTTTCTCGAGCACTTTTGCCTTGGATGGATTCACTTTTCGCTGTTTGTGTATTTTTGGTCTTTTTCGGCTGAGATATATTCTGAACGGATGTCTTACTATTTTCGTCTTTTAACGCTTTACAGGCGTTTTTCAGTTTACTCGATTGATCCCCCGTGTGAATCGCTTTTTCCTGTTTGGTTTCTGCCTGAACAATTGTCTGAATACGTACCAACTTGCTGGTCTTCTTTCTCTGAGCAAATACGACTTGATCACGCAATGGTTGGTCACGTAATGTCTCCGCAATAGGTACCGAGCGATCATAGCGATTGCTGTACACTTGATTTGAAGATTTCGATTTCCGGGACATGTAATCTCCTCTCGTGTGTCCCTCTGTGATCACAGAAACACTTCTTTGCATTTTCATTTTCAGCATTGTGGTTTTCTGCAATCGTGCTGCTCCTAAAGTCCCCGTAACTTCTTCCATTGAGACCGATGATGGACGCTGTTCCACTGGCTTGAGAAAGTCCCGAAGGCGATAAAACACGTTTCCGTTCGCGTGCAATTGAGATGGTAATGAAGCAGTGTACGAATGTGATTCCCGTTGATCTTTTCGGAATTGATGCGTTAGGATGAGTAAACTATTGAGAAATTGGTGCAAAATCACAGCGCGTTCTTTGACAACTCGATCCTTTTTACTTCCAAATAACATTCGCGGCGGAAATGCGAGTTTTTCGACGTTACGAATGTAATTCTGACAGCGTTCTGCGTGGCCTTTCCGGTTGGCTTTCTTTTCAATTCTCATTAAATGCAAAACATCGTGCCGCAAATGTCGAAATTCAGAACAGCGTCTTCTAATCCGCCACTGCTCGTGATCTTGCTGGACCTGTATTACGTACACGATGCGATCATCAATTGTGAACTCGATATGGTCAATGGATACAGATAATCTGCTCATCCTTCGCCGCTTTTCTCCTCTTCAAGTAAACGTAAAGTCACGCAATAAGCAAAGAAGAATGTAATCGAGTGAGACAAAAAAGTCAGCGCGAAGGCGTCAGCTGTCGTCATATTATTAGCCAATTAACATTCGTCATCAGGTTGGTGAGAAACGAGCGTTTCGCAAAGTTTCTGGGCAAAAGCCTCAATGAAGATGCTTTCAGCCAATCGTAATTAAGAGATCTGTCAATACCTTTCATTCAACATATGTTCAGAAAAACCTCTAGGTATGCGTATCTTGTATACTCTTATTCTTAGTGGAAATTGATCGCAATAGGTGATTTGTGAAGAGGTACTTCACCGCCGATGCAAGCTTCTAAGATGTCGGTGAGTGATTTCTCGTCAAAATTGGGTAGCGAGTACAACCGGTACCGCAATCTACCTTTTTTTTGAACGCGCAGAATCAGCATGGAAGGGTGTTGTGCGTCAGATGATCCGAGTTTTCGAAGCAATTTATCATTGGACTTTCGTGGCAAATACGCGAAATGCAACTTGCTTCCTCGCTTGAACGTTTTCCAGACCTTTTCTGCTATTTTGAGTTGTTTCATTTGCTGTTTTTCGTCGTCAGAAACCACGAAAATGGCGCAGATACTGCTTTTTGTTGGATTTGCATCAGTTCCCGTATTGCAGATTTTTGCTTGATTCTTATAATTCAATTTTTCAAGGGTTTCTCGGAAACGGTTCTTGTGATTCTCAGCAGCGAATTGAAGTAATTCGTACTCACCAGGATCACCTTTGTAAAGCTTCATTTCACCATTCCATGCGTATCCAAATGCTGGAAGAGATTTCAAGTCGACTTTATTTTGACGACAGACACTTGAATATTTGTCACAATTGAGCCCACCGACTTTGACTTTGCCACCCAAATCAGAGCTGATGGTTGCCATTGTTTTCTTCCACTGAGCATTCTTTTTGTCGTTCATACTATAAAAGTGTATCAGCCATTCATGCTTTGCGTTTTTCGATGGGAATTTCTTTCTTGAAAGTGTGACGACATTGGGAATCTTATCGTACAGCGAACTCTGCGGTTTGGCTTGGCGCTGTCTTTGCTGACCAGATCCGTCCACTCCTCCAAATTGGAATTCCTGGAAGATATTACTGTCGTCTGATCTTCGTCCTCCACTTTGACCCGATTTTCCAAACATCTTTTCAAATATTGCAAAAGGGTTTATCTTCATTCCGCCTGTGTTAAAGGAGAACGCGCTTCCTTTTCCGCCTCCGAAGCCTCCATTTCCTTTCTGCCCGCCACCAAAAGCTCTCATCTGATCATATTCTTCCTTCTTTTTCGGATCTGATAGAACCTCATACGCCTCTGCTACCTCTACAAACTTTTTTTCGGCAACATCACGATCTTTTTCTTCTACTTTATCGGGGTGATATTTCAGTGCAAGCGTTCGATAAGCTTTTTTTAGCTCGTTGTCCGAGCAACCTTTCTTCACACCAAGGATCGCGTAGTAGTCTTTAGTGCTTTGAATGGAGAGTGTGAACGGGGAAAGACACGATAGGAGCACAAGTATGCACAGAAATAGCATAGGGAGAGCTCTCATGCTACGTCCGCGATGGCGCCAATTGCAAAATGTCTGCGTTTAGACACGAATGACATCGAAAATTCTCGACTGTTAAAAAACTGTTACATGTTCGATAATAGTATCCTAACAGCAACGTATCAATTGGTTGGAAGCGAATCGCATGATTTCTTGCAAGCTTTAGTATGACTAAAAGCAAGAAACGCAAGCGAGAAGCACACTCCAAGTCTCGTAACATGAAAAACAATGCATATACGGTCAAGGATCCACCCGATTCATTAAACGAAGCTTTCTGCATGATGGTTCAGCGAAAATTTGACATCCTAAAGACGGATTCGAGCATTAGCAGTTTTTCCTTTGCAGCGACTCTCAACAACACGCAGCGTTGTTACATTCATACAAAAGCCAAAAAAAGTTTCCTTTTCACTAAAAGCACGGGCTCTGGCAGTGGCCGAAGACTCCATCTGTCTCGAGAGCTCATGAATGCAAAACAAGAAAAAATACAGCGACATCTACCTCCTCAGTTGATCAATCTTCACTTCCCGGAGAAATTGGGTCTGCTCTTATCGAAATATGAGCGAGAAATCGAAGCTGAATATGAAAGGTGTTGCGAAAAAGGCGGACAGGAAAGTAAAAATGCGCTCGAGAGACTTCGCGCTGTGGCACCCAGACGTGTCAATTTCCGGCCGCTTCGTCCCTTGCAAAAAAAACGTAGTTCATCCCGTTCACAGGACGACAAGTCAGGAACACTCCCTGTTCACAAATACAAAAAGAAGATACTCAAATTGATCCATAGAAATCAAGTCGTTGTGATATCGGGTGATACCGGATGTGGGAAATCGACACAGATACCGCAATTCGTGCTCGATGACGCCATTGCGTCTGGTACGGAATCTTCCACTCGTATCGTCTGCACACAACCTCGTCGTTTGAGCGCGATATCTTTGGCCGCCCGTGTTCGCCAGGAGAGAAATTGTACGACCAGCCAAGTCGGACACGCGGTTCGCTTCGAGGCGCATTATGACGCGCGACACTCCAAATTGATTTTCTGTACAACTGGTACACTGTTGAAATGGCTCAATGGCGACCCTGAGGCTACCTCTTTTTCCCATCTCATTATCGATGAAGCACATGAGCGCGATCGACTGGTGGATTTTGTTTTGATTCTGCTCAAAACTTCTATACTCGAGCACAATCGCAATCTGAAGGTGATCCTTATGAGCGCAACAATTGAAGAAAGCAAGTTTGCGACGTATTTCCAGCCGAAATTAGAGGTTCCAGTGTTCCGAATGGAGAATCAAAGATGTTTTCCAGTGGATATTTTTTTTCTCGAGGAAACATTACTTTTACTACAGACGACCTCGACGACCACTGCCGATCGTAACCGACCCCATAGTGGATGGAAATGCGCAAACTGCAGTCAGAGATTCAGCACGCCTCACGAATTTGGAACTCATGCAGCGTCCTGTTTTGATACCGGCCACGAATCACCAGCACCGCCTTCCGAGTCTATTTCCGTTGCTAAAAAAACTCCATTCACAGAGATGCTACGATCAGCTCAGCTCTGCTCGGACGTGGAAAAAGAACAAGCTAGTAAGAATTATTTCATGCATCGGGGCAAAGCGGAAGATAAGGGCGTTGATCACGATCTCATTTCACGACTAATTGCGTTCATTAATGAGCATGCGTCTCCTAGCGAGTCCATTCTCGTGTTTCTTCCTGGGTGGGACGATATTTGCTGCTTGGAGAGGGCATTGTATGGTGACGGATATGGATATGGATATGACGACCATCCAAAGCTTATGCTCGTGTTATTGCACTCACGTCTATCGCCACAAGAGCAGCAACGCGCTTTCGAAATTCCAAAGACTTCTGAACGCAAAGTCATTTTGGCCACCAATATCGCAGAAACTAGTCTCACTATTGAAGATGTGGTCTATGTGATCGATTCTGGAAAGTCAAAACAATCACACGCACTTGCTGTGTCCGCAGAATCTTCCTTTGTATCCGGTGTAGAAACGACCTGGTGCTCTCAGGCAAATTGCGTCCAAAGAAGTGGACGTGCGGGTCGTGTTGGACCTGGAGTTTGTTTTCGAGTATTCACCAAGGCCCGATTCAATGGAATGAACCAATCAATCGTACCGGAGATTCTCAACACTCCTCTAGAAGATCTATTGCTCGATACGATCCTGTCGAGATGGGAAGGAAAGCTACATTTCGGATCGGTGACAAAGTGGTTTACTAATGCACTGGATCCACCCAGTAGCATTGCGATGGAAGCAGCCTTACAAAGGCTTACGGATATTGGAGCTCTCACTCCAGAATACTTTGAATTGACACTTGTAGGCTGGTATCTGAGTCGTATGACACGATGCGGTTTGACCATCCCAGCAGCTCAGATGGTTCTTTGGGGACATTTTTTCGGGCATTATACGATGGCTATGCAGACAGCTTGTGTTGTAAGCGATTCCCGGGAGCCATTTATCTATTACGTTGGAATGCATCCTGATGACAGGCAACGTGTCCGATCCGCAAAATTTAGATTGATGTCTGAATGTAATGTCGACTCACCGCCCAAAATGATAGAAATGTACCCAAGTGATCACTACGTTTTCTACCAGGCTTTACTGCAATATGCAACAGTCCGAAATGGTCACGGATCTATGAATGTGATGCAGCTTTGTAAGCTCAACATGCTCAATCGTTCCGTGTTGGAACAAATCAACAATACATGCAGGAGTACCACCAACGATCTCGTTGATTTCGGTCTGTCCAGAAGCACACAATTTCGCAATGATTCTGCTCATCCATCAGAGCGTTTTACAGCGTTCTTTGCAATACTTTGCCCATCACTTTATCCGAATTTATTGTCCCTGCAAGCGATAGGCAAATCTCGACGTTGGGCCTCACGAGATAATGTCAAAGTGGCTATGGATAACTCTTCTTGTGTGACTGCGCCGGTGCCTACTGCGCAACCTTCGATATATGGGCCGAATGTAGAAAGTATTTATTGGCTGATGTACCAAGAAATGACCCAACACAAAGATGTTCGAACTGTGAAGCTCAATACGCGCCTTCCGTCTTTATTGGTTCTGTTACTAATGGGAAGAAAACTTGAAATCCGTCATAAAAAACAAGACGATACAAAGGCGATGCTGGTTCTCGATGAATGGATTCAATTCTCATTTCCAAAAAATGAGGCGAAACAGATTGTGTACATACGAAATCGAATTCACGCTGCTTTCTTCCGTCATTTACAGCGCTGTTGGCAACGCCATTCAGGTGAAAACAGCGACAATGAAGTTGGTCCACAGCCCGAAGAAGATAGGGAATTCATCGATGCTGTCTTCGAGTGGCTCGATGACGCTCTCTCTTGAGGACGTGCATCCTCTATAGATAGCAATGATCGCCTCTGTAGCTTGTAACTGATTTTACGCTAATACAACGACATTTAGAAGGTTGTCTTGAACGTGTGCTACCACTGAATGAAGCTTATCCGATGGAAAAAACTGTGAATGAGAATGACCCCAATGATAAATGGGCGGACCCAGTACTACACAAAAAACAAATCAAGTCGAGCACAGTAGCCAGCAAGCATTCGCGTATCTATCCTACTAATGAACCATCAGCCTCGAGCTTGAAACCTTTGCGAAGCTTTGGTCCAATGGCTCAGCTCTCCTTACGGTCTTTATCGACCGCTGCATCTCCATCGCAACCTGTCTTCCTCGATGGAGATTTAAATCATTCAAAGTCCATTTATGCGACTTTTTTGAATCTGTTTGCGCGACTTCCTGTAGTCGAACCAAATTGCTCAGGAAAAGTGGCTTGGGATTCGTTTTTGATGCTTCTTGTCGTCTATAGCGCTCTTATTGTACCAGTGGAAATAGGCTTTCCTCAATTTCGAGAGTTTGAGCATTGGGATATCGTTTCTATTGTGATGGATGTCATTTATTTCGTCGATATGTTGCACCATTTCTTTGTGGGCTACTATGTAAATGAAGAAGAAGCGATGATACGAAGCCATGCGGATATTGCAAAGCGGTATGCAATGACCTGGCTTCTGCCAGATGCGCTGGCAGCGCTACCGAGCGAAATTCTTGTGGACAGGTCTCGCTCGGTTAAAGATCAATCGGTGCTAACATTGAAGCTTACTCGGCTACTGCGGTTCATTCGTATTGCTAAACTGGTGCGACTTATCAAACTGCCACAATTCGCCTTGAAAATTGAAAATGTGCTGGATATGAATGCTGTTTTCGTTCGTCTCGCTGGTGTGCTGTGCAAAGTCTTGCTGGTCACGCATCTGCTTGCATGCTTTTGGCATTTGATCGGGTATTCTGACGAACCATCCACGATCACTTGGATTTCCGCAGCTGGGCTAACTGAGTATGACGTGCGGACACGATATATCTACGCCTACTACTGGGTCGTCACAACGCTCGCCGGAGTGGGTTATGGCGATATCCATGCAGTAACTACGCAGGAAAGACTCTACTCAATCGTGACGGAAATGATGGGAGCTGGTGGCTTTGGTGTTTTGATACGCAGTGTATCGAAAATCTTTGAAAGCTGGCATCGAGAGTCGACATTCCGAATGCAAAAACTGAGTTCAGCACAAGCATTTCTTGCAAAGAAACGGTTGCCGAAATCGCTACAAAAAAGTCTCAATCGATATCTTCGTCATTTTATTGCAAAAACGAGCCCTTTTGATGAGAAAGAACTCTTACATGAGTTCTCACTCTCATTACGGGAAGAAATCTTGCAAGAAACGTACAAAAAGACTTTTTTCCGGATTCCTGTTTTTCAACGTGTGGATCCACAGCTTGTGATGGATCTGGCTATGTACATCAAGCCATTGATTGCAGTTCATGGCGATGTGCTGGCAAAAGAGGATTCCGTCGGGACCGAGTTGTTCATATTAAACAAAGGACTAATTGAAGTCCAACGGCGGGCGGTGAAGACCTCTTGGATTGTTGTTTTGGAAATTTTATCGTCACAAAATATCTTTGGGGAGGCTTGTCTTCTCAATTATACGTTGCAGCAGAATTCGTATACCGCCAAGGACTATTGTGACTTGTACTCTTTATCTCGTGAGGATTTCATTCGTCTTTTGGATGATTATCCCGAAGCAGAATCCGTACTAATGGCTTTTCATGAAGAGAGAAACGCGCTTTATGAGCAGGTGTTTCAGCAAACTCTGGCTCGATATGAGGTCTATCTTGCTACAAAAAACTCGGAAGATTCCATGGCTAGCGTTGAAAATCTCTATCCTTCACTAAAGGTGCTATTTGACGGCGTTTTGACACCATATCGCTCGATCCCGGTCGATATTCTAAAAAATATGACGTTAGAAATCTCAATGGGAGTGTCCGTATTCAATTCCGCACGAGAGAAAAAAAAGATGATTGGAATTTTGGCCGATCAAAGTAAGATTTATTATTGGACGTTCCTGCGTCGGTGCCTTATCCGGCCAATTCATCCTCACCATCCGTGTAAATTCGCATGGGATGCATGTGTTATATTACTGCTTTTGTACCTCGGCTTCTCCATTCCGTACGAACTCACTTTTGTCATGCAAGATAACCTCGCGGCCTCATCCCCCACTCGCACTGGTGAGCTTCTAACAGAAGGTTTCTTCTTACTTGATTTGATTATCTCTGCTCGAACGGCTTATTTCAATGTCAATGGTGATATGGTGACAAATAATCGGTCTGTTCTGATTCATTACTTCAAAAGCTGGTTTTGGCTTGATTTCTTGTCGGTGCTTCCACTCACGCATATCGTATCAGCCCTTTTGGAAAATTATTCCATCTCAAGTACCATTCAATTCATTCGAGGTATACGTTTATTTAAGCTGATTCGCTTGCTCAAATTGATGCAAAGCAGAAATCAGATACAGATGATGACCATGTCACGACATCCGGCCACGCAAATCTTCCTTCTCATATTCAAAGTACTATACATATCTCATTTCTTAAGCTGCGGGTATTATTTCGTCTCCAGTTACTCGATGGATTACTATGAGAAAACAATTTTGTCAGAAATTCCGAAGTCGTATACAGCTTCTGAGACGTATATTTACTTTATGTATTGGGCCATCACGACAATGACCACAGTTGGGTATGGTGACACCCCTCCTGGTAATCCGATGGAGATCGTTTTTGTTACTGTAGCAGTTTATATCGGCGTCTTTACTTTGATGTATGCAATCGGAACGCTTGGGAGCTTTGTGGATGAGATGCAAATGAGTGCTGATATGACACGAAAACGAATCTATCGGCTGAAAGCGTATTTGAAGGAACGCAAATTATCTAAACCTCTCGCTGCCCGGCTACTCCGATATTATGAGTACTACATTTCACACTATGACATGAAGGATGGAGAGGAGATTTTTTCTGCGCTTTCCGATAATCTACGGGCTCAATTGATTTTACATATGAATCGGGATGTTGTGAGTAAGATTACCTTCTTTGCATCACAAGATGACGCTTGCGTGAGCTATTTGATCTCAGTTTTGACGCAGGAATATTGCACCCCACACGAGTTCGTGTTTAAGCAAGGACAAGTGGGACGTCATATGTATTTCCTCGTGAAAGGAACCGCTGAAATCATGTTTCACGCCGGTACCCCAAAAGAGATGGTCGTAGCGACAATCTTGGAAGGGAGCTATTTTGGTGAGATTGCAATGCTAACAACTTCTAGAAGAGCTGCAAGCATTCGCGCAAAAACGTTTATCAGTCTGTTTGTGTTGAGTCGCACAGGATTGGATCGCATCGCGTTGCATTACCCAGAAATGGCTCAAAGTATCATCCAGGAATTCCGAAATAAAATTGTGCAAATCAAAGAAAGTAATCAATCTCGAAAGACTGCTCCTTCGGTTCGAACAGATATACGAGCGTTGGCACTAAACGAACCAAATTCGCTTCCAGGAAAGAAAAGCGCCGGTATTTTGCAAGACAATCTTTTGGAAATAGAAGGAATGGTGGATAAGATTGTTGAAATGTTTGGTGGTGGAAAAAAAGGAAAGCGAAAAGCCTTAGAACGCGTGTTGCAGCATTTGCGAAACAAATATGAGTTTTCTTTAGACGATTTTCTTGCAGTTGCTGAAGATGCAGCTTACTTTGCGCCTGAAGCATCGGGTGTGAAAGCGATTTATAACGTACATATCGTCAGCCAGCTTCAGCGAAATTTCAAACGTCGCAGATCATCATGCACTCCTCGAAATAATGGACACGAGCTCGTTACGTGACCGAGCTGTTAGGAAAACTTAACCGGTCCACTCTAGTATCGGTTGCGGACCAGTGAACATCGTTGTTTTCTTTTTTGGCTTTTGCGATGGTGATCAAGTAAGATTGCCCATTGATTCTTGAGGTGTATAAAAGTCTAATGGACAATGTCTGATGGATAGAACTGAAACATGCGCATTCAGCGAAAGCAAAGTGTACCCAGGTCACGGTTCGCGTTACATTCGACGAGATGGATCATCCTACATTTTCATTAATGCCAAGAGTAAGAGTCTATTTTTACAAAAGAAAAAAGCGGCCAAAATTTTATGGACCCATTGCTGGCGCCGTAAAAACAAGAAAATTAAGGTAGATACATCTCCTTGAAGCAAACTAGACCAGATCTGACACTTTTGAAATCAGGCTGAAGAAGTAACTCGCCGACGCGCAAGAAAAACAGCTCGCGTGCAACGTGCGATTGTTGGCATCTCAGCTGAAGAGGTATGCCACTAGTTGCCTTATTTCTTTCTCCTTTTATCAGAAACTCTAGAGTATATATGATTTAGATTCGCAAGAAGAGAAATCAAAAGCCTCAAGTTCGTGCTGCCGCACGTGAAGCTGCACTACGGTAATAAATACAATTTGATTATGCAACGAAACTCACCAACGAAAATATGGTTTTGTAGTGAAGCAAAAGAACGCAGTAAAACCAAGAAAGCAGTCACCAAGCCTGAAGGAGCAAAGAAGATGCTTGCCCAAAAATCTGCCGCACCAAGAGCGAATAAAAAGACGGGCAATCGCGGCGCAATTTAGGAATACAGAGTGATTCTAGAATATAACGCATGTCGCAATGCCAAATAAATGAAGACTGATATGCTTCACGTTGTTGCTTTACACATGCATAAGAACACTAATGTGCACTTCTGAGCATCAGAAGTCCATACAACAAATCTCGTACCGCGGACTTTACCGCAACATAGCGAATTTATTGAAAGTGCGCATTTGTTATCATTTCCTTACAGCAGCAATTATCGGCGCATATGACATTATCCGCTATAATACTAGCTGAATGCTCAGACTGGGCACGACTAGCCGCTCTTATACAAGAAGATCCTTCAAAAGCGCAGGAAATCGATGATTTTGGCATGATGCCATTGCATTGGACATGCACAGATCGCGATACACCACCTCATGTCACCCAAATACTGATCGATGCGTACTCGGACGCGCTCTGTATCACAAATAAAGGAGGTCTCATTCCGCTTCATATAGCTGTAAAGGCAAATGGACATTTTGAGAATTTGAAGCTGCTTGTGACTGCCAATGATCTCACTATCTGTCAAGAAACTTTAGCAGGAGAGACTCCAGCGGAATTAGCCAGTTTATCGAAAGCAACACCACAAGTACTGAATTATCTCTTAAAAGCGGAAAATGAAGTACGGAGTCTTGGAAAGGCTCCACCTCGTCAGTCCAAATTTAATTTTGATCCAGTGGAAACTATCGACAGCACCTTCAGTCGAATAATGAGCCAGTCTGATCTATTTTCGGGACAATTCCCGCCCTGCTGGAAGTTAGATAAAAGATGCAAAATCTGCCTTCTGAAGTTCAGTTATTTCAAAAGTCGGCATCACTGTCGAAATTGCGGTGAATCGGTATGTAACACGCATTCAAATAAGCGAATTCCGCTGCAGCGAATCGGTCTGGTATCCCCACAACGTGTATGCATCCTTTGTTACGATAATCTTCGTACCGATGAACAACCTTCAGCCGTTGTCAACATATTTGCCAATCGAAATACGAATGGACCAAGTGAAATGATCTCATCCGATGAACCACTCTCCAATCCGCGTCCGCGATCCCAAACATCAAATTCGGCTGATACCTATGGTGACATGAAGCAACAAGTCAGAGAGTTGGAATCGCACGTCAAAGAGCTGATTGAGTGCAAGGAAAAAATCCAAAATGCTGTTGAAGAGAGCAATCGGAAAATTCGTCATGCGATCGAAGCAAGACGGCTGCATGAATGCAACGTCACTCAGATGCAAAATGACACTGAAATTGATATAAATCGAGTTCTCTATATTGATGACACCGAAGAAAAAATGTATGGTAGCGATGAGGAAGATTCAAATACTACCAACGATGGAGAAAGAATTTCATACCCCACGCAAGGATTCGATAGTACAGACATCGCACATACTTGCAATCTGCTCGGGCTTGCCCACTATGAGAAGGGCGAATTTGTGAGTGCAATTCTTGAATTTCGCAAGTCTATATCGCTGAGTGGAAAGAACGCCGATGTATGGTTCAACCTCGCCAGAGTCTTATATGAGACAAAAGAACTTGAAGATGCTGAAAGTGCTGTACAAAAAGCCCTTACTTTTGATCGATCATCCTATTTGGCTCTTTCACTTCTAGGAAAAATCCTGCATGCGCGTGGTGACCACGATCGATCTATTGCGACGTTCCGTGATGCATTGGGTCTGATCAATGCCGGTCAAGATTTTGATAGTGAAGGTGAGGATGTTGGGTCCACTACAGTCGGATGGTAGAGGTAAGGTAGCCAGCATCTGACCACTTAAATCGAAAAACGCATGTAGAAGAAAGCATGCAGAATAAATGTGAATACATGATAGAATTGTAAGATATCGACAACTGCCTTATACTTAAATGCCTCAGCATATGATGAAGCTTGTTGCATCGAGGTGGTTGGACACTTAAGAGGAGAACCACATGGCAGAGCCCACTGCAAACGCACATTTTATCGCGATATGTGTCAGAATCTGATTAAATCATTTAGGCTTGATACCCTTTCCGCTCTGTAGAGATGAATGCCCTCGATGAGTAGCAATCTCGCGTGATTGTGGACCACGGACTTTTGTTTTTTGCCTAGGTGCGCTGCCTATACTTTATTTTTTTCACGATGCTACCAACAAGGACTTTGGCACACAATAATGTGCGCTATGTTTGGCTAAAGAAACTTATTTTTCTTCTCTTATGCGTCACGTTCACCGCATACTTGACATCCGTCCATCTGTACATGAATCTTCCAGAAAATGACACTGTGATTACTTCAAATCCAATTTCAGCTGACGATAGTCACAAAATGCTCAGTACCGAGCCAAAATTGAATGAAACAAGTCACACATGGGAAAGAAAGTCGTTTCGAGATTATGTGTGGATGGAAATTGCTATCGACGATGTTATAATCGGCCGAATCACCGCCGAGGTATGAATTGGACCCTCAATTTTTGATGGACTAAGTGCTTTGTAGCTTTTCACAGATTTAGTACCGAAAACAGCAAAGAATTTCAAATTATTGACAACGGGGGAAATGGGCTCCAACTTCTCCTACAGCAACAGCAAATGCCATCGAATTTTGAAGGGATTTATCGTCCAATGTGGAGATTTCACGGAAGGTAACGGATATGGCGGTCGAAGTATATACGGCTCGAAATTCGGTTTGTACTGTGCTATTTTTTTTTTATGCTTCCACCTATCTGATTATTATTTGTGATGCGTAGATGATGAACCGAATGGGTTGCGCTTGAAGCACTCGAAAAGATATGTCCTCCAGATGGCGAATTCAGGAGCGAATACTAACGGAAGTCAATTTTGTATCATGCTCGGACCTGCACCTCACCTGAATGGAAAACATGTTGTTTTTGGAGAAATTATTGATGGTTTTGAAGTTGTAGATAAAATGGAGGCTGCCGGGGTTGATTACGATGGAGATCCTACATCTCACACGGTCAAAATCCTTAGAGGTGGCCAAGTAGAAATATAATCGCTATCAGAACTTGTCATTCATATTCTGCTCTCATACAGATATTCTTTCTTACAGCTGCATCTTATAAAAAATTGCACACGAAAGCGACAATTTTTGGCATGAGTTGAGCCTGCAAAGATACCAATGTCTTTGAGCCCCGTGCAGGTCATACGGCTACCCGCTGTATCGCCGCTATGAGAGTCTTTTGCTTACGTTGGAAGTCGACCGCAATGCTATCGCAAGTGTGGGAAACGCCATCGACGTACTGTTGCATCTAGATGATGCTTACTTCCAATGGATGCCACACACCCCACTTGCCTAGGAAAATGTAGATAGACTTACGTTCAATCAAGTGTATATAATCATCAAGTAGGTATTTCGAGCGTGCTTCATAACGTTCAGTCAAATAGACGTCGTTATGAGTGATTGATTCTGAGAAGGCAAGTAAGTGACTTGCACGTCGACGATTCCAAGCACTTCTCTCATTACATTCTTCCAAGAACTAATTCACACGTCAAATATTACCCAGCGTAAACCGTTTCTACTGAAACAACTTTGATGCTTGCTGATTAGTGGCAGTCATCTGTCGATACCGCGTGCGTTGTACACCCATACAAGTACATTGCACACATTGATTATACTATCTAACGATACGTACGTCTTCTCTGGTGCAACCATCCAATTGATTTCGGAATCCATGTCTCTCATTTGCATGCTGTGACAGATACATTTCGAATAAATTCACCTTCATTGATAGAGAGCTGGCCAGACTATTCGACAATCCTGCTTGCCTGAACTATCAGCCCCTATATCGGGAATTTATTATACGCTTCAGTCTCAATTTTAATAGACACTCCTTCAGTGTCCACCTTGACACCTTTTATAGTTTCTTCCTCTTTCACACACATCTTCGGCTCCACGGGCTTTAGTTTGACTCCCTCTCCATAATTTGCTGCAGCTTGATTTGGTCGCCCTGATGATTATTAAAGGTGCCATCCAATTGATTTGATGCTTATATATTTTCATTCCGTTTGGTCCGTAGCTCTCTCCAAAATCTTCAGTCTTTGACGTCAGTAGGCAAATCCAAAGCATTACACCGGGTACTTGCGCAGTTTTTCCGAGAAGATTTAGAGGTGTAGCCATACTCTATTGTATCACGACCATACATGCACGGTCTACCAACTCCAATTTCAGTCCTTTCAAGTGTGCGCTGTCGAGAGCTGATTTCAGAAGTTTTTATTATGGAGTTGATAGAGTAGAATTACAATCTACAAAAATGTTTAGTGGGTGATGAGCAATAGCATTTTCCGTTTCGTACTGGAGTTCCAGATCTGGACCTTTTCGTGTTGCAAATAAAACAGGCCTTGGAGATGCTTCCTGAACACATTCATTTGGGTATTTCTTGCAGCTAATTACGGATTGGTTGATTGTTCCTCCACACATGATTTTGAACATTCCAAAGTCAGTATCGCCTTCTATTCGACTTCCTTTGGTTGTTTATTCTGATCCATTTTCACTCCAACTTACTATGGCGTATTCCTTAGAATTCAAAGCACACACCTCTCTCTTTGCATCTCCGTATTTTCCATGCGGGTGACTCGTACTTGATTCTCCAAATCTTTGCTGTAGTGAGACAATTCGCACGATCGGGTCCGCCAATTTGTAGTTTGATTCTGCTAATGCGTCGGCTACTTGCGCATTGTTATTATTCAGCAGAGCGGTCTCGCTCACTCGTGGGGCTTGTGTTTGCGGAGGAGAAGCCGGCGGAGCGAGCACATGACGTAAGCCCTCCAAAACGCTTCACATTGGCTGGCGTCAGTCCATTGCTTCATGTTATTCGAGCAGCTCATCGTTCATGAAGAAGAGAAAGGATATGTACACATTCTAAGCTGCACTAGTCTTTTAGCAGAAGCGTGTGATTCTTAGCGACCTCAACAGACGGAAACCGTTAGTCGGACCTGTTGGAGTCCAATTGTGTGGAAAGAATGCTTTCTCATGATCGGATTTAACAAAGGTGCTAGCGATCGGGTTTTTCATGAAAATTGACATTGCTCTGTCATTGTATTGAATGTATCATCTAATACAGTATCCGTAACTCAAGTAGACGTTTGCCAGCAAATTTCTCATCATTTATAGAGCGGCATGCGTCATCTAAGCGCGTTGATGTGATTAAACAGTGCAGCTAAGTTAGATGAGGCACATTCACCCATATTACACGTTCATTAGTCCAACGTATCTTGTACTCAAAATGACTACTCATGAATATTGATGTCGACTCTTTAATAGATTCGAATTGATCTACACTAGCGTCCTGATGCAAGCAAGAGTTCTTCGAATTTCTCATTTCGCCTCTTTCCTTAAACTGGGCGTGCTTACAACTTTGGTCTCGAACTTCGCGTCACTGGACGCTATGTCTCTTAGCTAGCTGATCGTTGGTATCTTTAGCACTGCAAATGACATTACAATTTTACCCACTTGGGCTTTATGACCATTTCAGCATCCGACTCGATGGAGGATGGGACCTGCAGTGAAATCACGACTTAATCATATCTCACCCAAACTCAATCAGCATATCGACGGCGATGTCGCCTTTTCTCCCCTTTTCTTGACCTTTATGAACACATCATTACAGTAATGTTCACAAATTGCATTAATATCCCACATAATGTCTTCCTTTCGACTCAATAAACGTTTCCTTTATAAAGTCTCTATTGGCTGGTCATTTTGTGCCAGCTCACTCTTGAATTGGTCAATTCCCATCTGGCTTTTCTAATTTATATCCGGGCTTTATAACGATACTAGGAATTACTATAGGAATCGGAGACGCGAATTTCCTGCTAAGAGACTCAATATAATGCTGTTCTTTTTCTTCTGTCGTATTCTTTCATCTTCGATGCTTAATACTCGGACTGCTTTGATTCTCACTAGCAAATTAACCAACGATGAACACCCGACAAACAACAGCACAAACTCGCGACTCAAACCTGCGAATATGCTTCGCGTTGGCGGAGTGTAGCAGAGCTGCTATACCTCTTTGCCAGAGGAAGTCTATCTGCTCGAAGAGCAGTTTAGTTTATGAAGAGAACTCGACCTAACGAGTCAAGAAGCTTCAGAGCTTAAGGTCCTTTTTCAAGGAACCTAACGAATCAGGGAATCGACAACACAAAGTGCACAAGATCTGAGACGCCTTAGCCAGGCACGTGTGTTTAACTGATCAAAAGGGAAACTAACATTATTTATTTTTTATAGAAGAGTTCCTTACTCTAAACGTACCTGATCTAGGTACTAAATTCCGGTGGCTGACACGCGTCAGCTCCCACAAACCGACATCTATTTCATAACTCAAAGCGTCCCAAATGTGTACCACACTGTCCTAACGGTGACTAACCGACGTGTAACCCCGTTAAATGAAGGCTATGTTCCAATTCAGGAGCAGCCACACCAGCGGACCCGGCCAGCAACCTCAGCAAACTAAGCGACCGTCAGTAACGAGCTCCAAAGACTCCGCAAATAGAACGAGTCGCTCAAGAGAGAGATTGGTCATCTCAGGGATTCGAAGGCTCAATCAGAGTCATCATTTACGCATCAAAATGAGGCGCTAGTCGAGCTAGCACAAATGAACGAAATATTGACATTGCGACTCCAACAGCAAGCAACCGAGGCGGCTGATCAAAAGGATTGCATTGAGAAGCTTTCGTTGCAGCTAAGAACGATTCTATCAGAGCTGGAGGATCGAACAATCATCCTCACAAAAGTTCAAACCGAATATCAGTACGCTGTACGACTACTTGAAGAATATCAGCAACAGCTGAAGCAAGTCTCAGCCAGCAGTACTATCGTTACAAAGCACCCTGATACCAACATTGATTCACCAAACTTATGTAAGAAGCTTTGCAAAGCACTACGACTAGAAAATGACGAAGTACATCGCAAAGCGGATGGATTGCGCGCAACCGTTGAGCTTGTTCGAGTGATCCAACGCCCTGTACGGGTCTGCTCGTTTCTCGCTGAGGGTGCAATGCCACTGATCTCGGAAATCTCAAAGATGCATATCTGATGATGCTTTATTAACGGTCGACGCTTCACGCTCCATGCAACCTGGGAGCTAACATCTGTACCTGATTGCATTTATCTCGCTGTAAAGTTATATGTTCCATACTGCCAAGTAACAGCACGGCTGTCGGCTTCAACGCTAGCTCTGCATGCCGAATGGTAGCTGTGGTTGTGAAATACCTGTGCCAGGAACCGGTGATCTATTTGAGCAAGACCGAACTCAGAATGAGTGGGGATACACTTAAGCCTACGCTTAATGCTGAGCTATGGAGAGAGGAAAAGCGAAAGATCTTAACATCTCTTTTCAAACATTGCTACGTAGCCGGACGACTCGAGAAGAAACGGGATGTAAGCGCAGCTATCTCGACGCCATCACCGATCTCATGGAAGTCCAACCTAGCTTCACCGAGTAGCTGGTATGCATGATGTCAAGCCTGGTGACTGCGTTGCCGAAATTGGTCTGATTGTATGAATGGAGTCACTCTAGCAGTATTATCCAAGTCTAAGGCGCCTGCACCGTGAAAAGATATCAAATTCATCAATTTACCGGCGTCTCCGCGGTAGTGAAAGCTTCGAAACAGGAAGGTGGATAGCACAGACCGCATTCCACCAAACCGAGCTTATGCCTGAACTTCTTAAGTGGCAATGCAGCGTAAATAGTTGTTTTTAAGTATCTAGATGACGTAGTGCTGCTTGTGTTGGGACACACGTGAAAGCTGAAGGAAGTGACAGTTGCCGTAGCTTTCCATGTCAATATGTCTACCTCTTCTCGGCTCCGTGACACTAAAGCTGTAACACGCCATAGGCTTAGTGTCGAGGTCAAAGGTATCGTACACAATGTGTCGAGGTCAAAGGTATCGTACACAATGTGTCGATGCCTATATGACGCTTTGAAGTCGATTTTTCACGTACTGCATATCCACCCAAGTCTCGTCCAGCTATCCAGCGGAACCGTTGCTGTAGGTTAATTACAAATGACGACTACATCTGGTCTGATGCGAGATCCTGTCAGTTCAAATGTTAACAACATCTCTGACTCGTTCTCGATCCTTATCACGGTAATCGCTGCCTCGTAACACGTTTCTAGCTTGTCCTCTGTGCTCACGGCTGTAGGTTGGCTCTCTGTAGCTACGTTGGGGACGGTCCTTCGAATGAACTATTCTTACAAATGCGGGCGTATATAGTAGCTTCAATGAGGTGACCTAAACGATGGGCTGTATAGGGGCAGACTCATCTGAGATAAGATGGTATATGATCCATTTATTCGAGATTTAACGCGTCTTTTTACCTTCTTGCTACCTACTGTGTCGTTAGCACAGTTCTGCTTCATATTGTTGGCGGCATTTAGAAGGGGAAAGCCGAGAGGGGTGAGTCTCAGTCGAGAGAAGCTGCTCTAATCTCTCTTCATGAGAGTAGCTCGCAAAATAGGGGAATAGGTAGCCGTCCAAACAGTCTTGACTTGGTGATGTTAACTCCGTCCGCGCTCTGTAGATATAATGCGCACATATCGAAGACCTAAAATCGGTCCCTAACGTTCTTCATCGGCAAAAGAGGTGCCGGGGAAAGAGTGTACGGTCCTCGTCACTGATATCTCCATGCAATTCTCTGAATACCCCGCTGATAAGGTGGACGGTGCCACTGGCTATATTAATTACGTTTCTCAGGGAGTAGAAGTAAAGTCTGCTAGATGAGTCTGTGCATCGCATCTATACAGACCTTACGCGGTGCTTTTTTGGGTATTTAGGGGGTCTCTAATATGGTGGACATCTAGAAAATATTTACGTCTGCACGCTGATCGAAGCATTTTGATGCTCTCAAATAGTCACCGCATATAACAGCGTGACGAGCATGGAAAGATCAGCGATGTCCATTCCACGTATACCGCAAGATAAATTTGCTTCTCAGTAGCAGGGCAACTGGTGAGCGAGAAGTGACTTAGTGGTGTGGAATCTCTCAAAGCAATTGGGTGCAATTGCACTTGGCGTTTGTCAAGCGCCTAACTCCAGGCTGCGCTACAAGGAGAACTTGCGGAGCTCATTCACTGCGGCTCTTATGTTCTATGTCTCGTTGATCGCTATATATACTCTCACAGCTATTCTTAGTCGATTGCTGTACATCGAGTAAGCTCGCTTTAAGGCGTCTGTATTGCTAAGTGAATTCTCTAGATGCCTAGGCAATTTTATATAACAGATATAAAGATAAAACGCATTTCGTAAAATACCTGTGTGAGATGATAACATGTCCTCTCACTGATACTCCTGTATTGTGGTAACTTCAAGCCACAACAATAGTAGAGTCTGGCCGTGTGAATGATGTAAAATTGTCCAGAACTACCAGCCAAAAGAGGTGGCCATTCAACCAGAACTAAGATCGGAGATGCACTTGCATTTTTACTTACCTGCGTCGGACCCGCAGCAATGTTCGTCGACTCCTGATAAATCCACCAAATGATTCTTTCGTTGCGAGTTGATCCAGAGCCGTTGCAAACCGCATTATTGCTGAACGGCAAGTACTAAGTAATACTAGGATCGGACTTGCACTTACACTCTTCTTACCGGTATCAACCGGCACCGACTGTCTATCATCGCGGAGAGAATCCATCGACAATGGAACACGACGAGATTTTGTTGGCAATCTAATTGGAAAAAGAATTCTAATCAATTAAAAAGAATATTAGCTCTTCCTACTTCCTACATTGATTGTTTGTTTTTTCGATACCATAGGTTGGTGTATCTGACGCTGCAAGTGCTCAACTGTTGCGCGCAATCCATCCGCTTTGCGATGTACTTCGTCATTTTCTAGTCGTAGTGCTTTGCAAAGCTTCTTACATAAGTTTGGTGAATCAATGTTGGTATCAGGGTGCTTTGTAACGATAGTACTGCTGGCTGAGACTTGCTTCAGCTGTTGCTGATATTCTTCAAGTAGTCGTACAGCGTACTGATATTCGGTTTGAACTTTTGTGAGGATGATTGTTCGATCCTCCAGCTCTGATAGAATCGTTCTTAGCTGCAACGAAAGCTTCTCAATGCAATCCTTTTGATCAGCCGCCTCGGTTGCTTGCTGTTGGAGTCGCAATGTCAATATTTCGTTCATTTGTGCTAGCTCGACTAGCGCCTCATTTTGATGCGTAAATGATGACTCTGATTGAGCCTTCGAATCCCTGAGATGACCAATCTCTCTCTTGAGCGACTCGTTCTATTTGCGGAGTCTTTGGAGCTCGTTACTGACGGTCGCTTAGTTTGCTGAGGTTGCTGGCCGGGTCCGCTGGTGTGGCTGCTCCTGAATTGGAACATAGCCTTCATTTAACGGGGTTACACGTCGGTTAGTCACCGTTAGGACAGTGTGGTACACATTTGGGACGCTTTGAGTTATGAAATAGATGTCGGTTTGTGGGAGCTGACGCGTGTCAGCCACCGGAATTTAGTACCTAGATCAGGTACGTTTAGAGTAAGGAACTCTTCTATAAAAAATAAATAATGTTAGTTTCCCTTTTGATCAGTTAAACACACGTGCCTGGCTAAGGCGTCTCAGATCTTGTGCACTTTGTGTTGTCGATTCCCTGATTCGTTAGGTTCCTTGAAAAAGGACCTTAAGCTCTGAAGCTTCTTGACTCGTTAGGTCGAGTTCTCTTCATAAACTAAACTGCTCTTCGAGCAGATAGACTTCCTCTGGCAAAGAGGTATAGCAGCTCTGCTACACTCCGCCAACGCGAAGCATATTCGCAGGTTTGAGTCGCGAGTTTGTGCTGTTGTTTGTCGGGTGTTCATCGTTGGTTAATTTGCTAGTGAGAATCAAAGCAGTCCGAGTATTAAGCATCGAAGATGAAAGAATACGACAGAAGAAAAAGAACAGCATTATATTGAGTCTCTTAGCAGGAAATTCGCGTCTCCGATTCCTATAGTAATTCCTAGTATCGTTATAAAGCCCGGATATAAATTAGAAAAGCCAGATGGGAATTGACCAATTCAAGAGTGAGCTGGCACAAAATGACCAGCCAATAGAGACTTTATAAAGGAAACGTTTATTGAGTCGAAAGGAAGACATTATGTGGGATATTAATGCAATTTGTGAACATTACTGTAATGACGTGTTCAAGCGTTTATTACTGAACAGTACTGGATCAAGTGCGTCCCTAAAGAAAAGGAAACAGCAATAGTGCGCTCGATGAGCCCCAATTGACGGTCATCGATGACGTATAACGTTGAAGCATCTCAATCGCTGAACGCAAGCTTTTTGAACAGCTGCATCAATCTGATTTCTCGTTACGACAAAACGCCGCGCTGAGAAGTAGAGAAGCTCGTACACACTTCGATGGTACAGTTATCTGCTCCAAAAACTATTTACGTTCTCATGTTCAGACGCTTCACCTTGACTGCGACTTTGTGTTCACCAGTATACATGATCCGCACTGCAATATACCTCTTTCCCCTTTGAGACGCTTCCAAATACTCCTTTTTCCGTCATTTCAGGCGGTAACATACGTCATGCGCCCATGTCGCAGCCCACACTGCACGCTCAACATCTTTCCTTTGGAGAAGGCAGTTTGATGCTCCTCTACGATCCATGTTCACGAAGTAGTGCGGTATCCCGACCAAGCGCGACTTGTATTCGATCACGCACTTATCCGAGTGAGACTCAAGTGCGTGTAGCGTGCTGGTTTTGCGTGTCTTTATCACTATACCCTCCCTCCCTTTGTAATCCACATTCGATGCTATATTGCTTTCAAGTCGATCTAAGTCACAATGTACTAATCGATGGTCAGTATCTAGTGCAAGTATGTAACAGCATGCTAGTACCTCCCGTTTCCAACGGCCATCGCATTTGCTGTACTTGGTAAAGTACGCTTTCCAGGAGCATGTACGAAGACGCGGTTAGGAAGCTGCATTTCGAGTCTATTTCTTCTGTATTCAAAGTATTAGTAAGTATCCGCGAACACTGCAGTTTACTTGAAAGAAAAAGAAAAGAAACGAAAACAATTTTTTTTGTAGACTCCTACGTTAACAATTGTCTATACTATACATGTCACTAAAGAACGATAAGATCCTACTATTACTCAAACCTGTCATTTGAATAGGTCTTCTAATTTATCATAGCATAGAAACTCGAACGTGCGTTCGATGGTGCTAGAGTGGTGATCTGGCAACTCATGGACCCAGCATGAACGAGCTCTACTAGTACTTTAGATCACTTGTTTCACTGATTCAAACATGCTGATAGGGGGCGCAAATAAAATGTACATACCAGCTCATTCAGTAGACTCACTTCAAAAAACTAGCAATAATAAAGTGATTATTTATGCTTTCTAAGGTCTTAATTTGGAGCGTCATCTTGGACTTGATCGCATTCTTTCCCATACCAGATCTCTACAAGTCCGCATGATGTATAACTAACTACACGCTACATCAATGTAGAAAAATGGTACACAAAGTGAGTATAAAGATACTGGTTTAAAAGGCTATGAAGCGGTTGCATTGAAGCAATTTTTGCAATGTTTTGTCCATCTCGAGCGTTCATGATGCTTTACTGTGAATGGAATATGTGTATCCCAGCCGCAAGATGTGAATAACAATTAGGCACCATAGTTCGAGCACAAAGCTGACTTTCATGGAGCTGGAATCATCGCGTACCCCAGAGAAAACATGAGTGCAAGTGGGTTCAAAACATCATCTTCGTACTATAAGGATTCGAATAAAGGCAAGTGTCGTCAGCATAAACTATAGCGATACTCAAGAACACATGAAGACATAAAATATCACGATTGCGGATCCAAAATGTGTTTTGGCAGTTTTCGCAAACGCTGGGGCTTTTCAGGATAGGCGAAGAGTACTTTGAAGCAATGCGCGAAGATTAGCTTTGGGTGGTTACAGCGGCAAGTAGGACAATCGGTAGCTGCAACTCAATAACACTATTCTAATCTGAAGGCTCGCCACTATTAGACTGCTTTTGCAATAAATTAAAACATTATGGCTACAACTGCAAGCTTCTTTCGATGAACAAATTCCGACCTTTGCCAATAGATTTCACATAAAATTGTAAATAATGATTAATATAACGAAGTACAGTACTCTTCACAATCATGTCCACCACACTGCGCTGAACAGCTAGTACTAGGTAATACTAGGATCGGACTTGCACTTACACTCTTCTTACCGGTATCAACCGGCTATCATCACGGAGAGAATGCATCGACAATGGAACACGACGGCATTTTTTTGCAATCTAACTAGAGGAAGAGGTAATCGTAATACTGCCGTCGAAATAACGAGCGTTCGCACCAAACGCGGTGTGAATCACGGGAAGCGTTGCAATAGTCGGAGTAGCTGATGGCTGATCGAACAAACGACGATTTCGATAGATTCAAAAGAAGTGCAGCGTGGCGCTTGCAATGCAATTCATAAATTGGATATAGTTTGCCGATACTCCTTCCAATCCAACAGTATCATAGCACAATTGCAGCATGCAATATGCGCCCAGCGTGAACAATATAAGAGAGCGGGAGAATTTCCAGCCGTGCTTGTACCGTCCACTGCATTCACAAAAAGTATGTGTGAGCATTGTATAATGCTTCGTGATAAAAAAAATCCGGCTCCAGAATAATTGACACATGCCTCGGTCCATCAATATCATTTGAAGTGCGTACTGTGATTTGAAGTGCGTACTGTGATTTGAAGAAAAGGTAAAGAAGAAAGTGTTTATAATGTTGAGGTATCGCTCAAACCCTAATTCTCATAGTCAATAATGGAAATGGCAATGACTGATATCAAGCGCCACTTCCTCATTAATTTATTGGCAAGCCGATACGACTTTTTTCGAAATGGAAAAATAATCCCGTAGAGCAAGGGCAATATGGTATTGGCTAAAAGGTGTGCATTCTTGCCGTCAACATCCAAGCTTCCCATAAGAAGTTTTTCTGTCAATAAGGTGAAGCCAGAGGGAATAGATTATTAGATAGACAATAACCATTCCCATCATTTGTTGTAACTAGAGAACGAGCTTTTGTATGAAGTGACTAGGTAACAAAAATCATTTTGCTATAACGAAGATTAGGTCAGCCTGTCGCCTATTATTTCTGATGAGTATGGTGCAACTCCCCTAAAATCAACAATTTTTTGACCAAGTTCAAAGTCTATCAGGCACCTGGATTGGAATGTTTTTCTCAATTTTCCTTGCACCGAAGGATATCTTATATAGTGCTCAACATTTCCTTGCAAGCAGATTGTGCATATTTATTTTTCCATGGTGCTGATACGCCTGAAAGTTTCAGCCTTTTTCCATGTTTTCCTAAGATCGGCAGGATTTCAAACACCCCGTGCAAAAGGTTGTACGTTGTGCAAAATCTTTTTCGTGACTGGAATGAAAGGACATAAGGCAGGCATAGGATTGAAACAAAAGATCAATGTCTATGTACAGATTTGGCCAGGGATGAGAGGAAATAGGGCATGGGAGGTATAGAATTAAATAAGGAATGGCGATGTACATGGGCAGAGTCATAGCAAAATCCAGAAAAAACGCTCAAACATCTGGGAACACATCGACATACCTGCAGAAATCAATCGTTGATGCGTAGCATCTGTGCGATTTCATATTAAGTCTATCCCGCTCAGCCTTCTTCGCCTCAACGCGTCCTCGCCTTTGCTATACATTTCAATGTATCGGGGATACCAGGGAGTCTCTCCCAAAGCGATGCGAGATTATAATTACATTGGTTTCGCGCTGCTCTCTTGGCGCTACCCAGTACCTCTCGATGAAGCTGCACTCACAGTGGAATTTGGGGTAATATTCAACAATGTGTCCTGCCTTTTTACCTCTCCAGGGCTTACTATTGTTCAGCAAACCGGGCTGGGCCATCAAGGCATGGCTCCAGCAGCAGTCATTTGATGGATACATTGCCGTGGAATGGCAATTCAGATTCCAGTTCACGCTGGGAGGATGCCCGATCTCTCTTTCCTTCAGCACCTGTGAGAGATTAGCGTTAGTGGTGAGATCGCATCAGTGAGATTTTGAAAGCACATAAAGGAAACCTTACCATTTCGATGCCTTGAAATAAATCTGTCAATTGTGTGTAAACCACGTGGATTGCCAATTTCCTGGTAATCCATGATGTACCATCCATCATCATACTGGTATGTTTTCTCCTTCTTGGGCTTAAAAGTCATCCTGCCAGACACCAGATCGTTGAGAGCAAACGCCTGAAGGTTGGAGGATTGGTCGTAAGAGAGCAATCCTAGGAAAGAAAAAATCAATCTTCACTTCCAACTAGAAATGTGAAACGAGAAATTTGTTTAAAAACTCACCAATACATCCTTGATGAAGAATGTTCAACATGGAAATGGCCTTCTCCTTGAGTTACCTCACCATGTCTTCACTTTTCCACCTACCAACTCTGTTCTTGTCCGCCTTGATGATCTCTCTGGCTGATTGAGAAGTGAGCCCATTCTCCCTCGCTTGCTGATGAGTGACTTTCTTGGGCACGGGCACACAAAGTCACTGGTCATGATTGACCCTCCTATTCCTTTCTTCCTAATCCAAACTGCCTTCTTCTACCCAGAACTCCTCTCTTCCATTGTTGCTGTAGAAGGTGAACTCATCATGCGTCGCCTGTACATGCTTGTTGTTCCACACTTCCACCTTGTCCTCCACCAACACATCCATCTCCTCTCCAGTCCACTCATCCATCCTCTTTTTGTACTCAATCATCCTCTTTGACCAACCCTCTCTATACTTCAACACATCCTCCCTCTCATGATCGTCCATATACAGCTGATATTCTGCTATTTCTCTCCCAGGAGCTTTGGGAAAAGGCTGTTTTAAATTTCCTCCTCCTCATCCGTTCCAGGTACTCCCTCTTGGTATCAAGGTCTGCCAGGATCTCTCTCCTTTTTGAATGTCGGCCTTGGTGGTGAGTTGGAAGGACTTTCCTGTCCAAGTACCGATCTGCCCAAAACCCAACGTTCCTGCAGGACCAGTCTGATGTCTTTTGCAGTTTGCCGTTGTCTACAGCAGCTGACGATTCCATCTTCCTCATGCCTAGGTATCAGCGTCCTTCCAGATTCTGGAGGATGGCCATAAGTCTTGAAACAAGATAAGGTGGGAAATTTCCCCAGCTTTATGGTTCAGTACGTCTTTCAGCCCTTCCTTCAAATCGTTGATTACCTCTTCCATCCTATCTTCTTCTTCTCCCTCTTCTCCCTGCTGCTCACTACTCTCATCTTCCGATGTAGTGGACAGATCCTCTCTGCTGATTGCTGATGGCCGCTGACCTGCTGGTTCAAAGTAGATGTCCAGCCTCTGCAGGTTATTCTCCTTGACATACTTCTCCCTCCTCCACTTACTAGTCCTTGAGTTCTCTGCCAACGTATGTCAAGAGTTGAAGGGAAAAGAATTTTTTGACAAAAGAAGCCAGCTCACTTTTATAGGTAGAAGATCTCTTCTTCTTCCCCTTCTCCAGCTGAGCTATGTTTGTTTCCAGCCAGTCTTCTTCCTCTTCTCCTCTCCCTCCAGTCTGACATGAGGCACTGACAGTCGACATCCTCTGCTGCCTCCACCTCTTCCTGCCGTTGCTTCTGTGCCTGAATCTGCCTCTTCTTGCTGCTGGCTGGGTGCAAGTTGGCTAATAGGGCCAGCCTTCTTTTTTGGGGAGGAGCCATTGGCTTTGGTCTGAGAGGCGGAGAAGACATGGGTGGGAGCGGGGTCTATGCTAAATTCACAAAACCCTTTGGATTTGTAAGGAAACTTCTACCCGAAATTGAAACACATGTACTTGTGTTGCTTGCTCAAGCACTTTTGCATCAGGTATTGCTCAGCATGTTAGTACGAGAGTAACATGCATTTTTGTGCACATCAGGAACCACTTCTGGAGCAAAATACTGATGAGGCCTGGTTGCTGCCAGAAAAACGTTTTAGAAAGCAACGTACGAGCCACCAGAAGAGCAAGTTGTTGTCATTAAGCTTTTAGGTATGATGATGGACAGTAGCTACCGCTGCTAGAATTGGACGAAACTGTAGATGGAGTAACTATCAAGTAATGGAGCATAAATTATAGATCTGGTGGTTCAGCACAAGCAAACATTGATTCGAGAGAAGCTGAAAGGCGGGGCACGACGATCAGCAATGATCAGAATGTTTTTTTGCAGCAGGAGAGATAATCTAGCAGGTTTTTCTTTGCTTTATTGTCTACGTAGCTCAAGTTGAGAACATCGCCGTTATCGGTGGTAGTAGTACCACAAGACTGAGTTTCGAGGATCCTGACATTGGTGTGGAACAGCGAAGCAGAAGACGTAGCTTGAATATGTGTTACAGGATACAGAAATGAGTGCTTTCGCAAACTTTTGCGACTCACTGGTGGGCGTTTGAAGTGCGAGAAGCAATGTCACTATACCGAGACTGAATGCTCGTAGCAAAACTTTACATCATCGCAACAGAATAGCAGGATAAAAGACTCGCGAGGGGTGTAATCCGCATTGATTTCGGGTATTTTCAACTCTACAAGAAGGATAATTGCTTCAATAGTTATCGCGGCTTGTTTTGCGTTATTATTGCAAGTCGAAGATACGTTACTAAATTCTAAGCAGACTTTTTTTTGCCACTTTTCTTTACTTTGGCTTCATGAACTCTTTTGAAATTTTGTGATGGATTTGGTTGACTTATGCTATCATCTTCGCTGGACGTTTGATTATCATAATCATCAACGCTTATAGTAGATTGAGATCCTTCAGCATAAGCATTAGGAGAATCTACGCTCATCTGTGCAAAGCCTTTCTGGATCTGATCCATCGCTGCAACTTTTCATACAGGAGAAATAATTTTATTATGAAGGAAGTGATATCGGAACAGATATAATACCTTCCGGCGCCGTATTGGCTTTCTTCTCTTCGGTTCGCCGTCGCTTCTCGCGGAATGAATTTGACTTCGCTTGCTCTCTGGGCAAGACCAAACTTTTGGATGGTCCTGATTGTGATTGCTTACCCAATACTTGGAGCTGCCCATTCGATTTGATCAATATCAACGCGATCATCGCCAAGCTCTGGGACGTAACACACATCATTCTTGTCAAGCGGGGTATTTCACAGTGTATCGAGAAATGAGATGCCGATTTTACTAGCATAGCTTTCCTCAGGACGAAAGAGTATGACTATGACATAAGAGTATGCCTTTCCGCATTTTAGAAGGATTTGTGTACCCAACAAACGATAGACAGCTGGCGTGCGTCATCTTACCCAGACAAGTTTTTGATCATGTGCTACATTTATTATGCATGAGTAGATAATCTTCACAAAAGAAAGAAACAAACAAATGAACAGGCAGGAACAGAGCACTAAGATAAGGCTTCCTCGACCGATAATGTTCCGGTTTGCTGTATTCCATCTCTTGAATTCCTTCGTTTCCTGATACAGTCCCACGCGGTTTCCTCAAATTCCTGGTGAAATTCCACGCGTTTACCTTCGAATTCTTGTAAATCCCACGCGATATAAATCAGATCGTTGAAACGTGGTCTTTTTGTTGATAAAATTTAGCTCTGTCATCTATTCCTTTCCTTATAAGTAATCGCAGTTGAAAAGCGTCCATGCTGCTGTCCAAGCTGTCTTGAACAGCGCATATCATAATGAATGATTCGCTAGTACCTGCTACTTGGTCCGGCATCGCGCAAAAAGGCGAAATGACTCGATCGAATCATTGCATGCAATAAATTTATCGTTTCACCATTCCAGTAACAAATGTACCTCTCCAAGGTTGGTCATAGCAATGTGGTCAAGTCCAGAGAAGGGGTGGCGCTTGCTGTTGCCGTACCCGAAGCATTGATCATCCACTCACTTCATAATGGTTATCTTATGGGGACACACTAGTGCGGAGAACTGAGATAGCCGTCAAGCAAACATATTCTTCCGCTCTACGTCATTGGCACGCTAAACTCTACTTATCATATCTTATCGAAGCCGTCATGGTTCATTACTACCATGCTTATAAATATCAAAGTTCACGATTGACTGGCGAACGAATATAAGACTATAATATTTCTAACGTCTACAAAATACGTACCGAACATCATCAACCTTCGAAATGTAACATATTAGCATGCTGGTCATCAAGGGCATGTTTCAAAAAGTTATATTATTGTCAAGATTCAATAAAAGCTGCTTGGGTTCAAGTTGAGAAAGAACTGCCCAATTGTGCCAAATTTCGATATTCATAGACGCGTGAATCATACAAGTAACTCTATGCAAGAGCCATCCGTTGAGTTGTGGATATGTCAAGGATGTCCAAGCTTGGGGCCATTGAGATATTGCCGTATAGCCGCCGGGGACTATCTGGATACAGTTACGCAGGTATCCTTGACTCCACCCACATGTCACTTTCTTCGCAAACCACCTCGTGGAGCACTGCATTACAATGCTCAGAAATACGACTGCTTTTCTGTTCGATCATATCGCACCAGCGTGGAGGCTAACAAAGTTCTCGTACTCGATGCGGTATCTGCTTCATGTTCCAGCAGGCTTTGCAACAGCGACAGAATAGTTTGCTGATTGATATGGATGACCGTCGTCATCGTATTATCGATCTTATCTCCATATTGCGTGGCAAACAAATTCCCTGCATGAAAGGAATCATTATCAACTCGCGAACCCATAGATGGTGCAATCACAGCCATACGGATGGTGAAAAGAATAACTGGCGATATTAGTAAATGTAACGTAGCTTCTTGGGCATCCTATGAAGGCGTATGATTCTCAAATTGTAATTGTTGGTCTCGGAGGCTTGTTACTAGAGCTTTGACCAAAATACATTGCAATCGAAGTAACCTTATCGAGGCCATGCTGGTCGTGAGCATCATCAAACAGGACACTGCATACAAATTTGGAATCCCATATCAAACGTATTTCCGTGGACATAAGCTTTGTATCAACACTCTTTTGCGCACGATAGAACGAGATTATGCAATTGTCGTGTAGGCTGTATGTATCGATAAGTGGTCTTCATATTGTTGCGTATTTACGCTTGCCTGGTACACGGAACATAGCTGGGTACAACATTCAAGACTTGCGATAACGAGCAACTTTCATTCTGCTGAAAAGTTCCTATACATAACCTCTTATCTTGGTCAAAGATGAGCAGAACGTGCAATTTGTATATTTCGCTATGCGTTTCATTCCTATAGCCGCGCGGCTAACAAATGACTAATAACTGATGCAGCACTTTGGCTCCCGGACTGGAACCCAAGTCCCGCCCTCATATTCTCCCACAAGAGCGAGCTCCTCCGCTTCCCGAAACATGTAGGATCTAATCCCTCGTCTTCGATCGAGATCTTTTTCTATCGTACGGCGGACCTCGACCAACGATCATGAATGTAGCCAGAAGCGTAGGGAATACGCCGTTTCATGGACGCTATATACATCACACCGCTTTTGTTGGCCGTTTTGCGTAAGAAAAGATGGGTCGTTCTCGAGATACGTCCAATCGCTAACACTCAAATCATTTTCAAAAACATACTCAGATATTTGCTATCTCGCACAGCTTCCTTATAGCCACGCCAAATCTGGATAGGTGTCAGCAAGAGCTAGAGCCCGCCTCTCCCCTCTACGGATGTGACGCCCATAACGAAAGCGTTGATAATAAATACGTTTGGGAGCACACTTCGGTTTCATATTCGACACTTCTTTTCACAAAGACACGAGTCTTTATCAAGCACGCTAAGGCTATACATTTAGATATCCACGATTGATAGCCACGTTTGCCCAGACTACCGCTCGTTTTCAAGAGAGAAGCTTTATCTGCGATGCAGCGATATTCCTTCTGTACAAGCCGATGACTATCAAGATACGCATTGGTTCCTTACCACAACCATATTATGATTGTATTTAAAATATATGGAAATCGCTTAGTGAATGGTAAAGTCCAAATGACTACTATCGCCATGATCAACGCTTTTTACTGACTCAAGGCGGGAAAACCGAAAGCGCGCCTTTTTTTGTAATTTGATGTGTATCACCAATTAGCATCGGTAGACCGAACATCAGTGCAATGAGCTACCCGTTGACCGCGTTGGAAGCGCTCCATACCGCCGACTTTACACCTACAAATCTCAAGAACAGGAATCAAAACGTTTTCACCCAGAGTGATGGCACAAAGAAACGTAAACATCATCACGGACTCGCGTCTACCACCGATGTGACGCCAAACTCAACATCCAAGCGGTATTTTCAGCCAACAAGAAAATTATTCATTGACAGCACTGACAGAATCGACTCTTTCCTGTCACGCGAGTACTCTGTTTCAAACACTGTTTCCTCGATTGCGATTACGAATGATCGAAAGTATCTCGTAATTGGCTTTTATAGCGGCACTGTACGGAATCTGAAGTCATGAATCCATTCGCAATGCTAATTTGTTCGTTTTTAGATATTCTTGTACCCCTTGCAGGTGGATTATGCGGTCAACTTTCGAAATGGAATACTTTTAGATCAAATAACCCCTCGTGGAATTTACACCCAATTAATGGTCCGTGTGGTTGTGAGTGATGACAATTCCTTTATCTTTGCAGGGGTCTATCGAGGATCCACAGAAATCCGAGCGATTCAGATCGACAGCATCGAAATGCCAAGTATCAGTTGCAAAGATTCAAGTGTGAGAAAAATAAGCGATCGAAAGATTGATTCTGAAAAAGCACCTGTTGCAACTTGTACGTCGTATACGTTTTCTGATGCCAAACTCAAAGGATTTGCAGCTGCAAAGAGCTTGGGACCTTTATCGCATGAATATCGCTTGCTTTGCGGACTAGGCATAAAAAATATCCATATTTGGCGATTTTATCGGAAGAATGACGACTGGGCCTGGGAATGTATTTTCGACAAACAGAGTAATGGAATTAGTCTTGAATTGCTTTCATTTTGCCCCGGAGAGTACAACACGATAATTTCGAAATCAGAGCATCAATGCATTCGGATGTGGGAACTAGAACCGACTCCCGACTGTACGATTGGACTTGTTACCAAAAAAGCTCACAAAGATATCAAGAACACGATTGACGCATTTGCGCTCCACGAAAACTTGGTGTACTGCGGTACGGACACATTATCCATCATAGATTTGCATACAGGGGAACGCATCGAACACATTCTTCCTGAAGTGAACACAGCACATTCAACTAATCAACCGATCTCACGACGAATGAGACGAAGCGGTACCTTTGAATCTGCTGTTCGTCACATGCGAACAGTGGCGCAGATTTCGAGCTGGGAGAATTGTCCATTTTCGATGGGTATGTGTTCCGATGGAAGCGTCTTCCTACATGATCATAAGGATGCACAATTGGGAATGGCCTCTCCTCTGCAGTACATTCCTGGATATGAAACCTTTTTTCAAGATCCGACTTTGACATTCCAAGCACAATTTTCCGATCTCACAAGAATGAATAATGCAAACGGTGTATTAGCCATTCTCCCGCTTTTAAGAGGGGTCGGCGTATCTTCCGATGAGTGGAAGCAACGGCAAAATTGGCTGGTAGCTACAGCGAATCAAAGTGTCTTACAAGTGCGTACACTCGCTGCCTGTATAGATGACAAGGCGGAAAATCTCAATGAGCAGATCATATCAAGCGGAAACGAGGTCATTGCAGACTCGCGTTCGCAATGTCCTTCAAGTTCGGAAGAAGAATGGGACGGAGATATTTCTCGCGAGAAGACTCTTGATATAGAAACAGAATTACCCACGAATGAACCAGCCACTTATTCACAAGAGTGCTACGGTACACCAGATACACTGGAGAAAGCTGATGCACCAGTTAAACTCGTACAGCCTTTTGAATGTGACGTTCGAAACAGAACCCCTACAAAGCGCAGACCCGACCATTGTGACCGATTATATGCAACAAATGGTTACAAAAGCGTGAATATCGACCCGGCTGGACCCCTTATCAATAAGCAAGATGACTCAGATACACAAAATAAAGAAGGAAACATTAAACAGCCCAATCAAAAGCGATATGGTAGACGCGCTGTAGCTCGGGCATTGCTTTGCTCGGAGGACAATTTGGGCCTTGAGAACCAAATAAATGGTCAGACCAAAGTTAAATCGGTCAAATCGAGGGATCTGAGCTATCAGTGTCAGCGTAATGGGAGGTGTCAAATCAAAGCTGTCGAAGCAGATATCACACTATTAGAGCTTTCTCGAATGCGAAAAGGTCAGAATCTCCCATCCGTGTCGTTACCGAAGATAGATGGGGGACGATCGATCGAACAGGAAGTATTACTTGCTCAATTTGCTTTGCAATGGCATCGTCATTACAATTACGAGCATACTGCAAGCTCTGATACACGGGAACGTATCACCAGTCGCTGGATTTTGGATCAATCTAAACGCTTCATAGATCAGACAAAGCAATTACACGGTCTTCAGCTGCTCGAGGCGAAAGCTTATCATGCTATGGTCGAGTACGAATCGTTTCAATACTTTCATAAGCAACATAAATAATATATCCTCATCCATAGTGGGAGTCTAAGAGCTACGTTACTTGTGTTAATCTCAATCAGTATTTTGCATTTCAAATCAAAGATTGTTCGAAGCTTTGGGTAAATTATATATCACGACCATATATTTGTATGACGCTTTAACATTTAGAGTTTTATCGTCGCATAACTGATCGGATGTAGAAAACCTTATCAGCACAAATCGAGTGTAAGGTTCTCTGAAGAAGTCTCTATTTCCACGTAATGCAAGAATAAGCGATTAATGTCCGTCGTAGTCCAAGACATTCAGATTCGCAACTGCCGCTGATCCACATGTCTTGGAAGTGAATGACAGCGATGTGAATGCTTTGCGGGAACACATTATCAAGTACACTAGTTCGGCTTACAAGTGTTGTAGATTTACGGAGCATAGGCTTCGGATGACATTCGCTTCTTTCGTAATCTCTATGTGCTTTGCCAAATTAGAGTTTGAAACATGAACAAGCTATACAACCGTTCATTCTGATGATGATATACACTTCCCAGATTTCAGGCTTTAAGTTTAATAAATAAGAGAATTTATGGACTGGTCAGGATCTGAACGTATCTGGTTAAAGTAGCTTATGAACGCTGAACACGCTGGAACGAATGAAGAGTCACATATGTTGTAGGTTATGGACACCCATTGAGTCAAACACGCTTGTGCCTGAACGAATTCAGTTCAACACCTTGCGGATAATTCGTCTTCGGCGATCATGTAATTTCATTTTACGCCGGTATTTCCAATGGCACCGAAAATAGATCTTTTGATGACGCATGTCGCTGTGTGTTAAGGAGGGTCACTTGAGTTCACATTTTAAACCCTTGTTGAGGTATGTGAGCGTTCAATGTGCTTTTGAGGAAAACCACACAATCAAACATTTGGTAGTAGCTCATGAGCTATTTCAATATGGGACAACCCCATACCTTAAAATTAATCGGTTTTCAGCGTGATATGGATGCATTCGCTCATGGAGGGACTGATAGTACAACCATGACACCTAATAATACTTTTTAACAAAAAATGTGTCTGCGAGTGCGTGCTACAGCTGACAGGGAAGACTCAACTAGCTAGCTGACGGTGCGTCGACTGGCCATGCGCCACCATACGGATATAATGACTCCGAGCCAGCCAAGCATAGGTCCTTGCGGCGTGAAATGTGGGGGAAGGATAATAATGTGAGCCAAGCCGTGAGCAGACATCATGCTTTTGTTAAAGAAGAATGTAATGCAGCACTATCAAAGTATGCTGAAAGATTGACTCAAGCAATCTTCTTCTGATGAGTGGTGGAACGGCTGAAAATTGGGTGGCGTTAGCATCGGGCGAGAGACCGAGAAAGAAGTGTTGGTGGGGCAACAGAGGTTTCGAACGTTATGTGCACTCAAAGTTTTAGCCTAATTTATTGCTTTGATATGCATGCCGTAGTATCTCAAAGCTTGTGTCTCAACATGAAATTGCGTCAACATTCATTCGGGAACTTCTGATCGATACTATCAAGAAACGTGTATTGCAAGGGCACACAGCTACGATATATTACCGGAAATGGAATCAAAATAAGAAGACGTTGATCAATTTGATGCCACGATGCTGCACTGAGATCATCAATTAGTGATAGATGGACGCACCAGTGTTAAGAATTGCTCTATTTCTCATATCTTGGCACACATCAAATGCACAATCAAGCCATTAAATCGTCATCTTTGATGGACTTCCAGCATTATATAAAGCCGTCGTAAGAATTCCATGGATAGGATGCCAGGTCTATATATTTTTCAGGCTCCGGCAACTTCTTTTCTCGTGCATGGTACGCTAATTGCATAACAAAGCGGAGTGGTTCGGCAAGACTTGTCCAACAATCATCTGAAACCGATCGAAATGGCACTTCTTCTGTGTTATTATGGGCAAAGAAGCGAGTGTCCGTGTAATCGTGTTACGAAGTGTAAATACGTTTCCAGCGCAGCGGCAACTCTATTGAATGCGCCTCTGCGTTAGGCGAAACATCTAGACGATAATCTGGCCTGCTTGTGTGGACGCTAGCTAATGATCACACAAGCACAATGGAAAGTAGAGGTATCTGTTTCTTTTGTGGTGAAGCAAACAAGTGACAAATTTCAAGCAGCTAGTATGGCAGATCCACAGGAAGTTGAACACAAAGCCAACTAGCCGAAGTTTGATTAAGAATATTTGCAAGAGGAAGTATCCACTTCTTACTAACACGGGCGGACAGCATCTGACCCAGACCTGTGGCAAGACCGAGCGCTAATGGAGGCTCGATTTGGAAATTTACAAGAAAAGTGTCTGTCACGCATTTTACGGAGCTGAAACGAAAAACTCTTTTAGCTTTTTGGTATATTCATTCCACATAAAGCAAAAACACACAGTATGCGTTGCCGTCATTCGTTGGTACTAACATAAAAACTTAGCCTTACTCCATCTGCTAAGACTTAATTGTTCCTAAAGAACTATATGAAGCCCTTTGGTGGCTCATAGACAGAAACGTCGCATTGTTGAAATATATATAGTTCTGCGCTCATATACGATTTACTCGTTCTTTACAAATGTTCCTCTCGGTTGCAAGTTTCGAGGAAACTCTGAAAAGAGATGTTGAACAGGTTTAGTAGTATACTTGAATTCAACATGGCTACCTTACAACGGGTAAGTTGAGCTACGGTCTAAGTTGGTGAAGCACTGCGAGCTTTCAAGAATACTATCTGCAACTTGTTAGCTGTTTCCATAGGTAGTTGATAGCTACTTCATCCATGTCAGAAGCCTTTGATTACCTGGTAGCCTGGAGTCGCGTGTATTGCTTGATGCAACAGCAAGACGAATTTAGAATTGAGATGAGTAGAGCGGTATTCTAGTCACTCGAAAGAAGTCATCTTTCGTTCCTTCAATGCGCCCATCATAGTATTTCCAGAAACTATCCAGACACAGGTATCCTAGATCAAATAACATCGCCAATTACTAGCACACTCGCTCAAAATAAAACATACAGAGATGACATTGATGATTTTCGACGTGAACGACTTCTTTTTGATAAAATATACGGAAGAGTTGATAAGGAACACGCGGAGAGAGAAGAAGAAATGACTGAAACCATTGAATGAAGTACTCAGACTTATCAGCGAAGAGGTGATTTTCTGAGAACACACCGTTTGCTATAGACACCTCTAAAATATACTTTTAGCCCTACAGGAATGCTAGCGATGTGCTTTGCGACTATTTGTTGGAGTTACTCAATATTTTTGTTTGCGTGAAGCCGTGTCCGTCCAAAAATTCACAATACGGACAGGGCTTCACGCAAACAAAAATATTGAGTAACTCCAACAAATAGTCGCAAAGCACATCGCTAGCATTCCTGTAGGGCTAAAAGTATACTAGTTTATGCGTTCCGGGACACACTTAAATTGAAGCTCATAATCTCGATTCCGTGGCTTTGACGAACACGTCGAACGGCATCACGTAGCGATCGTAACTAAATGCGTATTCCCAACGCTTTTATTCGACGTCTTAGCACATACAATTAAACATTTATGTCAATAAACAGAAGTCTGATGTTCTTGTACCAATAATGAACATCAGGAATGCTCGGCTTTTATTTACCCCCGGCACTGTACTATGAGTCTCTTGAAATGATCGCCATCAATCAACGGGACCACGTTGGTGCTCATGCAGAGCACGTGATGCATCCAGTCCGACACAAAGAACAACAGTATCCAAGAATACTTGGAAAGTATATTGTGAAGCACACGCTAGGAATTGGTCTGCAAGGTAAGGTGAAATTAGGTATCAGCATCGAAACGAACCAAATGGTTGCACTCAAAATCATCGACGCCAAAAAATGGAATCGCAAAATGTTGACGAATGTCTCCCGAGAAATTGCAGCGATGAGTCGTATCAATCATCCCAATGTCCTTAAACTAATTGAGGTGTACGACAATCTGAGATACTGGAAAAAAAATGGCTCGTATCAAGAGGTCGTGCTTATTGTTTTAGAATTGGCAAATGGAGGAGAACTTTTCGCATATATGATGTATACTGGCGCTTTCTCGGAAAACGTAGCTCGGATCTATTTCTTACAATTGATCGATGGCCTTGATGCCTGTCACTCTAAAGGTGTATACCATCGTGACATCAAGCCTGAAAACCTCCTACTTGACGAAGATTTCCAGCTCAAAATTGCTGATTTCGGTCTGTCCAACCTAGCAGATGTATCAGCTGACGGATCTGAAAAGCTTGCAGTCAGAGAACTGTACACTCAGTGCGGTACGAAGTCATACATGAGTCCGGAAATTCTGGCAGGAGTACCCTATGATGGAGGTGCGGCAGATGTATGGTCTGCCGGGGTTGTCTTGTTCATTATGCTTGCGGCATTCCCACCTTTTCAAACAGCAACACAGCAAGATTGGTGGTATCGATCTATCGCTGCAGAACGTTACGATTCTTTTTGGAATGCTCATGCTCGACACGCAGAATTCTCGGAAGAAGCTAAACATTTACTGAGTCGAATTTTCAAAAGTGATCCCAAGATGCGAATTACTATATCAGACATCAAAGTAAGTTTATAAAATGCATTTCTGACACATCTGAGTAAAGTAAATCTGGAAACTGCAGAAACATCCTTGGTGCACCAAACCTTTCGTAATCACCCAGGCAACGTGCGCTGATTTGCTTAGGCGAAAGCATCAGGTAGAAGAAGAAAAGCGACGGGAACGAGCAGAAGAAAATCCGACCGGATCCGTCGAGCTGGAAGTAGAATCATCATCACTTGACATGCCAGGGGAAGTCGTGGGACTGGGAAACTTCTACAAGAAGGCCACAGACGATAAAGAGTACTTTGAAACATGCAGAATGGCCACAGATCAATTGATAGAACCCAATGATACCGCTTTATCGGATACGAATTCAGACTCGATATGTCCTGCCGACGTCCCCATGTATCCGTGCGCGAAGGTTATGTTTGGGACAGCTTTTGAGACTGCTCAAAGCGCCGAGGTTGTACATCAGCGAATCGAAGCTGCTTTGCGAAGCTTGGCGAAAGAAGGATGGTCGGCTACCTTTGTCTGTAAAAAAGACTGCTTCAAGAGCAAAGTCATGCTCGAAACAGAAAACGTGGAGTGCTGTGTTCGTGTGTATGCGCACCCTCATGTACGTGACTGCATTGTTTGACGCCCGAGCTTTTGACGTAAACTGAAATATGATAGACTGCTGGTCATAGCGTTGCGGAATGTCGACGAATACGTGGTAGCTGTGCACCATTCTTGCGATTCTACCAGGCTTTGAGCGATCATTTAGCAGACTTGATGTGGACTCCTGTCACAATGAATAGTATGGAAGAATGATATGTATGGCTCCAGAAACATCGGTAATACGTCTTTTTATTCTGTAATGGAGAGTTCTCTCGTTCATAATTGGTCGAGAAGTACCGCGCAGTTTGGTATGCTGACCCGTGATTTATCTTCATACCTGTGTTTCCCACTTGCAGGATGCCTTTCTTCAGTGCACGCTATCCAGGCAAATCTGTTGTGTTTTCATTGTTCCAGATTATGATACATGAATAATACAACGATTCTTTGTACTTACTAGTAATTTACACGATAGCATACGAGGATACGCTTTAGTATGCCTGTCCGGAAACTTGCGTCATATAAAGTCAAGTCATACTTGATTGATTTCAACCAAACGTAATACCGCCGCAAATGCTTCACCCTTCGATGCCAGTACATGTGGACCTTAGTCGGTCCCTTGCATCAAGGGTTTCGGCAGAAATAAGCACTTAAATGGTCATCCCTTCTTATCATACTTCTGAAATATATTCTTCTTTCAACCTTGAAAGACACAGCAAAGTTTGCATCTATTAGTGGAAGACTTACTATATTGGATAATTCCCGGTATGCAAATGTGGTTTACACGATTTCTGCTCGGTGATAGTTGTATAAAAACGTTTCACCACACGGAACTGCGGAAACTTATTCTAGGCATGCTAATCGACTTGTTGTTCGTACCGCATCGATCCCTCGAAGAATTCAATTACGATCACCAATCGACAACTCCGATGTATCTTAAAAGAGGACAGTATTCCCTACATGTCAACGCCATCAACGGGACAAGATCGATCCGCTGATGAGTTCATGAGACACTTAGGGACGGAACTCCTTCCAGCCTGAAATTTTGAATGCATGTAACCAACACAGATATCTTGGATATAAGCTAAATTGTGTGAGATTGTCGGGAATAGGTACCATTTATATTTTTTATCCCATCGTTATACTCATATGGTGCAAGCCAAACATGCACACTTGGATTCGCCGCCGTTATGATGCTGTTGGAGCCTACGAAACGACACCCCAACGCTAAGAAACGATTGTATGCGCTATATCTGCCTGACAAACTGATGATATGGAAGTAACGTCAGCGGATAGTGTCCCTTAAGGCTGTACTTTATCTGGAAGTGATTGCTGCAACGCAGATCACGGTACTGATGTGTGTGTACATTCTATACGACAACAGAGCATATGATCGGCGTTGCTATGGCAGTGCTAGGATCAATTTAACGGATTTAGCTGCCAAAACTACGGGATCAATCAGGAAAGCAATCTTTGTTTTGGGTGAGCAGACTTGTTGAGCATCTCCTAGTGAAGCTTGGACGCAGTCTGAAATTCTATTCCTTCACGACATATTTCAACTCTCAGTAGTCAGTCGATCTTGTGTGTGTAGCGACATCCCATACTCAGCAAAGTATATCAGAATCGGCTCTATGGTCGACATCCCGCCTACTTCTAGCCACTTTGTATATCTGAGCCAATCTTCGATCGATAAAGGATAGCCGTCTTAGTATCACACCGTGATGGGTACGCCTCACAATGAGCTCCGAGTACTTGCGCGCGACTTAAACAGGTACAACAGCTGGACGGCGTCAACAGCAGCGTTGGTGTCCTTGAACCGGCCATGGTTTTTGTTGACTCGGGCCATCTCCGGTTATGTGACAGGATAGCTCATTACATGAGCGCGATGCATGCAGTACTGTACAGCGCACTCTTTCTACACAGATGACTTCATATCGTTTGACGAGCATGAAACTGGTGGGAAAAATTAACTTCACATCTCGCGCGTGTTTTCCATCCCGCACACATCCAATTGAGGCAAAGTAGGAAAATGTCAAGGGAAAGTAGAATGATAGTGTCAAGCGGATGTGCTGGTCATAACCGCCTTTGGGGAGAATACATTTGCAAGATCGAGTTGATTCTTTACAACGACATAGAAAAATTCTCACCGTAAATTGTATTTCTGGCGACCAAGTTTCTACAACGTAAATGGTGTTTGTGGTAGTTTACAAGGTAAGAAATACTTTGCGCTGCGCGTTCAGTATGAATCATTGGGGCCCATTAGGCTATGCGCTACAATAAAGTGTCGCAACCCTCATCATATACTGGCGATCAGCACTGTAATGCAGACGCTTTGCTCTTCTGTAACAAATGTTTTTTTGGATGCGCACATGACTAGACTGAAGATGGCTCTAACTAGAATTCACGTTAGAATCAGGTAGGCCTTGTTTCCATTATTTCTTCTCGTAAATCTGCTACTGAGATGTCGCAAGAAGGCTACTGCACTATTATAAGAATGAAGTTCAAGCGTGGTTGCAGATCAGCGAGAAGTACACGCAAATGCTCATTGCCTAGAAGTAGATAAAATGGTACTGCTGAACGCTAACGAAATCGCGTTGACGTATTTTGTACAGCTCTGTAGGAACGATTGGGTACAAAACTGATGCATATCTTTAGTTGCAAATCATGAAAATGCCCGATTTGCCTATGCTTTTGTATGAGCACTCGATCATGGCCCCATTCAAAAAATCACGCTGCTGACATCCCGCACTTTATGTGCCGTTCTGGTTTGGCCGCGTTTATGTGAAGAAAGCCTCGGGTATATGAAGTTTGTGTCAATTATTACTTGGCGAACGGAGAAAGTCAAAACCTTTCGCATGTTTAGAAGCGTCGAAACGGTACCATTTACAGGGTGCGAGGGGCCACGGATGAGATATACAAATACAAGAAAGGTATAGAATCCCCTAGGATACTACCATGCTAAGTTATATAGCTTTACGAAGCTAAAGTATCAAGGCTGATTTGCGTGTTGTTTTCGTGAGAATGCATTTAATTTGACGGGCTTGATTCAGAGTGTGGGACAGCAAGGAATTGGAGAACAGCTGGTCAATTTTAATATTGTGTAGAGAGCTTTTATAATTTGAGAGAATGTCAAATATCATACATGGGACGATTCTGATTTCAACGACGCTTCTAACTTGCTTAAGACACTCATTGTGTTTTCAAGAAAGTTCTACACCAACCTAAGCTTACATTCTGTGAGCATAATAAACGTAAACGCCTTTTCTGAAATAATCAGCAGAATAGTTGAGGTGAGAGAGAAGCATTGTTCTTGTCGCTCGTTTTGCTTATGGATAGTTGATGACGACAGAAAAAAATAATGCGCCGTTGTAGCCCATCTACGTGGTACAGCTGCAGCCGGCGGACGCGGCTCAATTGTTCCCCAGAAACACAGGGGAATTCGTAGTTGAAACGGCTCCACTTCTTACGGTACCCTTTTGATGAATTTATGTTTTGCAATCCTTCCTTTTGGAAGAGTACGCAGTGTGACAGGCTTGGAAGGGAACAGTTTCTATAAATTTATGCTGATTCGCTGAGAGTTCCGATAGTATGTCTTTTACAGTCGTCTAGGATCAGCAGAAGACGGTACCGCTGGTACAGACTCTTTATCCTATGAAAGCCTTCATCCGAAGTCGATTTGCTACAATATATCTAGCTTTATTGAACCACTGATTGGGACATGAATGGTTTCGGTAGCGATGCTAAAGTTGCCGATGTTGCTAGTCTAATGAAGCTATTCTCTGATATCAAATGCATGTCCATGTTTCGGATCGAGCCCCAAGGCGACCATTGTCGGAAAGCGTGGATGCTTTGTTAGTATCCACTGTCAAAAAATGTTCACATATCAGTACCATGTAAGAAAGGAGGTCAAATGTTGGCAATTTGGTGTCTCAAGAGTAAGCTGTATGATGAATCTTGTCAAGGTTTGATATTTTGCCAAGTGCTCATGCTTGCTTGTGATCACTGCAAGGGTATATTCACCACCATGACTAGTCGTTCAAGTTCATTGTAATCAATGTAGTCGATGAATAAAAATAGTGATGCCGTGCTATGTTTTCATCTTTTGATCCTGATTCTCATAGGGACTGCTGACCAAATGTGTATGTGGCTTCAAGCTCCACGCAATCAGTCGCCGTTTTCCGAAAGCCACCAGAATGAGACCACCAAACAAATGGATCCTAACGCTGAGTTAACGCCAATTGTACCATTGGATGCACTAGCGCTGAGTTAACGCCAACTGTACCATTGGATGCACTAGCTCTGAAGCACTAAGTATCATTCGTCATTGAAAAAGTGTGGGGGGTGGTCTCCTGCCAAAACACATAATTATGGCTGTGCTTGTGCCGAGTGGGGAACGTTAATCCTCTCTTAGCTCTTTTTTTTACGATGAAAATTTCTATACTTTGGGTGCAGCAGAGAGGATGATAAAGTTGGATTCGTGCCAGACATTTCGCACATCATATTCGACCGTAAGCGTGGTCAAAAGCTTGAATTTCTGATGAAGCTGCTGGAGTTTCAGTGTCTCTCAATATGAAGATTTGTGGCCGCGTTTCTATCTACTTACATCAATTGTTGAATAAGATCTAATCTCATTGCATAGCTCAAAGGCTGTCCGTGTCGATGAACATGGTGAGAAGAAGTACAACTGAGTACTTATTCTATATAAAACCACGTGATAGATACGCAGCAAGGGATTGTTTATTGATTTTTCAAGAGCCGGTAAAAAGCGACAAAATAAGTCCAGTCACAAACTATTACCAAACCGCAAAAAAAAATACCAGAAACGGATGAGATGGTGGAATGCTACAATTTCTTGTAGGGATATCCGAACCATGAACCAGTCAAAGAGTTCAAAATCAACTCCTCAGTATGAAATACTACATTTCTATTCCATATATTGGAAAGCAGCGGTCGCCAAAAATTGACTCAAATCACTGAATGAATTATCACGCTTGAGTCGTTTTGGACATCATCAAATTTACTATAGACATTTAAGACATTTTAGACATTCAATGACCCTGAATTTCCTTTTAAACTTACACGGAATTATTCATTCAGCTATTATCATCAACTCGAAGTCGGACATTCATTCTTTGTTATTATCAACTCGAAGTCGTATTTCATTCTTTGTTATCAATTCTGCTCATTACTCCATTTAGATTGTGAATTATGTACACAAACAGCTTCGTATTGTTCAGATTATAGCTACTACCGCTTCAAAACACCACAGATTCGAGTGTTTATAGAACCCAATCGCACGCATGTATTTCGTCTCCGCATGTACTATGTTTTCATGCGCCTTCTACACTCCATAACTTCTCTGATATGAGTTTTGTTGGCCAGGAACGTATGGTGGCGGTGTGACTCCTTCCTGAGCTGATATCGCGTACGTCTCACTCACCGCCAGCAAAGAATCATTGTACAGGCCCATAGTGGTCTCCAAATCCTCCAGTGATTGCATCGCGCGGGGAATCAAATCGAGATTAGCAAAAGGATTGTCCAAATTGGCCGAAATCTGCAGACGAGGAAGAAGCTGCACGCATATCTTCAACATGCGCTGAACATCCGGATCGCGCCGTAGATCCCCACGAGCGTTCCGTATTGAGTTATTGAGTATTGTGACAGCTTGTTCAGTTTGCATGAGCTCGTCCTCATCCAAAGGTGTTGGTAGTTCTGTTGGAAGACGAGCTTGTTCCCGTGCTGCAAGCGCTTCTGCGCCTTCCGCGTTCGCATTGACTGAGCGAGGAGGATTGTCACTACTTGAGCCCTCTGATGCAAGATGACGTCGATACTGGTTCACTTGGCGCGACAAATTCAAAAATCGATCTAGTTCAGGCACATTCAGAGTGCCAGGAAGTCGAGCACAAATGTCGAGAACTTGTCCTAGATATGTCTCCAATAATTTCTTCCGTTCTTCGACGACCTCACTCGAATTGCCTGATCTTCCTTTGAGCAATCCCAATCGATGTTTTCGTGGAAATATCGGCAACGTTGCAACAGTCAGCGGAATTTTCTGCTTCAGATCCTTGTGAAGACGCTCGAATACACTGAAGCGATGTGATACCAGCCAGGCTGTCGGTTCTTCGACGTCTTTTGGATGCCATTGACAGCGAAGTACATACACGGTATACTCCACATAATTCTCATCTTGCAAGACATTGGTTGTGTGCATTTGACATTGAAAGTACCCATCATGAATCAGAATTCTCTGACCGTCCATTTTGAATGAACCAAGTGGACCCGATACAGCGTTTTGTTGGCCAGACATTGAGCCTGAGCGATATCCGTAATATCCATGTTCGGCCGAGCCGGAGTCTTGGCTGGTGAGGAGAGAGCCACATTCTTGACAGTGATTTCCATTTGCAGTATTGTTGGTTGCTCCACATGCCGGACAGCGAATTTGGATTCCATACACACCAGCAGAGTAAAGACGATTCAATGATTCTTGTTGTTCCGGAGAGAGACCACTTGCGGGTGTTTCCACAGGCTTTTCCAATAAAAATGGCACCAATTCGTCGTACTCTGTTTGCGCGATGGCTCCATCGAGTAACAGATCATTCAATTGCTGAAGTTGTTCTTTGTTTTCTTGAGACAAATTGCTTGGAATATCGACAACTTGAACATCACCCTTGACTCCAGTTCTTGTGCTTACATGCGCCAGACCACCAAGCAAACTCGCACTTACACTCGCTGCACGTAAAAGTGCTTCCTCTTTGCGTTTCGCTGCCTGCTCTCTTTCTTTTTTTATTCGTAGGTCCAACTCTCGAGATTCATTAACTGCACGTAATTCAGCTTGCCTCTCTTGCTCAGCGGCAGCGGCAGCTTCAGCTGCGGCTTCTTCTGCTTCCCGGACTGCGGCAGTCGCAGCTTGAGCAAGTCGGACAGCCTCCTCTTCTGCTTTCTCGGCTTCTTCATCCATACGACGACGCTCATCTTCAGCCGCAGCACGAGCCAAGCTCTCGCGTCTTGCCATTTCTGCTGCCAAACGGGCTTCTTCTTCTCTTCGTTTTGCTTGCTCGGCTTGACGACGAGCTTCCTCAGCACGTGCAGCAGCTGCAGCTATCAACTCTTGTTTTTTCGTCTTGTATCGACGCCTGGCACAATATCCACGGAACATCGCTTGGATAAGCAAAGTGGCATTCTTCTGTCGAGTAAATTGCCGACGAAGTGAGAACCCACGCCACCACTGTTGAATTCCTCTGACTGCATCGCGACGGAGCTGCATCTTGCGGAGTAATGCCTTAAAAAGATTCTGTGAAATGACCTTGGCCAGTCCAACACGCCAACGATGCCGGGCGAGCCATAACTTCATCCGCGCGACAATTTGTGGACCATCCACAGCCCAATTGATCTTCAAAATAGCATCCAGTAACGCGATTTTCCCAGCTTTGAAAAAGAGTTTTGTGATTCCAAGTTTATACGCATCCATTGGTACTTGGAAAGCCCACAAAATCGCAGTAATAAGTGTCGAATCTCGTTGATTGACAAACAACCGCTGAGCATCCGGAGGCATGTAGCGTTTGTATGCACCAACGAGTTCAGCGTAGCCCACCCGTGTGGGTAGACCGACTTTAAGCACCTGAGCGGTCTGCATAATGCCCTGACAACGCAATTGACCCACGACATATCGTGGATCAAACATTCCAACACGCATAAGAGCATTCGGTTTGATACAGCGAATAAAGTTACATCGGGTCGCATCAAGAGTATCTACCAATTCTTGCATTTGTTTCGAGAATTTCGCTGCCACGCTTCTCAAAATCTTTTTCTTCCCGGGGCGGGCACCGCTTTGAGCATCCACACCTTCAAAAAAGGTGACAACCAGGCGATTTGACGAGGCTACAAATAGATTTGCCATATCTTGTGGAATCGTATCGTTGTTCTTGTCAATGAATGCTCCGACTGTATAACTTACACAGCCAGCAAAATGACGAACGATGAACATTTGCTGCATGTCTTTGGGATGCGGACGAGGAAAGTACGAATTCTTTCCATGATGCCGATGTAATGCCGATAAAAACTTTTCATCACTGGGCTTTGGATTCATTGCTTCCGCGTCGAGCAAAGCCAAAATTCCATTCGGTTTTGAAGCGATCAGCTCCACACATTCACGATTATCCGGCCAGGTTATCTTTCCGACGGTGATCCCTTCTCGTTTATAGAGTTCCATTTCGGAGATAAAGACTTGATTATTGAACGTTGCTTGTAAAACCTCATTGGTATAGTTGATCAAAAGCTGTTCAAAGTCGTTGCGCTGAAATGACTCAAAACCGAAAATATCTAATACTCCAATGTACGGCAACGGAGCTGGGTCTTGGCCGAGTGATGTATTGACTTGTTGTATAATCCAGTCGAATAAGCGACCATACAGCGCTTTGGCAATTGCATCACGTGCGTAAACAGCATTTTGCGCGTTTCGACGGACCGTGAATGTTTCGTCACGGGTCACAATTTCACGTTCCATAATGACTCTAGAGAGTGCGTCTTCACCAACTCCCAATACTTTGGCGGTCATCGCTAGAGCATTCCTTGCAGCAGGTTTCTCCACTATAGCAGCTTCCCCTTCTGGTGTGTCTTCTTCATCAAAATCGATATTTCCCATGTGGAGTAATCCAGCAATAATCGAAAAAATGATCTTTTGAGTTTCCTGCGATATATCAACGCATGTTAGCCCACGTACAACGTCTTGGAAGCTCGCAGCATCATCCGTATCCTCAGCGACAAAGCAATTTGATCGATTGAGATAACGAAAGTCTTCTGGTCGGGTGAGTTGATAAGCATTTTTGATAGCTGCATCTGCACCGGACAGAAGTTGATAAAATATGTGAAAGTTTCGTTCTCCATCCACTTGGTACACAAGTCTCGATTTTTCCAACAAATATGTTTCCACAAACGCCCCAGCAAGTTTAAATTCCCCATTAGATGAAAATTGAAGCTTCATAAACTTGCCAAATCGACTTGAATTGTGATTACGCAAAGTTTTTGCGTTCCCGAAAGCCTCTAAAATTGGATTTTGCTCAATCAGTCGATGGTCCAAACTACTTCCATGTTGACTACGATCTTTCATCGAAGCTTCAATGTCTTGTCCTCTAGCTTTTTTGCCGTAAATTCCTCGTATCGTGAGATGCTTGAGCACAATTTTTGACGATTCTGTTTTGCCTGCTCCAGATTCTCCACTAATGACTACCGATTGATTTGTTGGTTGATCTGATCCAGCGTTATAGACCATCTGTTGATACGCCATTTCGGCAACAGAGAACGGATGAGGCGAGGTTCCAGTACTATTGATTATATCACTGATCTTGGGATTTGAGAGGTCACGAAGAGGATTCACCGCAATCAGTACGTTGGCCATGAAGGTGTATGGTTTCTGATCTTTTCCGTCAGTTCCACTCAATTTGGATCGTTCTGCCAAATTGTGTAACACTCCAGCCTCATGAATATGGTACAGAGCTGTCATATCATCAGACACTCGGGGATTCATTGGAAGAGCAAGACCACGATCCACTTGTTGCACCTTCCCGGCTTGCGTACGAACTGTGACTTTCAGGCCACCGATCGCCATAACAGTTGCTTTATCCCATACTTGCTCTGTTCCTGGAATCCAAACCACATCACTGATTTCCACCGGTAAGATTTCGCTTTGAACGTCTTTTGCGAAAGCTTGGCTTTGGATGGGCGGAGGAGTCGCCATTCTGAGATTGGTATCTGCTGTAAAAGTTTTGTAATCGATGCAAAATCAGTTGTGCTGATTGCACGCTCCGTCAGTGCGCTCTCTTTTAAATGTGAGTCTCTCTGCACTGTCGCCACCAACTGTCGACAACGTGTACGGTGACTCTATTTCAACGCGTACAGAGTTAAAAAAGAGTTTAAAAATGACAGAGGGGGAGAAATTCTCAAATGCGCATTGCTCAATTTTGCGATAGACTTGTTGAATCAGTTTGATTCGTGTAAAATTAGTATTTTGAACGGTTAGATTGGCTGTAAAAGATGCATACGATCTTTACGGAGACGAGTTGTAAAAGCACTGGCACAAGAAACGACCGGTTTATTACTGGTTTCCTGTCAGTTAATTTACAATGCCCGCAAAGCGCTCCATTCGTCGTTGTTTTTTCACTTGCAACTATGAGAGACCGCGATAAGTACTGATTTAAATTCAAAATAGACGGATGAGGCCTACCGTCTCAGGCGTATCTATGCCGAATCTTTCCGCGCGGTGTAGACGACGTTTTTCTTCCACATTCAGCCCAAATCTTTCAGCTCGTTCTTTTTTCTTTGCTTCCAGCTTGATAGAAATTGTCATATTAACACAACATCTCAATGAGTGTTTTGATAAATACGCACAGTATCTGCTGTGATGATACCAAAACGCTCTGCACGCTTCGCTTGTCGTAGTTTCTCCTCTTTTATTGATACTGCGCCGAGTTTTGTTGAGGTCTCTTCAGCTTTCGATAGTGGCCCTGGCGTACCTGTCGCAGCCTCAACATTGAATCGTTTCGCCCGAAGTGCCTGTATATGCATGTGAGATTACAGACCGTTTCTGATACGAGACACTGTCACCTTTTTCTCTTCTAGTGAGGCCTCTATTCCGTATTTCTCGGCTCGTAACTTTCGCTTCTCTTCTTCTGTGATGTTTTGCTTTGCTTGTATGGACTCGTGACTATCTTCTTCTTGTATTTTTTCTTTTTTCTCAAATGTTGTCGTCTTCGTTGTTTTTGATTCGGATGCTACATCATCTTTTGCTGTCGTCGTAGTAGCCGAATCGTTCGGAGTTGTGATTGCACTGCTCGTAATCGAAACTTCCACAGCCGACGAAAAAGAAGGATCCTTCCATACCTTGGACCCTTCCGTATTCTTTCTATTTCTAGGAGACTCAATCACTTTACATTCGCCTCCCATCTTTGGACTTGTGGCTGATTCCTCCGCAGAGGGTTCAAAATCATTTAGCATTTGCGCTTCGCTACCAAATTCTTCAGCGTCTAACGCAAGTTCTAGGCGTTGAATGAGCTCCGTTTTCAGACCGTTTGAACTGAGTCCTCGTTTCTCAAGCTCAGCGCGTAGCTCTCCCACTTTCATTTTCTTTGGATTCATCGCTGTCATATTAAGTCTGAATCTTTTTCCCGTGACAAAGTACTGTCAATCATTATGACCTGTACTCAATTATATATTGATTTATACGGATCCTTAGCTATGCAGTCAATACCGCTTGGGTGCAGTAAAATCTTTCGTCCATTGCTTCATGTCTATCGGATGCGATTCTTCGCTCGCTTCGATATCCTCGTGCCAAACCTTGATCGTTTTGTCGGCCTCACAGGTAATCAGTCGTCTACGATACAGTTTTGTTTCAGGTAGTACTTGGACACGGTTTTATAATCGTGACGTACAATCCTGTTTTGTCGAACATTGATGCATAGATTCCACACTCGCTATCCAGAGAGCCTACACGTGTAGAGTACATGTCATCGCTCGATTCTGGTGATGAAGAGTTCTCTCACCAGGTTGTACTTTGGTAAGCTCCTTTTGGAAGCAGTGACCAGTGTCATAATCCCAAAAATGCATCGAGCCATTATCAGCGCTGGAAACAAGCACTCCATCTTGATTGATCGCCAGTGAGTTGACGACGGCATTATGACCGGAAAGATTCCGAAGGAATACTCCTTCTCGACAGTTCCATTTCTTGATGTTGTCAGCTGCTCCCGATACAAATGTGTGGTCCTGGCAGAAGAATGTGAACCTTTGTACTACTTGACTGAGTACGGGTGTATTCGTACCATGGGCGATTTCGCCAAAGCGCGGATAGCCTTTTTGTGATGTGTCAGAGTGGTCATCACCTTTCCAGCCGCAAGATCCCACAGCTAAATCGATGCCAGACATTCCCATTACTCATACGAGGTGGAAGACAATAGACTCGCACCTTGATGGTGCTATCAGCCGATCCTGTTATAACTTGCGGATCCGTTCCTTGCGTTTCCAAAGACCAGACAGTTCCATGATGGCCTGATAAAACGTGAATCTGTTGCTTAGAACGCATGTCCCAAACCTGATGCAGGAAAACAAATAAGAACTTTACATTGATAGAGGGCGATGTGCTTACTCTGGCAACTGCATCACGTCCACCAGTGATTAAAACATCCAACGTTGGATGGAGCTTTAATGAGAATACTCCGGAAAGATGACCATGATAGCTACGAATTACTTTGTTACACTCCAAGTCCCAGCCTATACAAATCCACATCATCTATCGGTCACAGACCACCCGAACAAGAAAACGGGATATTGTACATAGCACTTTCTTGTCTTCTGCAGCTGAAAACAAGTATGGGTGACGAGGGCTCACTTCCAAGCCTCTTATAGTATTGATGTGACCCGTCAACGTTAGTCGAAGTTGGCCGGATGCCAAGTCCCAGACTTTGATGGTGCGATCGGCGGCACCGGTCACGAACCAATCGTTTGTTGGGTCGATCGCAATTGCACGAACCCAGCCTAGATGTCCTGATATCACACGCTTGAGCTTCCATGGAGCGTGCCACTTTGGTTTAGGAACTTCTGCTGCTCTTCGTCGAGTGATGGAATTGTGAGTAAGCGGTATAATTGAGCTTCCACCATTCATAGTCGGCTTCTTTTCATAAGTCGTTAATGCCGATGATCTTGTACTGCCCAATGTACTAATTGTCGAATTCGAAGCAATATATGGTAAAATATATCTTGCCTACTAAAATATGATTTGATCTCAAACCTTTGCCCATTCTGTCTATGTTGCGTCTCCATTTCCTCCGCTAAACATTGCACGAAATCTTGAGAGCCTAAAACACATGCAGGAGCTGCTCATTACGGAGCTTCCCACAGTTGGCTATTTAGTCTCCTACCATCATTAGTGACTGCACTGGAAGGCTGGCTATCAGAAACTAACTTATTTGTGACTTGATTCCCCCATGTATTTGCGAAAGTGTCGTCGTCTTTGATTAATTGTGTTGGTAGGTGAAGGTACTTGTCGTTCAATTTCGTACAGACCCTAATTTTCTTGCTAAGAGTATCAAATATAATCAGAATTATTGTCAAGTCGATTGATAGTAAGAGAGCGTACGTTGGAGCGTAGTTGTATCCGTTCAAATTGGAGTGTTTTGTGAGTGCAAATATCTCTGAAGTACGCAGAACTGACGTCGATATTTTCTCGCGTAATTCTTGCGTGGTTTCTATCTCCATTTTCACCATATAATAACCAATCAAATGTCAGCTGTTTGTTACATTATTGTCACTGAATTTACATGGAGAACGCAAATGATCAAGAAAGCGCTGTATATGTACCGACAATCGAGGCCATTTTCACCGAAGTTTTCCACCAAACATGTAGATATCCGCATTTATTCTCACGTCATGTTTTCTGCACTCTGTAGATGCTTACCATCAATGAAAATCTGATACACACAGCAGCGGAATGCCACGCAAATACCGATTACCCAGGCTCATTCAGGTAGATCTCTATCTCCGCCATACGATACACTAACCAAATTCAACAGCTACCAACAGATCCTTCACCGAAATCTGATCGAAATGGCTAGTTTTGTAGATATGATTTTTGGAGTGTACTGGAATCCCAAGACGCTCACGGCGGAAGGAAGCACGAAAATGTCAGGAAGCATCAGTGAAAAGGGATCAGTTGATACCAATGTGCCCTCTCACTCGTGTTCAAGCGTATTAATGCAGGCGATGAAGGCTGAAGCACGGATGCGGTCGTTAGAGCTCGAGCATCAAAAATGGTTAAAGGAGCAGAAAAAAGTACAGATGCGTGAAAGAGCTCGCATCATAGCTTTCATGAGTAGACGAGAAGATAAAGACAAGCCGAAGCAGCACAAGACATTATCAGTACCAGTCGCTTCTACCGGAATCCCGCTCACTTCTTTTATTCCGCATCTGCCTTCATTGTATCCGGCAACTGCAATCGCAGTTCCGTGCTTCAATTGTATCGTAAATAAAAAATCCTCCTACGAGTGTCGAATCACTCTTCGACACACACAGACTGGTGCGATACTTCCAAATTCACCGCTCTTAGCTCCAAACTCTGCGCTCGGTCTTGCCATGGCGGCTCGACGACCTATTACAAAACGTATCACAGGTATAAAATTTTGAAATGAGTTTATGTGATTTGATATTCAGCTTCCACTTTGTAATAGAGGCTTCCACTGCGTATAAATTCAAAAAAGTGTGCGTGGAATGTCGCGAGCGACATACTAGTTTGCATCATTGCCGCAAGGTCTATCGTCACACTGCACCAGAATGGACTGCCGAACGACGTAAAAAGTTGGCCAATGTCACCAGAGAGGTGACCTGAAGAATCACTACTTTCAATGGAAACAATACAAGAACACTCGTGCCGGCCGGATGTGTCTACTAGAGCCGTTATTTATATCACCCTCAACATTCTGATGGGTCCATCTGCAACTAATGGGAGCAGTTCACCGGATATTGGTCTTCCTTCAGACCGCTTACGTGGGCATTACATTGCTGCTCTCCGTCACATTATAGACTCGTTAAATTTGTCCAGTGACTCTGCACGATCTGAAGCTGGAAACGATTATGATGATATTTATATCATACCTTCCCATTGCTATCATCACGTTTTTTCGTACATTCAGCTTGACGTCATAGATCTCCTCCAAGATGAGAAGCGAAGCTTGCACTTTGTCGACATTTCAGACTCGATGAAGAGCGTCCATTTTACCGGCCGCTTGTTTTTATTGTACTTGACATTCGGCAAGCTGGATGAAGTGGAGGCTGTAACAAGACACGCAACAAAACTGCTTTATTTTTTCTCTGAATCTGCTCAGTCCAAGCAGACACGTTCGGTCTCTACGCATGTTTTCACTTTTGGAGAGACCACGGAATCGATACGAAAGCATTTGGTCATGTATCAGCAACGAAATCCCGCTTTCCCACCGATAAAGATTGCAAAGTTCCCAATAAGCTTTCTATCGCTCGACTCTGATCTTTTACTACTTGGTCAAGAAAATCTTTTGTACGATTTGTTTGTTCGAAATGAACATAATGCGCTTGGAAATGTCGTGACGGCGTTGCAGGATTTTCAGAAATTATTTGGAGTCTTCGAAAGCATCAAGTGCAAAGGGCAGCTTTCGATTGCTGTGGCGAACGGTCTAATGGAGTACTCGGAGCGAAATGATCATACTGGTAGTAAGAACGAAAAGAAGCACCAAAATAGGCGTTATACTCTGGTGGTGATGGACCGTTCAGTCGACCTCGTATCCCCATTTATCACACCACTTACTTACCATGCCCTTCTCGATCAGAACTTTGGAACTCGAGACGGATCGGTGCATTTGAATCCGAGCATCATACCAACTGATTCAAAAACTCCGACAAGCTCTCTACAAGCACCCACACATCGGGCTGAACAGGTAACTGGGATGCACCTCAATTCGTGTGACCCTATTTTCGCGCAAATACGTTCCAGTAGCATCGATACGCTTCCTGAAATGCTTAAAGAGATGGCTTTAGAAATGAAGGGCAAGTTTGCATGCTTCCAGTCAACATCAAGCTCGGCCACGGTTGCGGATATTCAGGCATTCGTGAAGACCATTCCTTTGGAAAAAATCAAACAGCAAAAACTTGAAATACACATAAAATTGGTAGAGGATCTTTTGGCAATCGTCCACTCGGACGCATTCCGAAATGTGTGGATTCTGGAGAAGGAAATGATGGACGCATCCGTCGATGAAGACGAAGTTGTTGAGAAGCTCGAAACGATGATATCCAGCGATATATCGCTCACAGCCATTCTTCGGCTTGTTTGTCTATTCAGTCTGGTGCGTGGTGCAATTTCAACAGGAAAATATGACCAGTGGAGTACCTTAATCCAGCAAAAGCATGGCACGAAAGGTTTGCACTGTATGATGCGGCTTTCGGAGCTTGGAATCCTAAAAATACGCTCAAGGACTTGGACGAAGTCCGGCGAGTCTGAATCATTCGACCTTTTCCAACGGATCTGCATAGATTTCAATTTGCTTGACATGGAATTATCTGATCATTTGGCTTACGTTACGGGAGGGTACGCTCCTATATCTTGCCGCATTGTGGAAGAAATTGGTCGATGTGGAAATTGGCTTGAAAAAGATAGTACCATCAAGCTATTGAAGGGAGCTCGTATAGAATTGACTACTTGTAAGGGCACAAAACGCAAAAAAGTAAAATCATCAAAGAAGCGCGCTATCGTTGTCTGTATATTGGGTGGTATCACTCAGACCGAGATTGCTGGACTGCGGTGGCTATCGACGATATGTAAGTGATGCAACAAGAAAGGACGACTTAAACTTTTTCTGACTCTGTGTAGTAGACTCGTGCGATTTTGTGATCTTGGCAACGAGTATATGCAACGGCGAAACCTTTTTGATGCGACTGATCCACGGCATAGCAGAAGAAGACGCGACTATACAATCCGCATATCCTCGTTAGAAACAATATTGGTTCGAGTCAGGTAACGCTTGTTATAGATTCGAAATGCATTTATTCCCACGATTACTTGGCACGGTCAAACATATACTGAGAAGATGTCATGATGGATGAAACCTGTTAATGTGACAAATTGACACAAGAGAACCTGAAGGTTAGATTCAGTTGAAATGAATGTAGGTTGAGGATAAGAGCGGATCAATACGACTCTAGCACGCTTCGTTTCGAATTTCTTTCATAACAACCAGACAGAGGTCAGCTTTTTAAGCTGAAAATTGTCGTCTATCGCCCTAATATATTCTGTCGATTCTATTATATTACGGCGATGCTGCCTCTCTGGACTCTACGCGTATTTTTGACGCTCCATCATGTAAGAGTGTTCGTGTGGTAGACATGTTAGTATATACGTACATTCCTACCTTCAAGACATGTGGCTTCAACTCAATGAGTAAGGAAACTATCACCCTGCATTAATTGCAGGGATGCATTTGTGAGGAATTACAATGCATGACAAATTTTGAGGGGAACGGAATGGCCATTACTTCATAATCGTCAATACATTCCGGCGATATAGAAGGTGTGGTCGGTCCCCACACTATAGCGCTCAAAATCGATCTGCTTATTACGCATTAAGAGAATCCTTGGTGTGATCAAGAACGCAGAATATAATAATGGTAGCAAATCATCACTAAAGAAATTGGACGCTCGAAGTTCTATGGGGGTTTGGAAGACAAGGCATAGCTATTTTAATCTCAATGAGTGTGGTGTGACGGCAATAGAAGTCACGGTTTCTACGAAACTGATCGTGCATCAGCTTGGATGCATAGTTGGCAACACTCTCACTGCACAACCGGAGGAAAAAGTGGAATGTGATGCCGCAGGGTCCAAGCAAATTAGATGTCAACTACGTCCCATACGAACAAAGTAGGTTTGCAGCTATGCGACTTCCACAAGAATGCAGATAGTTATGTAACACAGATTCGTATTACACAGAAATGCAGCACCTTTGATGCATCTGGGTCAGAAGCAAGGGTTGAGATGTTCTCGAACGACTGCAGAACATGCAAATTCAAAGCCGATATCGACGGGGGCTATGCTTCTACAGTGTTCGATCCCACTACCACCGACCAAGGGCTCTCGAACCCTCCCGCGGATTCTGGCGGGAGACCAGCGAAGCTCAAATTGTGTACGTATTTAAATTCTCCTTGTGCTTTTATAACGTGTTTACATTCGCAATTAGAGGATCAATCAGCTTCGAGTTGTGCGAGAAGCAGCAAAATGACACCATAAAACATGAAGCGTGTTGAAGGAGGGCATGCCATGCCGTTGTCTCCGCTTCCTGCACCTCAGCAAGAAGCATCATCCAAGTCATTGTAATAGGCCAATAAAATAGAAGAACGCAAGTTCTATATATCAGCCGAGGGCGAAGCGACGAAAGCGAGATTGACATTAAAGAGCCAAAAGTATGCGTGAAGGAGGAAGACTTTGTTGTTGTCAATGTGGATGCACAACACACACAAAGGATTGAGCTGACGTGACGTCTAACAGTTGAACTCTACCATCTGGCTTTATCTCTCTTTGCGACATGCTGAATAGGTTACGCAGTTCAGATTAGAAGGATTGTGCAGTTTCCATTATACACCATCATGTTTTCTAAAAGTTTGATCAGTGCTCCAATAATGGGATCAAACGATTAGAGCTGAATTGGGAGAACTTCCACAGGAGAATCAAAAGCTCCGAACCCGACTAAAATAGACGTATTTATCGGTAAATAGTATAGCTAGCTCTAGTATTATTCTAATAAGCTGATTCGACCCATAATGTTCTTATGTAACACTTTTAAGCACACTACTATTATATGACAATACTGTCGCTTATTAAGTGTTCGAGTGTCGCAGATACAAGGACTATTTGTGTTTACTACAGTAATGGAATCAGAGCGTGTGGGTATAATATCTACCGGAATTTGTTGGAAGTTGAAAGGCTACCAGGAGCCATGAGCGGGTTCACTTATAGCACGACTTTTTTAACTGACATACATCAAGTGAAGGAGTGTGCCAAGCGTCAAAGCAATTCACCAGCGCGTTAAGCCATCTAGCGGCACCTTATACACTCCACTCTCCAATCGACTAATTACCGATACGAATTGTCTGTGAGTATCATTCATTCAATCGGTGTGGCAAATATTCAAGTTAAATGGATACAATCGCTTCTTTAAGAGGAAGGGATCTATTGGGTCACGGTGAAGCGTATCGAGTGTAGGGTCAAATGGATAAAGCTTATATTTATTGTATTTCCCTGAAAAAAGATACTGTAAAGCGTTTGATACAAGTCCACCTGCCAAATCGCAATGAGAATACTTGAATCATCGAGAGAATTGTGCGATTTATGGCGATTCATCTTGGCTTAAACTTACTGGAATGTCAATAATCTATTCAAAGGAGAGACAGCAGCAGCCTGCATGCTTACAAGCGGTCTGTTGTCGGCTATTGCATAACACACTACTTGAAAACTATTGGCGAACGATTCATGGTGAAGCAGTGAAATGAATACAAGTATATTTGACTTGTTGACTTTTCTTATTTTGATACAAAATGAGTGAAAATCTAATCATTTGATGTCTCTTTACAGACCAAGTGCATTGTTAGTTTCATAGCATAAGTCAGTGTGCATAGGCAGCAGACAAACAAAGTGATCACAAAGGCTCCTGATCCAAGTGAACCGGAAGGAACACCTCCTTTCTCGTCATAGTTGTTACTGGAATAGCCATAATCCAAGCCAATCGGTAATCCAACTGCCCAAAACATTGCGTGTGTTGCAAGTAGATTGAACGTCCAGCCGTAATTTTCTTGAAGGAATGACAACACGGTCCGTTCTCCCTTCATCGATGTGTATATATCCGTAAGGTGTGCTTGTTCTCAACAGATTTCAATGAACGGTCGCACTCTACTTTTGATATCTTACAGTCCGTAAAATACCTTTATTCCTCATCTGACACTTCGATCGATTGCTGCAGGTGCTTTTTCTGACGAAAACAAACCAATTGTCACTCACGCTGTTATTAGTTCGGTTTACCAACTCAATATCGAGGAGATCGCTTTCTTGTTTCACGTTCATTGCTGATACACAAGGTCTCGGGCGTGTTACCAATGTAATATTGCAACACGCTCTCGATCGTATCTTTTCAGGGATCCAAATGCATACAGCCAGTTGGGTAAAAAGCGATAAAGATATTAATCATACTTTTGAAAAGTATTCGCATTGATGCATTCCAATCGCTCTTTAGAAGAACAAGATGTGCCATAGTACGCACCGATTCTCCCTCATCGACGCGTACGAAACAGTTGACAGTTGAGTCAATAGTATACTATAATGCTGGACTTATCCAACCGTTAATCGTCTGACTTATTCTAATCTTTAGACTCGAATCTTTGAATCATGTTACCGCTTTAACTTCAAATTTAATCCTTCCTCAAGGTACGGGGTACGCGTACTTTGTGTCATGGAAGTGCGGCAAAGAGTCCATTCAACACCGTCGTCGAGTAATTCTCAACCCCAACCTTCCATCTCGTCTTGGTTCGTACCATACGTTATATCAAATATGTAATCCCACACAACAAATCCTCCAGGATTTGCTATGAAAAGAATAAAAAAATCGCACTGAATCGCACTCCAAAACGAGTTCTTGTTTACATGTCTTAAAAGAATGCAAAGTATTCCCTCAAGTGATATCAAAACTGGCTTCAGGAGATATGATCTTCATCTCGAATTTCATCTCATGAATGAGTCATCCGGTGCAGGTCCTACGCATTCCTCTCCACCGTCATCCAATGGAAATCAACCCATGTGTTCTCTGTAGTCGTTGCAATCCATCAATCAATAGATCCGCAAATTTCAGACGGGGATGTTATCACGATTTGTACCAGTTTCGAGCTGGAAAAGCTATTGGAGAAATTCTCGCAATATAACCCCAAAGCCACTATACAAAAAAGCCCTCCGTCAATCGGCAAACTCGCAATGTGAACCGTAATTTACTCGTACTCAATGAGATACTGACCACACGTACTCTACAGCTCCAAATTGAGACGTATTGAACACACAAATTTGACATTAAAAGCTCTGCAAAAATCATTTGAAAATTATACCACTCAGGCAAACCCAAAAACCTTGCAAGCATATTCTGAAGTCGGTCCCATATTCGAATCAAATGAAATCGAGCAGGAAGATCCACTATCAAAGGGAGATGCATCACACTTAGAAAAACATGTCGTCTCAACGAAAACGTGTGATGTCTGTGATGTGTCTTCGCCGGATGCACCGAGACACTCCTGTACCGCTTTAGAGCCAATAATATCTTGATACGTCACGGTTGCGCCCAATCCGCAGCAGATATGCAGAAAAAGTATGCAGAACCCCCATATTTCGCAGTAACTATATCAGCATGACACGACCATCGCAAGTCAATAAACAGGGACATTCATCATCACAGTGGAGCAAGCAGTTGATTTACCTGGATTACAAATAGTCGGATCGCTTGGACCGTATACCAAACTCTCGCTACTCTCGTGCAATTAATCGCAACAGACCAAACCGACTGAATTGGGAGGCCGAAATCCCATCTGGAAGAAAATATAACAAAATGCAATTGACGCACATATAAAACAGCTCTATCACTCCAATTCCGCTTTTGAAGATAGAAATTTGAAATTACAATTATATCGCTGACGATCTTATGGCTTGTGCTCTGTTGGATTTGAGTCCGTTCTTATCTTATCCAAATGTGGAGATCAGAAGATGGTTCATGCTGTCGTCTCGAGGAGCAGCTGCGGCACTCACGCGGCCGTATCAATCGAATTCGCCCAGAAGTTTTCTCAGTGTCCGTTTTTCGCCGGAAGAAAACGCTCTTTCACCTTCAAAAAAGCACAAATTCCGTATGCATCAGCTTCGATCCATTGGAACCGTAATTATCGTTTGTACTTTGTGCAAGTCTTCCAGTGTCTCGAGGCGCATGTCTTCTCACCTGACTGATAGTGTAAGCGATCGAGTGATTGTCAATGTATTGAAAGGAGCCTGGTGATATCGCTGAACTGCCATGCTGACGTCTACAAAGGATGTCTGGTGAAAGCTGCAGCGAAGCTTCCTTTTCGAGGTCTTTCTGCTGGGTTGAGGAGCAGAAGCCGATGGAGAAGGACGAAAGCTCGTGGAATGTGGGTGAGCGTTTCTGCTGGCGCGATGGATTGAAATATTGAATTCTCAATGATCATGAAATCCCTCCTTCTGAAATTCAAGCTCCATCCCATACTTCTTGAAAAGGTCATTTCTATGTCGATCTGTATAGCCTCCACGTTTGCACAAAGCAATGCCAACCAGACGTGGATTTCCATATCAAAAACATTCATAAGGTGACACTTACTCTCGATTAAACTTTGAAGACACGCTGCATGAGACTCCAGTGTTGAAAACTGCCGATCCTGTCTTCCAAGAAAGAGTCTGCTGGAAAGTACGCCATCGAGATGCCGTCCTGCACATTCAGACCATCGACTTTAGCACGGATGCGTCGTTCGGAGAGATGTCGATCGATTTGTTCAAGATGTTGCAACACAACGCCGACAAGCTCATGTACCGTGATTTTAGTGCGGCAGTCTCCAAAATACTGAGTCGAAAAAAATAATCTGATTAAAAGTCTGATGACACCAACGCATCCGATTCAGTGAGCTTGCATTCGTATAAATCCACTAGAGACGACCTTGACCGTTTTTGACCTCAGGATATCCAGTAGAGCGCTCTCAACAACTCCGTCGAGCAAGAAACGAATTGCAGGTTTCCTGATGGCCGAATTTGAGTATGTAAAATCCACTCATGATCTCTTCCGATTCCGTCTCCCCAAAGAGACTCAGCTTTTGGAACGCGAAGAAAAGTAATGCAATGTGGAGTCTCTGAAGGCGACATTCGACCGCTTTGGTCGCATTCTTCGGATCTTCAAATAACTCGATCTCGAATATGCACGAGTCATGTCATGAAAGGACAAGCTGAGATCGTCGCCTTGATTTGGATTGTTTGTGATTCTCTGTATCAAAGTCGATTTGGAATACTTTGGAGCGTATGTGTTTTATGGTCTCATCATTCTTTTACTGTATCAGCTCCGATTTCGACTGAGTCACGCGTATTTGGATTGTTGAATCGGTCATTTGGAGTACGAGAATGACCAAATTGATAATTTGAAAATGCATCGGCCGCTTGCTGCACTCTATCTCGCGGTCCATGGAGCCCAATTGACCCAAGGCACAGAGAAAGCCATTACGGAGGCACTTTATGTGCTGTCTAAAGATTCATCAACTGCAAAGAGAAGGCTGTATGTGACGATGAAATATTTACCAGATGATAGAGATCCATACACTGGAACCGTTTTTATCCCGTGGGGATTCGAAGAAGTACTGATTGGGTGGACTCGAGCAATTGAGATGAGCACATCGCCAATATGGAGAACAAAGTTCATACCACCGCATCTGACGGCTACCACCAATACACTTGCATCGGCTTTTGGGTCCAATACCCGAAATGACTCCTCTTTCCGAAATTTGAATGTATCGTGGCGCCATGATCCTCAAGAATGCAATTGCTCAAGATGTCGGACGTATTTGGCTTACAAAAGAAAACACACTGAAGATCTTGTGGATGAGACACCTCCGACATGCGGAACCGATAGCCATGCGTTCTTCTTTCTGAAACCTCAATGCCGAAAGATGAATTTGGTTCCATGGAAATCAAGCCCAGGATTGATCCAATTCGAGTTGGGCATGAGTACGAATGGAGAGATCAAAGAAATACCCTAATTTATCGTCGCCAGTGGATAACCCCATTGAGTTATGTAGCCACAACATCCGACCGAATGCATTAGAGGACCATACCTCTGAATCTGCTACAGCAATTTGAAGACAAATCAACGCATTCGAGTCGGAGTCTTCTCCATCATTTTCCACATTGCAAATTCGAGTGAAATTATGTGAATTAGAACACATCCGACTCACACATTTGCGTCAAAGTACTCAAGCGAACGAAGAAACAGTGTGAATCTGGACACTCCATCGGAGACGTCACCGGGCAATTACGAAGACTCGAGTCATCGTGAGATCAATTCCTCAGAGAAAACACCATTACCATCCACACAGGAGCCAAACGAGCATATTACGACTATGTGTGATCGGCATTGGCTCAAAAAGAAAAATTCTCGCATGCTGTTCTTGGCGGCCAGGTGGTAGATACTTTTAACAAGATGATGGATACCATAAAAACTGTGCAAGATTAAAGTCGGTCGAGCATGTGGTACAGTTACCTGTGTGGAGAATGTCTTTAATTGGAACCATCCATGGAAAACAGCGGTCGTTTGTGTCATTTTCCTGACAGCTGCATTCATTTTCTCTGTGATTCCGGGGCGCTGGATCGTCTTCTTATTCGGTTGTTTAGAGTTTGGTGCAACGTTACTGAAGGATCATCCACCAAGCAATCGATTTCGAAATATGTTGTGGAATTTCCTGTCATCAATTTCCACAGACAAAGATCTCATCAAAGTGTACTCGGACCAAAGAGAGAGAGATATCGTTAAAGAATGAGTCATTGACCGACAATTACGTATGCAAAATATGCAATTTCTGACCGGGGTCACCTGCTCACTTCAGAATGCTCAGAATCTGTTGGTGCGACTTCTTATGGGGCTGCCGAAATGATGTGAGGGTGTATTATGATCCGATCATTTGAAATTTCTAATCTCTGGCAATATGTTGTTCATCATGCTCACAGACTCAGTCTTATAATATGTGACTGACGTATTTGTACGTTACAATTCACAAATGAACGTGTCTAAGCACTCTTTTTGACCCAATTCCTAGATTCGTACTATTCTTACGTTTTTTTATTCGATACGACACACATACCCGCGATACATTATGGCTGCATCCTCCAGCGATCTACCGAGTCGTGAAAAAGTTGTTTGGCGACAACTCGTAAGCGATATTGACTTGTGTCTTTGCTCGTTCTCGAACCGGTCATTTTTGTATCGAAATCGACCTGGCAATATTCCGATTCGACAACTCTACAAAGGTATCGCTTTGAAGTGCTTTCCAACCTTTGCACACGTGTGTACACCTGTATTATGGTGATTCGTCCCAAACTTTTATCAAAGCTTCAAGTGCAGCTGACGGGTCGACAGAAATACAAGAAAGCTGAGCAGTCGTCTATAACTTCAGCTGAAGTTTCTGCATTTATTCGTTTCTCGAGATTGCTCCGTACATCAATAAGTAGTCGTACTCGAACGACAGCTACTTGTTGTACGTCGCAGTATTTGAGTGGGATCGGTGCTGTCAAGTTGAGAAGAATTTATTGAAGCCGTGAGATAAAAGAGCTCATCACCGTCTTCAGCATGACTGTTCGCTGATGCAAACCTCTTTGCCGTACGTACTCAATCCACCTTTAAATCAACCAAATTGACTCTACCACTGAATCCATCAAAACATTTCGTGCGTTGATGTCACCTAATATACAAGCAGGTACGAAAACTCACATAGATGATCGCTCTACACGTGTCCAAGCAAAAGCAAGGGGGCAATTTGTTCGAGCGACATCAAAAAAACGGCGAACAAATTCCCACAAATGACTGTTTCCAGCGCACTATGAAAACACGACAAAGTCAGAAGTCAATGTCATACGGGCGGCGTGGTGGAGGTGAGTTGTCATGATGTCCACGTTGAGGCTGATTAAGGCTCCAAGGGAGATAACATGAAGCAGAAACGTGACATCAAATCGCAACAGGTAAAAGCAAAAGAAAACACGAACGGGGCGAAAGAAGCGAAGAGAGGATCTTTTTTGAGAGCTCAAGTGACACATTTTCTCAGCTTCTGTTCCATATGTTCCGACCGATATTGTCAGCAAAAGCGGTCCGAGGATGAACAGAACCAAGCTACAAGAAAATTTATACAATTGAGTATATCATAGAAGATTCAGCGTGCGAGAAAAGAAAATCTTGGATCGTATCAGGCTGAAGGGTAAGGTAAATTATGACGGGTGGCCGGTGGGTTACTTGGGCATTTTGTGTGAGGGGTGATTCTATACTTTTTCTTTCTTCTGTCGTGTCGATGTTGATTTTCGACGTTATGATATATTTACTGCCCAGTACCCATTTCTCAGTACGCTAGGAAATACACACAGGTTAGTGTCGTGCAAAGCCAATACCAGATTGACCACTTTGCACTGGTGCGGGGGAAATGTGATGTATAGACTGTCATCATCTTCTTTCCCATGAACTTGCTGGACTGTACCATCCTTTTTTTTTACAGTGCAACCATGCTTTCTTAGCCATTCTATGATCTGTTTAAAAGGTTCTGCTGGTAGTTCGATCCAACTTTCACCGAAACGGAATTGAACTTTTTGATTTTCCTATACTTGATCACCCACTTTGATGGAAGGAAGACGAAAATCGTTTTCAGACTTAAATTTGCGATCTTCAGCATCGTTTGCCTCGCTGTCAAGAGCGTGTTGTATCCCACAGCTTTTTCTTTCCTGCGTAAATGTATAGATCCCTTTTGGAGCCATTTTTAAGAACTTTTCAGGATCGAGCGTTATTTTGCCGTTCGTCCAGTACGTCATCATCCCTTTATTGTTCAATATCTCCATGAGCTTTAAAATTATTGTCCAAGAACCTGTAATAGTACTATCAAAAATTGGCTTCGCGAGTCCTCCGACTTCTGGATTATAGTGCTTCTTCCCATTATCACCATTGCCCCGTAGATTTATTCGATACAGTATGTTTCCTATAGTTTCGTCTTCAATCACTTCCTCTTCTATCTCCATGTCAGGCCAGCATCGCTTGAATTGAGGTATGGCGCGACTTTCCTCTTCCATGTAGAATTGCATGATATCCATGCCAATTTACCTTTGCTAATCTTACACTCGACTCACACTTCCTCGGGTTTTCCATGTCGTTATAACAGTCGAATCACACTCTGTATCCGTCGACGTGATGACGATATACTGATAAGGCTCCAAGCAAGGCGGTGCAGTACGAAAGTGGTGGATAGATCTTCATTGTGTTCGCTGTTGATGGAATATTGAATTGTGATGACCTTTTAGCTGAATGCAAATTGGTACAATCCACCACCACTCAATATGGTGCAACTCCCCTAGAATCAACATTTTTTGACCAAATTCAAAGTCTATCAGACACCTGGATTGGAAAGCTTTGTCAGGTTTTTTTGCACCAAACGATAGCTTTTGAAGTGCGAAACATTTTGTTGCAAGCAGATTCTGCATATCTTTTTTTTCATGGTGCTGGTACGCTTCAAATTTTGACCTTTTTGCATGTTTTTTAAAATCGGCAGGATTTGAAACACCCCCGTGTGAAAGGTCGTACGCTGTTCAATTTTTTTTTGTGGCTGGAATGAAAGGAATCAAGGCAGCAAGGTATTCAAACAAAAGAGGAATCTCTATGTACAGTTTTTGGCCTGGGATGAGAGGAGATAGGGCATGGGAGGGGTAGAAAAAACGAGGAATGGCGATGATGTATATATGGCAGAGTCATAAGGAAATCCAAAAAAAGAAGCTCAAACACCTGTTAACACATTGATATGCCTGCAGAAATCAATCGTTGACGTGTAGACGTCGGTGCAATTTCATCTTCCGTCTGTCCCGCTCAACATTCTCCGCCTCACCACCAGCCTTGCCTTTGCTACACATTTCGATGTATCGCCAGGATGTTCAAGCGTACTTCCAAATCTCCTTTATGCTCACTCCAACGAGGATACCAGGGAGCCTCTCCCAAAGCGAGGTGAAATTATAATTACATTGGTTCCGCGCTGCTCTCTTGGCGGCTCCCCAGTACCTCTCGGTGAAGTTGCAGTCACAGTGGAATTTGGGGTAATATTCAATAATGTGTCCTGCCTTCTTCACCTCCATCTCCAGGGCTGAATCCTGCTCAGCGAAATCGGATTGAATCATCAAGGCATGCCTCCAGCAACAGTCCTTTGCTAGAGGCAATGCCTTGGAATGGCAATCCAGATTCCAATTTATGTTGTGAGGAGGCCCGATCCCTCTTCCCTTCAGCACCTGTGAGAGAGCAGCTTCAGTTGTGGGATTGCATAAGTGAGATCCTGAAAGCACAGAGAAGAAAGCTTACCATCTCGATGCCCTTAAAGTAATCTCTAACTCTGTTGTGGGTAAACCACATGGATTGCCAGCTTTTTTGGTAGTAGATGATGTACCATCAATCTTTGTACTGGTATATTTTCTCCTTCTTGGGCTTGAGAGTCATCCTTCCAGCCACCAGAGCGTTGAGAGAAACCGCCTGATGATTGGAGGATTGGTCGAAAGAAAAAAGTCCTGTGGAAGAAAAAATCAATCTTTAGTTCCAACTAGAAATGTGAAACAAGAAATTTGAGAAAATCACCAATACATCCTGGATGAAGAATGTTGAAAATGGGGATGGCCTTCTCATTGAGTTTCCTTACCATGTCTTCACTTTTCCACCAACCATCTCTGTTCTTGCCTGCCTTGATGATCTCTCTGGCTGATGAGAAGTGAGCCCATTCTCCCTCGCTTGCTGATCAGTGACTTTCTTGGGACCATGGCACGGGCACACAAAGTCGCTATTCATGATTGACCCTACTGTTCCTTTCTTCTTAATCCAAACTGCCTTCTTCTACCCAGAACTCCTCTCTTCCATCGTTTCCATCGTTGCTGTAGAAGGTAGACTCATCATGCGTCACTTGCACATGCTTGTTGTCCCACCTTGTCCTCCACCAGCACATCCATCTTCTTTTTGTACTCAATTATCCTCTTTGACCAACCGGTCTCTATGCTTCACCACATCCTCCCTCTCATGACCGTTCATATACAGCTGCTTTCCCATTTTCTTTTTTTTAAATCCCCAGATCTTCAGGTACTTGACAGTGGTCAAGTAGCTGATCTTCTGCTACTTCTCTCCCAGGAACTTTGGGAAAATGCTGTTTTGGAGGACCATCTGGAGCTCTTTGGGCGATCTTTCATTGAGCTTCCTCCTTCTCATCCATGAAAGGCACTCCCTATTGATATCAAGGTCTGCCAGCATCTCTCTATTTTTTTGAATGTCGGCCTTGCTGATGAGTTGGAGAGGCTTTGGTGACCAAGTACCGATCTGCCGAAAGCCCAAAGTTCCTGCATGCCCAGTCTGACGTTTTGTGCAGTTTGTCGTTGGCTGCAGTAGCTGACGCTTCCTTCTTTCTCATGCCCAGGTAAAGCCGTCCTTCCAGATATGGAAGATGGCCATAAGTCTCAAAACAAGATAAGGTGGGAATTTTCCCCAGCTGCTTTTCTGGTTCTGTATACTTTTCAGCCCTTCCTTCAAACAATTAATGGCCTCTTCCATCCTATATTCTTCTTCTCCCTCTTCTCCCTGCTGCTCACTACTCTCATCTTCCGATGCAATGGACAGCTCCTTTCTTATAGGTAGAAGATCTCTTCTTCTTCCCCTTCTTTTCCTTTTCTAGCTGAGCCTAGACAGCAGCAATTCTCTTTAGTAGCTGAGCTGAGTTTGTTTCCAGCCAGTCTTCTTCCTCTTTACCTTCATCTTCCCCCTTCCTTCCTCTTCCTCTTTTTCCTATCCACTCCAGTCTGACATGAGGCTCTGACAGTCGAGATCCTCTGCTGCCTGCACCTCTTCCTGCTGTTGTTTCTGTGCCTGGAGCTGCCTTTTCTTTGTCAAAGATTTCATCACACTGTTTATCTGGTTCTTTAACTACCTTCCTTATCCCATCATGAGCCCCTGACCGTGTGAATATCACTTAGGTCTGACTTCAAACCTAGGGAGGCAGATATTTTCCAAGCTTATTGCTTGGGTGGGCTCAAACCGCTGCCCACACTGCCGGGGATCGAACTAACGACCTCCGGCAGGGGGTCCGTGCGCTCAAACTGAAAACCGACTGAGCTGGGTACGGGAACCCCGTCGGGGGGCTTAGCGGATAGTACACATAAGTTCCGACCGTGTGTACCCCGGTTCGAATCCCGGTGGTGGCAAAAGGGCTACGATGGGGCCCCTCGGCGGAGGCAAAGATTCCTCCACGTAAATATCAATCTACTCAATGAAGATATGGACGTGTCAAGACCGCTGGCAACTACACCAGAATATAACTGCACAGGAGTTGGACCGGGCTCTTCAGAGCGTTACACACTAGTGATCAGAATAGAGTAGATAACCACCAAACTGTAATATCAGAAAGGTGTCTAAATAAAAGTACTACGGGCGTACACCCTTCACTAAACTGAGATGGGTACGGGCCCTGAAGCTGCCTCTTCTTGTTGCTGGCTTGGTGCAAGTTAGCTTTCTTTTTTTGGGAGAAGCCATTATAAATGGTTTAGTTCGATAACACGCGCAGACCCTTACCAACTTTAATCAAATTTACATTCTTATTTTTAAAAATTAACTTTAATAATGTTTGGAATAATTTAAATTTCAAAAAATTTAAATTTAAATGAACATATTCGAGAAAAAAAGCTTCGGTTGAATCACAAAACTCCTTGGATTTGTTAGGAATTTTTTGCCTGAAATTGAAACAAAAAAAAAATTGCTGGTTTTCGAGGAGTTGCACCATATTCAACTTGGGGGTACGCTATACCTGTATGAGTATTTACAAGAAAAAGTTGCACACCTCGCATCTTAAACAATTTGTTAACGTTCCCAAAGTACCGATCACGTGCTTTGTGAGCATGGAAGCGTACCTAAACCATGCAGGCGCGACACATAGGTGTACAATACCGTAATAGTATTCTTAGCCTCGTTTGATGAACGGATTTTTTGAATCCGAATTGTGCTCTGTCTGATTAAGTAAATACGTAAGGTTGCACGTCTCGCGGTGTGAACATGTAGGCGACGTTCCCAAAGCTACTATCACGTTCTTTATAGCATGAAGCGAGCCTAAGCGTAAAATGCAGGTTACACACATAGGTGTTTGATAGTGTGATCTTTTCTTTTTTTGGGTTTATCAACTTAAAAAGCCTAATCAATAAACAGCTCAGCTTCTGAAAAGGCAATGCTTGATGGAAGGTAGCGTTTTTCGACCTGACGGACTCGTGTGTCCGCAGAATGTTCGGCACAAATAGGAGAACTCAATATGCCAAATTCTCGGTTGATGGATGTCCAGATATGCGCTCATTTGAAGAGAAGAGAGAAGAGTCGTAGTCCGATATTTTGCGATTGCAGACATGTGCCACCCATGCGATCCTGCTTAGATTTCAATCGATCGGAAGCCGAATGTAATCTGAGTACATCATTAGGTTGTACTGTCAATAAAGTATCGTCATTCAATGGTATCTATTATGCTGAAAAGGTGCGACTAGTGATGTCGAAAGATCGCGATCCTTGGAATGGATATAGCGCCTCTTAGTAATCTACGAAGATTGTAGGAAAAGGAAAGAAGTGATAATAGGATCATAAGCTTTAAAGAAAACAGTTTCTCATTTACCTCACACTGATCAAGCAGCATGGAAAAACAACAGGTTATGAGCCCAAGCCCCCCGGAAGACCCTCCAGCAGCTCCACTATGCGCACACGATGATACGACAAGTGTTAGCGTGGCGATCTCTCAATCAAGTGAGCACGGGCCTCTGACCATGGTGTAGGTCGTCTGAACAGACTGGAGAAACTCATTGGGAATTTAATGCGCTATATGGCACGGGAACGCGCAGAGCGTACTCAGATGCCTCACGCAGAATCAGGATCCGGAAACGATAGTGGTTTGAGCTTCTTCAGCCAGTTCTTGGGTGCTCGAAAACAACGACCAGAACTGAAGCGCTTAGTGAAGCTATGGGGGTATAGATGCCTTTTGCTTCACCGCAACCCCGAGTGCAGCAGCAACAGTTTTTCCCAACAGTTCAGCCTACGCCGTAAGCACATATGCAGGCGTTCAGCAGTGTTCTTCCCAGCAGAACTTTGGGATCAAGATGCCGACCGTTAAAGAATATGAAGCTTCCGATCTCGCGTTTTACTGGAAAAGAAGAATACAGAGGACTTGGAGCTGGATTCAAAGACCGGGGATTGCAGTTCCTAGACGAGCTTGGTGCAGCCCAGCAACTTAGTGGTGGAGAATGACCTAAAGAGTTCAAGATGAGGGCACTTAATCGATCAATATCTTGGTGGAAGTGTAAGGAAACACTTCAACAAGATGAAACGGATCTGGACATCAGAATTACCAACGATTGAACATCTGATGAAATAGATGTTGGAGGTCTACGACAGAGAAATTACTGTGGAGCAAGCCACGCGGTTGATGCGGGCGAGGAAAGAAAATGATCGCTCCTGGACGGAACACTACCAATACTTTGGGTGAGGTTGCAAGTTCGGTGAATCTTCCAGACAACTTTGTTCTTCAGTATATTTGCGAAGGGGCACCGTCAGAGTTGAAGCGATCAATGTAGTCAAAGACTCGACCGCCGCCGTACTGACCATTTCAAGCAGGCATGGGAGATGGCAGACTTTGACGCGATATTCAATCATGGTACAAGCGCGAATGCGGTTAGTGTGGGCAGACAATCTACTGAAGGCTATAATTATTCTCGGAGTTTGGACGCTGCGATAAAGCCAGTGGCACTTGGAGATGGAAAGCGATGTTGGGGTTGCAATCAAGTCGGCCATACCAAGCGAGAATGTCCAAAAAAGCCAACGGAAATCAAGCGTCGTTCGCTTTGAGTGCCAACGTCAGTCAAAGTGGTCAAAATCGGACCTGGATTTTAGTTAGTGGCGTGAGTAGACACCTGGTGATGGATGACACCATTCTCGCTGATGCGGTAGACTGCTCCGACGAATGCAACGTTGCATATGGACAGTCGATTAAGGTCACGAAGGTTGGTCAAGTTACGCTGAGTGCTATCGTGGATGGGACCGCGCATGTGGTCACTTTAAGTGAAGCCTATTACGCTAAAGCCCTTGCGCATAACTTGTTTTCAAAATGCAAGTTTTGAAGAGAAAGGAGTTGCTCTGAGCTACGAAAACGGAAGGCGGTACCTAAAGCGTGTCAGAGACGGAGCACGAGTCTTTGAAGTTGAAGAAGAAACAGCGTGCTGGTAGTAAACACTCAGAGTGAAGGTACATCATCTACTAGGATTAAGGTCGTGTATGCCACTCTACAGGCTGCTAGTTCTAAAGTCGACACCATGGGTCGAGTAAAATGCACGTTATTGCAGCTACACAATCGTCCTGGACATCTCATGTACGACACGGTCGAATAAATGGACGACAGTGCAGGCTTGGGAATTGAGCTAGTCGACCGAACTCAACCAAAATGTCTTACATGTGCTCAAGGCAAGTAGTCGAAGAATTCGCAGTCCAAGAAAGATAATGGCGCGCATTCACCAATTGATCAAATTGGTGGAATTATCTGCAGTGACCTTAGAGGTCCAATGGCGCCACTGGACCGAAACGGAAACCGATACATGATCAACAAAGTTGATCACGTATCAAACTACTGTAGAGTTCTCATTGCGCGGAAGAAAAATCTTGCTGCCCAGATGTTTGAGCATTTTTTGACGTTTTCGAGCGCGCTTTTGAGTGAAAGGTCCACATTTTAAGGACAGTGGCGGAGGCGAATATCACAATGTCGATATGTTTTGCAAGTCGACTGGGGTAATATGACAAATAAGTGAAGCCAATAACCAAGCATCCAACGGAAAGGTGGAGTGCATGCATATGACTGTGCTCAATATGGCGCGATGCGTGTTATTCGCAAGTGGATTACTGTTACACTTCTGGGGTAATGCAGTGTAGTACGCCGAGTATATTCTAAGTATTAGCCCGAGCAGCTCGAATTCAAATCGAGTGTCGCCGCTTAAAATACTGACGGGAAAGAAACCAAGTATTTTTGACATAGTGGTGTTTGGAAGTCCGTGTGCTATGTATCGCGACCCGGGACGAAAGCGTGGAAGCCACGGTTGGAGTAATTGTCGGAAAGCACGACGAGACTAAGGGGTCCAAGTGTACCTTCCCCACGAGTAGTTGGTAGTGACAACGCAATACGTCAAGAGTACTGAGGATGCCGCTGAACTGAAGGAGCTACAAGCGATCGGAAGAAAGGTTTCAAGGCGCGGGAATCGCGGGAGAAAGGGCGCTACTACTTCCAACACAACTGGAAATGATGATGCTGACCATAGAGAAGAAAAGAGACCTAGAAAGCGTATGACTCCTCGAAACATGGGCGCGAAACGCGTTCCGATGGCGATGGCTCGTGTGATTGGAGATCCGATCTCATAACGGGAATCAATACAGTCTGTAGAGGCGAAGAAGTGGCGTGATACGATGCGCTCGGAAATCGAATCCCTGAAGGCAAACGGTACATGGGGGCTGATAATTCGCCCGCCTGGTCAAAAGATATTGCATTCCAAGTGGTTTGTCAAAACCAAGAAGCACGCAGATGGAACTCTTGAAGGATTTAGGGCGAGACTTGTGGCATGCGGTAACGAGCAAGCATTTGAAATGGATTCCACGTTAACATTCAGCGCTGTGATGGACATGACGACTGCAAAAGTCGTTCTAGCTCTTGCACGAGTATGGCTCGGCACGGCGATTTCCCAAACGCTTACGTAATAGCCGGAAAAGAAGCAGGGTGGCGGATCGGCGATAGCGCTAGTGGGAGTCTACGTGGACGACTTGCTGGTTATCGGAACAAGCTTCAGCTAAGTAGATCAATTTATCAAGGACATGCGTGTGCTTGAGGTGAAAGATCTCGGAGAGGTGACCAAGTTTCTTTTGGCATTGAAATAAAGTACGAAGACGATGAGGGTTATCAACTTGAACAAGCGCAGAGTATTCGCATATTTCTCATTAAACTTCATTTGGAGCAGGATAACCCGGCGCGCACACCTATTGGGGAGGAACAAGATGGCGAGGATGAGGGTGAATTATTACCAATTGGTAATGTCGGCACGGCTGAGCACCCAACCGTCAAAATGCTCCATTCAATAATTGGAAGTCTGTCATGGCTGGCTCGTTGTACGAGACCGGACATTGCGTTCGCGGTGCATCGAGCCAGCCGACGTGGACACGCTCCACGAGAATTCGATTGGCGGTGGACAAAGAGAATTGCTCGCTATCTGAAGGGTACTATTGACCTAAACTTACAACTAAAAGGAACAGCCACAAAGGATAAATCGCCAACGATTAGGCTGGAAAGCTACAGTGACGTAGATTATGAAGCGAATCGTACGGACCGCAAATCTGTCAGTGAAGATGTCCTTTGTCTTAATGGAATGATTATTGGATGGATGTGTCGATTTCAACAAGTGAGCGTGGCTCTATCCACGAAGGATGCTGAGTTCTTGGCAGCTTCGATGGTGACAACTGATTTGTTAGGACTGAAGGAGTTGCTAGGAGTTGCTAGGAGAAATTGGAGTGCATGTGGTCAAACCGATGGTGATGCACGTGGATAATCAAGCTGCGATAAGGCACATTCAAGGAGAATATAGCGCAGGTAGGGCTCAACATATCGCGGTGCGACTCAAGTTTATCAAGGATTAAGGAAGTGATCAAGGTGGACTACTGTGAGTCACGTTTCATGCGAGCTGACATTCTCAACAAGACGTTTTCCACGCCACGGCTCAATGAGCTACGCAAGCTAGTCTCACTGGTGTGATGACATATCGGGAAGGAATGTTGAAAAGATGCGAGTAGTGATGTCGAAAGATCTCACACTGATCAAGCAGCATGGACAAACAACACATTCCTCAGTGTCTTTGTGACTCGCTCTACACGAATACCAACTCTGTGTAGCGTCCAATGCAGATGTGATTGACATCATACGAGATTATGATACCTTGTCGCAGTACGAGACCTGAAGAAATATCTATATCCTTATCCCTGCAATGCCAATGGCTTTGATTCTTCCCTGCAACCGTGAAAACAGCAATCATTGGGTGACAGAGTTCAGCAAATGTACACATGCAAGATGCTAAAGTTCTTGTGACTTTTCGTTTAGAAACAGTAGTGGGATTCATCAACATTTCTCTGTTTGACTATATAGAAGACAGCCTGTATCCAACTTTGCCGTAAGATTCATGTAGTCAAGTATTCTGGCTTGCATTATGGCTGTTTTCGTGTACGTTTTTATATGTCGAGGTAGCTCGGTATCTTTGAGGACAATATAGCTACAAATAAATAATCTATGGTCTCCAGAGATTATACTATCTCTCATTCAGATAATTGCTATGGACTTCCATATTTGATGGCATAAATGACAATCCTACACCTGTTTCAAGAGATCTGAAAGTACATCAGTTTTTAATGCGCATCGATGTCATTCGTCATAAAATAATCGAAAATCTTTCCCCAATGCCATTGTTTTCGCTTCCAGCGGCTGCCACCCTTTCAAGGCTGTCTGATCAATCTCGTCGTCATTTGGTCCCTTAACATCAAATCAATATCAATCACGATCCGCGACGGGGCAGAGCAATTGGACACCATCGAAAGATCCTTTCTGAACGCAAACCACGGTGTATGTATACGAACGGATATCATTAAGGTCAATAAAGTCGATTTCTACAAGCAGTTGTGTCACTGAAGCATTACGTGGTGTACTCATACGAGTATTTAGTGGAGTGATAGGAATTGATCTCATGCAATTGTATCGGCTTACGACTTTGCTGACACGTGCTTTCCAGCTGTGAAGCTTAGATCGTGTATGGGAATGCAAAGGGAATCATGTGATCTTACTATAGTTTAGATAGTGTCCCAACGTGTGCAAATAAGTCATCGATTTCTTTGCGATCAAGATGGATGTGAGTGATCTATCCCGAGCCATACGCGTACATTGAAGGATTTTTGAAAGTCCACAATTGCGCAAATATAATGTGTGAAGCGGCTAAGATCGCAATTGGATCGGAAGTTGATGTATGCAGTGGAAAGGGGCTGTGATAAGCAGCTTGCTAATTCTACGCGTTTCTCAACGGCATTCGATGAAGCTGCTGGACACAGGCTGCAATGGAGATTTGACATCGGCCTCTTCAATCCGATCGCTATCCAGCCACGCTGTACATCTGAAGATCTCAGGACACCAAAACCGACTAACAAAGCATGAATCTCGCACAAAGATCAGTTATGTTGCTTCAGAATCACGGCAGTACATTTACAGCGTGGTGTTCGAATTGAATTTGGACCACATTCGATATAGAGGAGACGGCTTATGCGTAATCAGTATGGTCAATTGTGCCAGGAAGATTACAATAAATTGCGTTGCGTTCAAAGCCCGCTGAAGTTCATGTAATCATCGGATAAACGTAACAACATGAATCATCTTAACGGCTGCGGGACAATGACACATCTACATCCGAATTCGGAGGAGCTCTTCAGCATGCTCAAGTCGCTGATGTAGCGGTCCTAGTTCTTGGAATCGGTAGCACAGATGAGCGAGAATCCAGAGATCGAAATAATATCAATGTCTCACTTATCCAATCAAAGCTTTTGAAGTTCTATACGGTTCTGGGAAGTCTCTTGTTTTGTCCTCTTCACTGATGGTATTATCGGCCTAGAAGAGCCCTCTTGTACGATGAAAGCGCACCTGAAGCGTTTCATCCTGAACGTATTAGAGCTCAGACGGTTGCTGAGATTTTAGCGATGTCATTCGAGTGGAAAACTTCCACTGACAATATACCGAGCCATTTCATCATTAATGTCGATATGAATAATATGCACGTATCGCTGTATCCAGGTGGTAGCTATCGATATTATGAAGTGTTTCCATTCGAGTTGGGATCGAGCAATACAAACTTCAGCATCGAATCAATTGTATAATACAAAAAAGCGGCATCCGTCTTTGATTACTGCACATCCAAAGAGTATCAGAAGCAGAACAGAAAAATAATGGATATCGTTATCACGGCGAAGTGTTGACACGTGCCTCCTTACGACCACTTGAGATCCATGCATCCAGTCCGATGGAATCACTTCAGTATTAGCCGCTCTTTCATCTTAATGCTGGCGATACGCTAAAGTGCAGACGAATGAATTACTTGCATTAACGATACGCACGGCAATTTGTGTGTTTTTGAAGGTTTCTAGTAGCTATCAGCTGATCAGTTCCAACGGCGTGTAAAAATACAGCTCACAATTTCGGTACAAACTCGCAATCCTATAAGAATTCATCGCAAAACTCTGACGCACGTAAGCATACCTGGTTCATGAACCTCAGAGAATGGGAAGACAGGTATAGTACAGCATGATATTGAAAGCCTTGATATACCCCGGTCACAAATCATCAGAGCTTACAAATGCACTACTCAGTAGGCGTTACAAGCGTGTTGTCATCATCTGCGTCTGCAAAGAACTCGATACTGAGAATGTTTACGAAGAACTCACACGTGCTGTGCATCAAATGACGGCTTAGGCGCTATCTATATTGACTGGCTTGAGATTTAGTAAGGATTCATACCAAAACTTGATTAAAATCCTTAAGTACAGCATGTTGGCACCCGTGGGAAGAAGCTTTAGCCCAGGACTTCGATTAGAATACGATTCTAAATGCCTGGAACACATATCTTTTTCGCTGGTTCGTGCTAGATGGGATAATATTGCGTTGATCCAAAAAAGAAGATGAACGGCAGGTGCTTGGCGTGATCCATCTAGCGTCTTCCAATGCATTGCTACCATCCAGTATTTCTGATCTACCGAATTCTCTGTAGGTATTGAGTGTCCTTACACACTTGTCTCGGATAGTATGCCTTTCGCATTCCCACAGTCGCATGGAATAGTTATGAAGTGATGGTGCATGGGGCAACACCTTCTCACCCTTGCGGTACGCAGTTAACGTCATTTGAACAACTACTGCCTCTTTCAGTACTCATTGCAGCTTTGAGAAGAGAGCCGTCCCAATTCACGCAGCGTCTAGTGTTCAGTATTTTGCCTGAGTTTGCGGAAGACGGTTTAATGCGACGAAGGGAACTTCTGTTCGATGAAGTTATATAATAAATTGCCTAATTACAATGATACAAGCGATCAACTCGGCAGACACATGGACGATATGCCACATATTTCGGGTGAGAAATTTCGGTTTCTGTCAGCATCGATGCTTGATGGATATAATACACATGTTGTTCTTGTTAGGAAATTCTATAGCTAGCTTCACTGGTGTTGAAAGTGTACCCAGCCAACAAGATGTTTCAGAGGCTTTTAACCTTCTCCTGTACAAACTTGACCACAGCGACAATTCGAGCAAGCAACCAAATGGGAATTCTTTGACAAACTTCAAAGCTAAGGCTGATTTGCTGTTTTCGGATGTACGTAGCTATGAACGTAAATAACAGTGACTATTGCGGGTCCGTAATTATTCGAACACGAACAGGTCCGAAACATCTAGTAATAACCACTCAGTACACCGAAGACCTTGTTTGAGCACAAAAAAATGACAAAAACTGAGATTATACAGTTCGCACGTTTCTAAAGTCTCGTACAACAGGCTAAATATTCTTGAATACCAGTTGGTTTCTATTGTTTGTTACAATGCTCCTCGTTTCGGTAGAGGAGCTCGAATCAACCGACAACTTGAAGATTTCTGATACTTTCAATGGCATTGTCAAAGCCGCTGCCGTTTCCTAATTCGCTCATCCCAAGATTGTCCAAGTTTGCTCTTCCTATCCCGGATATCTCGCAGCTGACTGCAGTCCTTGCGTCAATTCATTTAGCATCATCAGCTTTCTTGGTAACGAGCTGTACCACCAGAGGCTTTCTAATCTCTTTTTCGACACATTTTTGTCTCAAAAAAAGTCACAACAAGCATCTTGGCAGCACTGCACACGTCACAAATGCTTCGGAACGCTACCAGCTATCAACAGTTTGCGTATGACAAGAGCTCGCATAGTGAAGCAGAAACATATCCGAAGTAGCGCGGTTACGATACGACCAAATTGATTGCAGATTTGTCGTACATTGCGGCTCGATGAGGTTTTCACATTGAAGAGAGTAAAGTCTCGGAATGCCCACAAATATTTTGCTGATCATACAGAACGATTATACTTATAGTTGAGTTTAGACGAAATGCGCAGAAAAACGCCGTGAACTTTCACTCCATTGATCGTCGAAATAAGTCCAGCGCGAATGATTTCCTTGCACACCGACCCCGAGACTTTAGACGACTTGGATCTCGGCTTTAATGATAATTGGTCACACCGACTCATCCTCGATGTCTTTGTTTTTTGGTAGGTGCTAGTGTCACCAAGTCCTCCAAATGCTTCAATTCCCTTATAGTAAAATTTCGGCTTCGCATCCAATGTATGACTCTCGAGTTTTGATCTCGAACGTCTCGGGATATGGAAAGTTGGACTTGGACATTTGATCGCTAATATCCATGCAAATTGTATACTAAGCAATCTGATTCCTCAAATATATAATGATAGTTGATGGGGCATTTTGACGATGAGGCTAGTTGCTGATGACTTTTAGAGTGACTAAATGGTTTTTCTGTACTGCATCGAGTAAAAAAAATTCCGGGACATTTCCGGGGTCACATACTGATGATTTTTAAGAGACTTGGATTTTTTTCATCGAGCGGTACAATCAAGAATGACGCACACTTGTCGTGCTATGGGTGCTTCCGATGCAATATACTTGTTTTAATTCAGCATCTGCCATTCAAAATATAGCATCAGCAGACCGAATGCAGCAAGCCGAGAATCAGATTTGCTGCTCCGGGGGAGCGGCTTGTCAAATAAAACAACTGATGTGTGGATGAACGAGAGACATTCGAAGCGGTTCCGTTATCTAAAGGGTTGATGGAATCTTTGATCCAGAAATTTAGTCCCATTTTGTATCTCACCTTCTTTCTCCTAGAATTTGGTTTTTCGAGAAGTAGATGAAGCATGCATCACAGCCACCATATGTCCATTGTTCCGAATACGCCTCGTCCAAATCGTCCTACCCAAGAATCCCCAGTACGTAAAAACTTAACGTTCCGCAAATGTGTAATGGTGATAGCGATATGTAACACATTAGCGTCGAGTATGGCATACCAATCGCACTTATGCTCGCCCCCAACCCATATCCTGACGTTTTTGCTCGATAATCCTTGCTGAGTAGCACATTAGTGATTTTCAAGTCTCGATTGCTCATTTGAGTACCCACAAGGCAGCTCGCAAAAGTAAAGGAGACTTCTAAGATGCCAGCTTGCCTCACCCAGAGATCCACGTGGACAGAACTCCGAGATTGCTTGGAAATTCTGTCCGTCTCGAAAGGTATTCTGTGATGGGACCAGCTTCTCATAATCGCGTGATAAAAACATCTATGCGGACATAAACAGTCAGATTGTTGAAAGGGCTCAGCAATCGATGCGGTCTGACTTCTTGTGCGACTTATTGTCCCAAGTAGCAGTTTCCAAAGTAGCCAGAAAAACATTGGTCAATTTTGTGGATTGTGACGATGGCTTCATCCGCAGCTTGTGTTCGAAACGGGTAAAACAAGGATCTACAGATACATAAATCCATCCCTTCTTCTTTTAAATTACATGTTGCTTCGATATCGACAGACTAAACTGATTGATAAGAAACCAATTTGGCAACCGTACACTATGCACATTGCAAAGAAAATAGACGCCAATGTATGGCTATAATTTGAATCAAGCTTCAGTGTCGCTTATAAGGCAGAAAACGTATCGAGCACTTACGGCTTCAAAAAGACAAAGGTGGGCATTAACATGTTATCCGTAAGTTGGCCGAATCGAGCGTAATGGGTACCTCACATGGAAATATTTGTCCGGGGCGAGCTGTTCGATGTGATCTAGTCGAGCGCGGAACTTGGATCAAGCACGTGAATTAGACTAGATACGCTGGGTACGCGATACTTTTGGAAGATGTTTGTACGCATATTGCGATTGATCGTTAGAGAATTTGTCATCGACCGACGATTACGTTTCCAAAATATGCATTTCGGACTGCGCTCACCTGCTTAAATCAATCACAATGCTCGGAATTCAACGTGAAGGCGTTTTATATGGCTTCAGAAATCATACGATGGCGTTGTTATGGTCCGATCGGAGGGGATTTTTATGAATTGGCAAAATGCTCTTTGTTATGCCCACAAAGGCAGTCTTGTAACTTGTGAGTCGCTTGTTTGGACGTCAAAAGAGTCACAAATCAAACTAATGAGCCCAAGCCCTCTTTTGGCCCATTTTCTCGATTCATCCCCTTCTAACGGATTTCCATTCGACACGACAGACACCCGCGATATTTTGGCTGCATCCTCCAACTACCATCATCACGCGGAAAAGCTGTCTGATGACGAATGCTTAGCGATACGGACTTGTGTCTGTGCTCGTTCTACGATCGAGCATTCTTGTATGGAAGTCTCCTTTACATCAATACGAATCTGTACCTCATCGACGTAGCAATATGCTTACGAGTAGAATTTGACCTCTTCCAGCAAGGTATTGATTGCGGATGCTTTCCAAAACGTGGCGATTCGGACACTTTCGCGATTGACACGCTCGACTACCTATACACTTCGTGTCCTGGATGTTTCTGGTAACAGCCCTATGCGCGGAAGCAAGACAAATTTGCTTTTTGCGCAATTAAATTTTCGTTTCACAATAATACTGCTTCGTTCTTTGTTATGAGCCAAGTAGGAAGCCGTTCTGATAAATTAGTGCCTTGATCTCCTTCTAATTTGTCTCATTAGCATGAAAGTGCGCTTTTTCAAATTCCTACAAAATCTTCGATTACAGCTACGTACTCGACTAAAGTGCAACTAAGCTGAGCAGTGATCTATAAACTCAACTGATGTTTAAAGATGTTGCTGCTTCATACATCTCTCTTAAACCCCAAATCATCCTCAACATGGGCCTCTTGGTAACTTACATCTATCACGCCGTCAGTGTGACCTTGGAGTATAACGGTCATATCTTCAAATTAAACAATGATTTGTGAATCGTGTTTCGCCCTTCTTGAGCAACATGTATGCTTCGATGTCGCTCGAACCCATTGCAACGCTTTGTTGGCTTCTCACACGTAAAGTGATCAACTTTGTCAGTTTCCCAACCTGCTGGAATATAAGGTGAGCTCAACGCATGAAATCTCCTGATGATTTCTATCGATGGAGTCGAATCGACTGAATTCGAAGAATGACGCGATTTTCGTCAGCGATCAGTCTTGGTGAAGACGGTAGCAAGCACTCTGATCAGCGGCTTAAATACCTTCTATCCAACTTGACACCACCTATCCCCCTCAAGTACTTTGACATATAACAAAGCTGGTGTTCAAGAACGACTACTTCTCGATACACTTTTCGTTTCAGGTAGATTTGAGATTATTGCTCAACGTACGAAGGAATATGGTACTGCATCAAATTGCTGCAGCTAAAAGCAGCAGAAATCACGAACCCGACGAAAGAAGCGAAAAGCGGATCCGTTTTGAGGATTCTAAGAAATTTACTCAGCTTCTCTTCCTTAAATTCCGACGCATGTTGTCAATAGGAGCGCTCTGCAATGCACAGGTACGCGCCACATAGGATCTCCTGCGTTCGAGTATATCATAGAATCTCAATATTGATAAAAAATTCAATTCTGGATTGGTAGTAGCATTATAACGAGGTATATACTAGCGGCTAGCCGAAAATTTGCTTCGCAATCGTTTGCGAGCCGATAGCCCACTTGTAACATTAAGGATTATGTGGTACGTTTTTGTGTCATCAAGTGTGCTTATGCTGATATCGAGCGCGCTCAAGTAACGATGGTTCAGCACCCAATGTTCACTACGTCTAGAACAGATATACCATAGAGGTTGGTTCCAATCATCCAAAGGGTAGACAATGTAGGCGTCTGGCGCGTAGTCAGGAAATGTGAACGATAATTTATTGGTGGAGGAGGCCGAACGTTTTCTGTACTCACCAGTTGTGCTGTCTTTTGTATACTCCATCCGAAACCACTTTTCGACCCATTTAAAAGGTTGCGCTGGTTTGTCAAATCTCATCACACTGTTTAATCTAACTAAGTTGTAATAACTAAGGTTGTGAAGTGCATAGCTCCAGCATACAAGTATGTTCGAGCTCTCACTGTCGCATATAGTTGTCTCTTATGACAAAAGGAAGACAGTAGAGTGGTCCACATAGTCAATCCAAGTTTGATGATCTCAAAGTTGATGAGACGAAGTGGTAGAGAATGCGCCGCAATGATGAAAAGGCCACGGTGAAGGATGTCCGAAGATATGCTTCGCTAAGGCCAAAGTTTGAGCGTGTAAGTTGGTAGTGATTGGAGCAGGGATGGAAAGACTTGGTGAAAGTTGTGAAGGCCAAGTGACGCAGAAGTCCATACCTGAGCAAAATTGTAGGGAAATAGGAAGTAATGCCGTACCATAGTATGTAGTGACCAAATACTTGGTGGAAAAAAAGTGTTGAAGCTTAATCCATCAAGTCCGGAGTTGAGCGTAGATAATGCATAGGAGGAACGCAGTGATGAACGGACTTTGTGACATGTCGTTATCGACAAACGTCACATAAGGCCATAAGTTGAGCGTTTGTAGGTGATAGGTGCTTCAAGCGCCTATTATGAGTCCGAAGGTAGCAACGTGCCATACGATGAAGCTGCGTAGGGAATGCTTCCTGGTGCTGAAAGATAGCTGCATTGCGCGCAAGCCATAATGTTCTAAGTATGATACAACGAAAAACGTTAAGGACGCGAATGATATTGTGAGTACCATAAGTCCGGGTAGCTGATGTTGTAATGGCAAAGTTTGTGCCATAGACGACAGTGTCCCATGTGAGTGTTCCTTCTAGGCAGCCAAAAACTGGGAAGAGGGAGTGAAACCATAAATGTGTAGCCAGGGAACATCCCCAAAACAAGTGTTTAGCTGTTTCGGGAGAAGCACAACCATGGGAGCAGAGGACTTCAGGGGTATGATAACGATATTTCACACGGAGACGTAAGCCATTGTGTTGGAGGCGGAACTTAAGGTCAGCAAACACTGTCAGAACATCTCTATTGAGGGATCTTTCACGCTTCCACATAGTATTCCACTGTGCTGGCGGTGTAACTTCCAAGGCTTCATCAGGAGGCACCACTATTTTCGGTAGTTGATGTAACAGATAATAGAGCCTGCGGTTGCTAAGGCGAATAAAGGGAGCTTCTTTAAAAGACCATTCAACAAAGGCCGCAGCGATATGCTGAGGAAGGAAGGGGCCATGATCGGTAGTGATACCTCTTTTGATCACCTCACAGTATTTGGTGAAGAGGTTGATAGTAGCTATGAAATCCTTTCGCCACTGAAAGGCACTGCTGGGGAGAACGGCTGTGAGGATACTGTGAGTAGGCAAGGAACCAAAGCGACCAAGAAAGTCGGAAAGGTGTTGGTATCCTTGACGATAAAAAAGCTGTGTATAGATACTGGCATGTTCCATTGGCCGCTTGTTGGGTCCAAAAACTCGTTTGTAGTGTCGCCAGATAGGTGCTTGTAATGTATCGGTAGAATGGGTGGTAGTGTTGGAAGTTCCTCGTAGGAGGCGATACCACTGTTGGAAAGTTGCATACCAAAGGGGACCAAGACAAGACCAACGAGGTTGCGGGATAGTTGAAAGGTTGGTGGGTGAATAAAGTAAGTCCAAACCAATTCCCGTGCCAGCAAGTGACTCTGTCATTAGCTGAAGCGCGGGGAGGAACCATGAAAGGGGAGTACAGGTTAAGCAAGCCTTGATACCGTCCCTTAGGAGGCAAAGGTGCATTGCCTGAGAGAACTCTGAATACAAGATAATCCCAAGCCACCAAGTGCTGTTGGTAGAGTGATCCAGTCCGAATGCATTGGGCTCTGTGTAGGCAAGTCAAGGTCGATCGGCCGTTGATAGAGGAAAGCTTTGCACAACTTCCATACCGAGTCGATAATGTGTGAGGGTATTGGTGTTACTGCCGCAGGGTACCAGAGAAGAGGTAAAACGATTGACCGTAGGATCACCGCACGTCCCGGTAGTGTCCTGCCCCGGAATCCCAACGCTACGAGTCGAGCTTGAAGCTTGGTGAGTAGGCAAGGAAAACGTTGAGACAGGTTGAGGTCTTGGTATTGTTCGACGCCAAGAAAGGTGACTGTGGGGACTACCTAGTCTAGCTTTTGCGTAATGTCTGACCGAGGCCATAGGCGCATCTCGGAGATCTTTGAGGAAACCGGTGCAATCATCCGCAAATGCTGTAAGGTGTTGAGGCGCTGATGAACCTTGTACCGGAATGCCAAGGTGTACTGTTGATGCGCGGACGTAATTCAGGAAGGGTTCCAGGAAGAGCACAAAGAGCGAAGGTGAAAGGGAATCACCTTGGCGAACCCCGCTTCCGAGTTGAAAAAACTTGCTTGCACGACCATTCACCATTATAGCGATAAGGTTATCTTGGTAAAAGGTCTTGATCCATGAGCGAAAGGTAGCTCCAAAGCCATAATGGTTTAAGACAGTGTGAAGAGCAGGCCACAGCACACTCTCAAAAGCCTTAGTGAAGTCCAATAAGATAGCACTAGCATTGAGAAATCGTTGCTGGCAGAGTTGTTGGATGTCTTGAAACCGCACTAGTGTATGTCGAATTGATCTGACTTGAACAAAGCCACTTTGATCGGTCTGGAGTTGCTTCGTTAGGACTTTGCGAAGGCGGTAAGTAAGAATCTTGGGACCGAGCTTTGCGTCATGATTGAGGAGAGTAATAGGTAGGTAGTCACTTGGAAGGCTTCTGTCACCCTTCTTATATAGAAGTGTAACTGTAGCTCTTCGTTGGAACTTGGTCATTCGTCCTTTGGATAGTTGTGTGGGGTAAACTAACTCAAAGACCCGTGCCCAGTCGATGTGGAAAGTTGATAATATTCTACTGGAAGGCCATCATTTCCGGGAGCTTTGTTTGGAATTGACGTCTTGATTGCCCAGTAAAAGTCGTTTGCCGTAAAAGGGGCATCGAGAAATGCGCGATCGTGATCGATAAGGGTTCGTGTGGTATGCTGTAGAAAAGAACTAAGCTGAACTGGTTCATGTCTACGGCAATGAACACTGGAGGAATATTCCTTTGAAGGTGATTGTAAGATTGTGCGCAGTAATCACGATGGATCGCCGCCATTTCATCAGGGGAAGTGGCTTGAGATCCGTCGATACGCTAAGTGGATGGAATGCATACTTGGGGTAAAACTGAAGTAGGGGGTCGGAGAAAGGATTTGGTAGCTTATCACTGTATCGGATTTTATCGTTGAAATGATGCCAGGAACCAAGTGTATTGCGCCTGGTTTCTTTCTCGTTAATTTCCGTGCGAAGAAGCGTTGCGTGATTTGTGTTGGAAGTCGTAGGAACATGAGCTGCAAGGTGGGCGGCAGTGTGCTAGTCACGCCGTAACTGGGTAAGTTGGAGTTGCTGGTGAGTCTTGATTGTTTGGAATTGATGCCGGAGAAAATTAAGATCGGAACGCTTGTGCTCGTCGAATAAAGCGACAGGGTTGTCCTCTTCTCCAAAGCGAAGTCGATCCACTAGATGCGAAAGTCGAGTCTTTAGGACGTCTTGGACGTAAGGCACCTTTAAAAGCCAAGTAGGGCATTTCCAAGGTAGGCGTGAACAAACGGGGTAGGCAGCATGTTGTAATCGAAAAATGACAGGCAAGTGATCCGCTAGATGACATTGAGTATCCGGGTCATGTTTGATATGACCTTAGTTGTTGGTAAAGAGATCGGACGATAAGAGGCAGTAGTCAATGCGATTTCGGCGTCTCGGGCCGGTAAATTCCTGTATGTCGGGGAACGTTGCTCTCCAAGCATCAACAAGGCCTAAGTGTAGAGTCCATTGTTGTAATGCCGTAGATGATGATGAATGAGAGTGATGTGCAGGAATCCTGAACAGGATCGAAGGGGACATAAAAGTCCCCTAAGAATATGTGCTGAATACCGTCCGGAATATCGCTTGGAAGAGAATCGAAGAAAAAAGTTCTTGCTTCTAGTTGTGCTGGTGCATAAACCGCATGAATTCAAAGCCGCTGTTGATCCAATGTGGTATCGATCATGAGGTAGCGGCTGTGATTGGTGGTGGGAATATACTGGAAAGTAATTTCGAGCAAGGGTCCAAAGGGGTGACTGGATGGTAAGATTAAGGCAATTCCATTACGGCCCACTCCATGAGGATTTTCCAAAGGAGAGTAAAAAGTAGTAGCGCCGGAATCCACGGTGTTGATGAGGTAAGTGTTGCGGTGTTTGCTGTCGTCAGTACTGAAACGGGTTTCTTGAAAGGAAATAAGTTGGTGTTGAGGTAGAAGTTTGCGATAAAAATCCGGGTTCACATGATTCAGTCCGTTCACATTGAGTGAAAGACCGGAGAAGGACCAAGGCTGCTTATAGGCAAGGGGAAGACGCCGAGGTAGAGACGACTAAGTCGGAGTGTTCTGCGAGATCCATGCCGGGAGAAGTACTAGACTGCGCCGTATTGTCTTCCGCGCACGGATAGGTGAAGTGAAGGAGACCACACGCGTCTCCCACAAATTTTGGTGCGGTCGTAAGCAGAGATGTACCCAGCTCTGATGCGGCCAAAGCCATAAGGACGCTATCTTCCCAAAGTAAAAAAAGACTTTGCTGGATAAACGAAGGTTGAGGCTCTGTGACTAAAGCCCCAACGCTGAGGGGATCCATATACAGGGAAGCACCATAGGAGCGAAGGTAAAGGTCGAAGATAGCCAGAGCCAAAGCAAGTGTTTGAGTTTCTTCATCAGGGAATAACGTAGCCAAGAGAACGTCCCCTGATGGTACGTTTTTTTTCTCCATAGTGATGTTGGAGTCGACTAACCAGACTGGAAGCGTCTCCATGAGTGATGTTCGGGGCGAATCTGATAGACCGTAGGATTGCATGGTCTCGAACATCGCATGAGTTTCGATATTGGGAGCCAAGAAAATAGGAAACACAATGGAAGGCTGTGCTGCAATGGCAGCAAGACGTGTTTCGGGGTCACCAAGACCCATAAAGGTGACTTTGGTATCCTTGATGTGCTTTCGCCGGGCACCTTTGGAGACCAGTTTATTTGGGTCTTTGTGGAGGCATTGTTCTTCCAACATACGTGCGATTGGCTCGCAGGGGTAAAGTGGGTTGCTGCGAACTACGCCGTTGGGACCCGTGACGATACATGTAATGTCGTGCCCACCTTCATTGTCAATAGGAGAGAAGGCGAGTTGATATTGACTGGGATTAAACGGTACGTCAAAGAACGATTCTTTCTCGTTTGTGCAGGATGATACTGGAATCAGTTCTGCTGCTGGGGTGGGTGGTCGATTTCGACAAATAATGTCCTTCGAAACTTGTATCCAAGTGTCGAAAGAGTCCTTGGTAGTGGGGCATACCAAAGATGGGATGTTGTTGGAAGAGCTGACTTTCGCGGGGGTGTGCGTGGCTGGAAGGTCAATATGTCGAAGTATGTTCTTCGATGGCTTGAATCCTTTAGCGGCTTTTAGTGCTGCTTTCTTAGCCATTATTGTGGGTAGAGTGACTTGGCTGTACGCACGATGTTTGTGGTGCACGTAAGGTCAGGGAAACCAGCAAAGTAAATTTCCCGTTAAGGTTGTCGTGTTTCCGTAAAGAGACCCTTTGGGGCGGTTTTGGACCGGAACCAAACTACACGATCCCTTGATTCGATGAGGCCTGGCTTGGTGCTCGGGGTCACCATAAAGGGGATGCCTAATGGAAGGAAGTGTTCCACGATCTATTCGTCTGGTAGACCCATTGGCACTTTGTGGAGTTCGACAAAGTACCAGTCACCATAGCGACGGTATGGTTGAACCACAAACTGTTTTCCCATACATTGCACTGCAGTGCCGCCGAGTTTTTGGGCCACAGTTTAGTCGAGGCAGTGAAATTTGATACCTCTGATTTTGATGCTGACAAAGTCGCACAAAGAGTCCAAGGCCATAGTCCAAGTGGCCGTTTGTGCTTCGAGGTGTAGAGAAAGTAGGATCTCATCCTGGCGAAATGATGCTGTTAATCTTGGGGCCGGAATAAACATTTCGATCTTGTCGCATGGATCGATGCGAGATTTTTGTACTTCACGTAAAGCCAGCATTTTGAATGTCGAGGCGGAAGCATTAGATGCTACGGCATCTTCAATCGCTTGAAATACGTCTTCGTTTGGGACATAAGGGACTTTGTGGGGGTGATTTTCCCGGAATTTGTTGCGCCATGATGTGTCGACATTAGACTGCGGTTTGGTGGAAGCCATAAGGGTGGGCTTCTACTGCTTCCGAAGAAGTAAAGGCTTGTAAAGGCTAAAGTTGACTGATGCAGAGAAGGAAAGGTCAAGAAGCCGGGTCTTTGCTTGTTCCAAAGAAGGAAAGGCTAATAAAGCCGGACTTCTGCTTCTACCGAGGAAGGAAAGGCGAGTAAAAACTGACTTCGCTTCTCTCGAACACGGAAACGCTGGTATAGACGGGCTGATTCTTCTCCCGAAGGAGGAAAAGGCTGGTAAAGACGGGCTGATGCTTCTCCCGAAGAAGGAAAGGCTGGTAGAGGAGGGCTTGTTCTTCTCTTGAAAAGGAAAGGCTGGTAAGTCGAACTGATTCTTCTCTGGAGAAGGAAAGGCTGGTAAGTCGGACTGATTCTTCTCTCGAAGAAGGAAAGGCGGTAAAAACCGGTGCCGAATTCTTCCAAAGAATGAAAGGCTAAAAAAGCTGGCGTCGACAGCTTCCAAAGACGAAAGGCTGGTAAAGACGGGCTTCTGTGATGGAAAGGCTGGGAAAGGCTGGTAAAGGGGGTCGGAAGGCTGTAAAAAAATCCGCGGAGTGGGTGTGAAGGGGGTTGCTGATTGGCTCTTTGAAAGTACGGTTTGAATATTACTTGCGCACTAGAGAGCAAAGTTAAAAGTATATAAGGTTGCGCTGGTAGTTTGGTCTCATAATCACCGAGATGTATACGTACTTTTTGTTCAGAGTATTCTGTTTCACCCACTTTAGTTTTAGGAAGACGAAGATTGTCCTCATACTTGAAATCTCTACCTTTACCACGGTTTTTTGGAGCACCCGATTGGTACTTTATATGAATGGCTTTATCATATTGCGTAAATAAATAGATTCCTTTTGGAGCCAATTTTTAAGAACATGTCAGGATCGAGCATTATAAAATCCTTCGTCCCGTACATTGGCATGTAACCGTTGTGCAAAGTCTTCATGAGATTCGTAGATATTTTCCAACAACCGCTTATAATACTGGCATAGGTTTGCATCGCGTCTTCTCTCATTTCTGGATTATAGTGCCATTTGAAATCAGAAATGAAAACAGTGCCAGTTAGTGTTATTACATCCAGAACGCCTCCTGCAAGATAGTTGTATTCTTCGCCCACTTCTGTCTCCGATCTGAGGAAGAAATCCCAGCAACTGTTTACTTTCCCCACCCATATAAAACTGCATGAGATATCCATTCAGTTCTACCCTTGCTATCTTGATAGCTAGCCCACAATTCATGCTCTTTTTATTACAGTTGAGCAACAGAGAACCCTCGACGTGATGGAGATATGCTGATAAGGCTCCAAGCAAGGCGGTGAAGTACGAAAGTGATGGATAGATCTTCATTGTGTTCGCTCTTGTTCGAATATTGGATTGTGATGACCTTTTGGCTTACGAACCATCACCACTCAATATATGGAAGCGAACAACTTGTGCTACTTCCCTATCGTTGCGTTGTGAGCTCCGTCCAAATGTATATTCAGCCTGGGGTAGGTTCTAGCTGTATGAGTATTTGTTGGATGTTAGCATCAGGACAGGTGTGCAGATAAGATGCGGTAGTTTCTAAAGGCTTAGATTAACTTAAGTGAACTAAGGACCTAACATAAGTACTTCCGAATTTAAGCTCCGTGGGTCTTGTTTGTTAGAGATCATCAACAGTATTCAAAAAAAATGTTGCACGCCTCGCAACGTAAACAAGTTGGCAACGTTTCCAAAGTATCGATCGCGTATTTCGTGAGTTTTTCGCGAACCTTGAACGTAAAGTGTAGGTGAGACACATAGGTGTACAATATTGATGTACAAATTTCAAAAAAAGCAGAACACGTATTCTTTCTGAATAACTTTATTTGATTGAATCAAACTACTAGTGAATACGTACATACGATGCGAGCCCCTAAGTTTACAGTAAAGTTGCACGCCTCGTAGCGTAAACAAATTGGCAACGTTTCCAAAGTATCGATCACGTACTTTGTGAGTTTGTAGCGAACCTTGAACGTAAAGGGTAGGTGAGATACATAGGTGTACGATACTGTAATCCTATTTGTAGCCTCGTTTGACGTACAAATTTTATAAAAGCAGAACACGTATTTTATCTAAATAACTACATACGATGCGAGCCCCTACGTTTACAGTAAGGTTGCACGCCTCGTAGCGTAAACAAATTGGTAGAGTTTCCAAAATATCGATCACGAACTTTGTGAGCATGGAGCGAACCAATCACAATCTTGTACGCTAGAAAAGTTGACGCTGGAATAACCTTCGTAGAGCCGTTGACTGGGAAACATATACTTCGAAGGTGCTGAGGTTTCCGAATATCACTTGTGATTCGTAAAGCATTTAAGTACCTCATTTAGTCGCGATAATACTCTGAACTTCTTTTTTTTAATTGAATCATTTGCGAGTGCATAAAGAGTCTATCCTTCTTAGTGTCTTGATGAGAGTATCCTTTGCTCTTCCTTATTTGGATATAAAAAACGGTAATATATGAAGGCGATTGTGTGTCTGCGTCATCCCGATAAGGTTCTACGGTTAATGTTGATCTACATTATATTATGCGGAATCGAAAAGACTTTTCGGCCTTTTTATGATCTCTCTTCGAGTATCTTGTGCACGATGAGACCATTGCATTTGCAACAATTGTCTTAACACCTTTGACGACATCTAAGTAGTGTTGTTAGACAGATCGGGCGAAACGGTGGCTCTCTTTACAGCAGGTCATCGTTTCACCGGTACTTTACAAGCGATATATGAACGATATTTCGAATTTTTTAACATCGACATTTAGCGGTTGAGCAATCTCGGCTTCTTTTAGCATCAACGCTTGACGCGCATCATTGACTCGTTATTCTTGTTTGGTTTATTGATTGCTTGCGTCACTTATGCTCAATAGGATAGCCAGCCAATTCCTTAGAAAGCGTGCAAGACGTTTTCTAAAAAGAGACACCAGCTCACAAAGCGTTGATTCCTGACAGCTTCAAACGTCTAAATGCGCGATCAACACACTTGGGATCTCGTCTCAATACAAAAAAATGATAACGATCGAAAATTTGACACCTGCATACATACACGTGAACAAAGTAAAACATGCGCAGAAACAGGAAGACACCAGTATCGCTTCAGAGCGATTGGCAGACTGCGAAGATAATCATGCCTTTAGTCTATGATATCAAAGGAGCAAAACTATAACAATCTCGCGCTTTGTGGTAGCAGGATATATCCATAGACTTCAACTGTACAATTAGATTGTGTTATTGACTCTAGCATCGTTCATTCAAACGTATATGTATGGATCACACTTCATTACAGAGCGTAAACATTGATCCCGTTTCAGTAATTGCCGTCTGAGCGAAAGTATGAGAATAGATCGGGTGGCATCTCGCTTGCGGCCAAAGTGCTACAAACAATTGCAATGCTTTCGGTCATTTCAACCTGAAAGCGTCTATCAAAGAGTGGAACCAGGCGAGTGAGATAATACTGCTTCTCCTCAGGAATATCTCACAAGAGATCTCAGCTATCATGGGAAGGCTCTAAGCACTATTTTGCCAGTAATTAGACAAATTGTGAGAATTTATTGGGTTTCTCATCATATCTTGTCGAGCAATTATCTTGGCGCCATTCTAATACTTTACCGCAAAATAGGTGAGCTGTAGCTTCAATTCCATGTGTCGCAAAATGCTCTGGAAGTATTCTGAAGTACACAAGAAACGAGTTTTGATGAGTTAGTGCTTCTGTAATTTGTCTCGTTCATGCAACGCTTTATTCAAAAAAATTATCCCCGCGAATTATGTAGCAGTGTCATCTGAAAACGCTATGATATCCTGGACAATAGGATTTGAATGAAGAATGAGATACAAACAAATTTATTATTCGTCACGTAGATCCTTAAGAGATCGTATATTCTAGCCAAATCGTATCAACATGATGTACATATTAAGAGAAATAGGGACTATACTTCATGCAATTCCGAGCTCTTGCGCATCGAAAGCATCCAACTTCTTCCCGCTGTAGTATCCGCGATACTTGATACTCCCACTGAGAACATCTTCCTGTCTTTTGTTTTTCAATCTTACGACGTCACCTGCACCATAGATCTCGTCAACTAGTGAGTTCTTAATGCGACTCCAACTGAATAGTAAGCTTTCATTCCCCGCATTTCACTATTCTGCTCACGTCCTACGGTTGTATTTGTACCGACGACTTTGTCATCACCGCTCATTCTTTTCTTTTTGTTCATAATCGATCTTTCAGCGTATTGCCTCTAAATTTGACTTGCATCAAAAGTAAGGACGAGTTGCATAATAAAAAGCTGGTAATTTCTTACTTTGAACTCTTTCCGCACTATTTGTAGCTTGGAGCGTAGCTGCTGAGCTCTTTTTACACAACACCGCCGTTTTAGTATCTCTCGTCGGCGACATACTTTACAGCTTGTCGATTATTTAAATCAAGAATCAATCTTCTATGAACAAATCCGTCAATTCTGTGTCAAGGATTGAGCCTATGGAAGGATTTATTTTGATGGTTGCCGATATTGTCTTTATGCATCATCAAATGAGACTTGAGAGCTGCCTATTCAGTAACTTGCGCGCATTTCAGTAGGCGTAAAGACAGGTGCGATGCGATAACTTGGTCCTGAGAGCACGATAAGATGTGTCCACAGTATAACTTTTCCTTGACCGATCTGGAGTTTACTTGAGCGACTTATACATGCTAATAATCTGATGGAAAACGGAACTATTCTAACCTGGAAGATGCCATGTACTTCAGGGGCTTGCAATGCTTACTATCACAATAAATTATCCGTTTCGACGTCATAAGCTAGGAGCTCTCATGCATTAGCTGCCCAAACCAATTTGATGTAGTAGAGTAAGCTGGCCCCGACTATGTTAAGTACACCAAAGTTCGACTTGTTCCTCCACCACCATATCAGATGCGTTTGGTCTCGTAACCAAGCATCGCTAATTTCGCATATGGCGATCCCGGTTCATCCACAACAGCGCTTTGGATTTGCTCGAAAGGTTTTTGCATAAAGAAAACTTGTGCGATATTCTCTTTTGATCCTCGGTGTTATGTTCGTCTCTTCCAATAATTCCTTAGTGAGCTAATCCATCTCGATGGCTGCAAATGCAAACTAGCTGATTGCTTTGTTCTATCTAGATGACCAAATTGACTGCTCTTGCTATACAAACAGAGGTTAAGATATTCCAAGCAAGCGCATATACTGACAATCTTAAAATACGCAACTGCCATCTTTTCGTGACATGTTTGACCTTCGCTACTCCTTTTTGTGATTTACCGACGCTTTTCCGAATTTGATTTTCTTCTCGAATTCGGTGGACACAGATGCTTTTAAGAATTCAGATATGTTTGCCACCCGCTGTTTCGTCTTCTTAAGTCGTCTATTGGACCGAAACAAGGTCTGCATATGTTCTTCTTAGTAGACTCGACTCGATTGCACGCAATGAAATCGGTTAGACAGAATTGGTGTTACAACACACATGACTGTATTGTTGATTTCCTTTTGCGCTATTCAGCACGCACGGGAGCGCTTGAGCATGCTCCGTCTTTCTGCGTCAGATCTAGGTCTACATCGATTCTTATGGACGCATGCGCAGCTTCTCATGTTCCCTTTCCCCTCAACGGATGCTTTGCGTTGTGAAATTTATGCACGAACAAGGTGTCGATCACTGATATCATTGAGTCTTAGCCTCTTTGTGCCTTGATTGGATTCAGCTCAACAAAGCAGAATTCGTAGATCATCGAACAGCTAGTGGATATCACGGGTATGTCGTAAATAAGCGAATCGTGGGGAGGATGAAACATCCCGTCGCGGTAGTAGGCGTACTCCTCGATGTCAAGCCAATCACCCAAAGACGGTTAATAGAGCTCTAGGTTCGCCCATCCCGAGACCCGGCTTTGAAAAGGAGCGAGCGCCATAATCGCGCTGCCCTGATCCTCGACAAGTCAGTTACCATATAAGAGAGGACGCCTACACACAAACCCAGTGAGCTCGCTGTGCTCAACCAGATGCATCATGCAGCACATTGATAAGAGTCTACGATCTGATGCGCAAAGCATGTGTACCAGAAAATGTGATGCGGGAATGCTCACAGGGCAACTCCAAGAATAATTATATGAACCAGCCGCTTCTGTCTAAGAATGTGCATGCATATCGAAAATGGAGAAGCTCGTATTATTGGCGTGATAATCGAGCCTAATCTATAAGGAGGGGATCAAGAAGTCATCCAAGGTCAACCACAAGAGTATGGAAAGAGCCTTACGGATGCGTGCATGTATTAAGAAACTAGTTTGTATATTTTGTGCAATATCGCAGCTTCTGTTCGAGCTGATCTAGAAAGCGCTTACAAACATCGCGTTATTCCTTCTGTGTCTGATCCTCCCTCATAGAGCGCGAATGTGAATTCTCGAAGCTTAAGCGGTACGTTAACGACAGAAGGAAAGATCAGTAGCTTTAGTTCAGTTCCACACGGATTGTTTTACAAAAAAGCCGGAGCAGAGCATCGGCTTGCAGTATCAATCGGAACTGTGAATGAGACGCAGAGGCGCAATTGCTTCATTCCGCGTATAAACCGCTCGTTGACGAGGCCAGGTGGGTGTGATTTTCAAGATGATGGGAATTAGTCTCTCGTCTTTGAGCAACTTTGGCTTTTATGCATACCTGTTGGCTAATACATGTGCAGCATTTCTTCACCCGTGTTCGATAGGCTTCCGAGCTTATGCTTGTCAATTACTCAGATCTGATTCTGTCGTTGATAGAGTATAGTATACATTTACAAAGGGATCTCATTATGCTGGATAACGGTGGCCATGCTCATTTGATATTGCAATTTCTCGAGAAATGCATGAGCTCTGACTCAAATCAGAGGGAACACGCTGAAGCAAAGCTCAGTAATATTGTTTGTATTATGATGAGCGGTAGTAACCTGTCCCAAAATGAAGTTATTTTGCAAACACTTTTGCAAACTGTAGCACCACACACTGATTCACAAGCTGCTTCATTTCCCCTTCCGTCCGATTTACGCATCATCACATGTATTTGGATCAAGAATTTAGTGTCTAAGTACTGGAAAGCGCCCGAATTCGTATCAGATCGCTGGAAATCTCAAGTATTTCGAAACGCTCTACTTCGAATGGCCATACAAGAACCCAACCAAGTCGTCGCATTACATTTACGTGTGATTGTCGCATATATATCCCGCTGTGACTTTCCATCTCGTTGGGGAATGGAAGACTTATTCCAACCGCTTGTCATCTGCCTGCAAATGCCTGGAGACATCTCTCAAGACTTGAATGATCTGATTGAGAAGCAGCACCGAGCAATCCAAATCATACTTTGTATTATCAAAGAGCTGGTTACTCGTCGTCTGATGGTACATCGGAAGCAATTTGATACGTTTGCAGTGGAAATATTACCGTTTCTATTAAATCATTGGGACGTATTACTGCACTCCATTGGCGATCAATCCGTACTACAGTTCATTCTCAAGCTCACGAAAACGAGTACGAAATTAATAGCACTCATTCTTACGAACGCATTTCGTGCTTTGGCCACCCAGCACTTTGAATTGGTGAATGCGATTCTGGGGAAAGTCTGTCAGTACATTGCAAGCCTGCACGCTCAATTTCCTTCCGGTCATAATCAAACAGCGGTGACAATAGAGGTCGGAAAATGCATATATCAAATGTCAAAGTTGCTGATGAAGATTCAAGCATCCTATCCGATGGAATGTCGTGAGTATCTGCAGGTTTTCCTCCGACTTTTTTGGGAAATCCTAGAAGCCAATGTTAATACCGATACTAAAAGCGGTATTGTTTCCGTCCAATTCTTCACAAACGTATTCAATTGTGAGCTGTATAAATCAAAGCGCGGCTCAGAAACGTCCAAAGTGATGCATAAAGTCATGAGTGCCAACGGTCAAGTAGAACTTTGTGATGAAATGATTGCTCAGGCTCAATATGCCATATCGCAGTTCTTCGACATGCCGTCACATTCGTCGAATGCTTGCCGAGTTGTGGCTTTACTGCAGCGAGTTGTTCTACAATTACTGAGACATTCAACAAGCGACTTGGAAGCATGGAGTGAAGATCCTGAGTCTTTCTTTCACATCTCAAAAAGCCTAACTGCCGAAGAATCCATTCGTGTCACTGCTGAAAATCTCTTTCTGACCATGCTTCAGCAATACCCAACAATTTGCATCACAGAATTCCAGAAACTGATTGTTCAAGTCCCCGAAAAATTCCAGTTGATCTTGAACACCCAACCAAATTCTTCATCGGAACTCTCTGATATCATCTTGGAGTTGGATTCCATTTTTCTTGCATTGGGACTTGGAAGCTATATTTTGTATCAGCAAATCGATTTCAATCGACTCTACGTAGCAATCTTTTATCCGCTTTTCACGACATCAGATGCATACCACATTGGGTCTTTGGCGTGCAGCGGTAGAATCCTTCCGGTGATATTTCATCGTTCCATTTGGCTCGTCGGTCGCTGGCTTGGACAGCTTGCTCCATCGCACTGGCCAATTCTTTATGAAAGTGCGTTAAAAAACGCATTTGGGAACGAGGAGATCGCATCGAGATCAAATTCGGAAGATATCGTACTGAAACTTCAAACTATTTCTCTTATCGAGTGTATGGTCGCCGATTGGAGTGCTGAGGTGGATCAGCTGAAGCAATATTTGCCGATGATTCTGCATGGTTTGTATTCGTTCCTAATGACCACCAGTACTCTAGAAAGCAAACAGATGATTTTTTGCACCTTGGAAACGATAGCCAAGACATTGGGACCTTCGATCATCGTATGTCTTCCCCAATTGTGCACGCCATTAACGACTCTATGGTCGCGTTCGAGTGACGATAGCAATTTGATCCGAGGCAAAATTCTGAGCTTCCTGAAACAGATTCTGATTAGTGTCAATGAGCTTCTCAATGATGCCCCAAATTGTGAGCTGGATGCTATCGAAAAATCGCTGCTTCCGTTACAAGAAATGTGCTTTCAAGGTGTAAAATCGGCCATGGATACGAAAGCAACCGATTCTTACTTACTAGAAAAAGGGCTTGAATTGTGGTACCAGCTCATTCTGTCCATGAAAGAATATTCTGATCCGCTTGAAGCGATCTTTCCACACGCACTCGACATTTTACAACGCAATTACGAGCACGGTCTGATCTTGGTCAAAATCATTGAGAAATATCTCACGCTGAACGGCACTGAGAGATTTTGGGACGTCTATCATGCTCCCATATTAAATCTTTGCATCACACCAATGATCAATAATGTGAATAGCCAAGTCTCTATCGCACTTGCCCATTTGTTGGAACAAACGATGGAGCATTTACACAATAGAGGCGCTATGACTCTCTCGCTTTGCAACGAACTGATAGAACCCACTCGACGATTACTCGCCTGCTGTGTGAAATACAGCGAGAATCACGTGGAAAGGGAGCCGGAGTCTGTTATCATCTCATACCTCCACGTGTTTGCATTTTTGGTTTTATTCCTGCAGCAATTCGACTGGGTGTATGTGAGTGTCTTGAAAACTAATTCTCTAGTTTTGGATCAGCTCGTGGACTTGATGTTGAGTAAATTTCCCAACAGCCATACGCAATCTATAAACACGAATTCATCATCTGTTTGGTATCCTTGCGAGCTTCGAAGAAAGCTATGGGCGTCGGCTTTGGTTGCTCTATTGGTATGGAGCAGACCGGTTTGTAAGGATCGTGTTGAAAAAATTGAGCGGATAGCGAATCAAGTAATAAAGGAGATGCAATCGAGGCATTCCGAGGATCCTTCACATCAACAAATTAGACAAGTACGGGGCACCAAATGGGAAAAAATAGCCCAAGTAGACCTAAGAGATTTTCTGGATCGGAATGTACAGTCTCTACGAAATCGACGAGAACGTAGCTGAAGTCAAGTACCCCGTCAAAAATCGAATGGAAGACGCGCGAGTCACGACACGACATATCACGCTGATGGCTTAATAACGTGCTATCTGGTTGTGTGTGAGGCTAATTGACTCATTTATCAAGGACACCTCCATCGAGCACCCCCATGTAATCCACACTTTTATACATTGTGGAAGAGTACGATACGAACTACAGATATGAGCATTTCAGATTCTTGAGTTGTTTACCTGGTGTTTATGGCTTGCTTGAATGCTTATAAAAGCTGCACAACAATCAAAGCAGAATTGCTAAGTACTTAAAGCACCGAATGAGTGGCAAAGCATGGTTTATCTGATGCGCTTTGCTCATTAGATCTATGATATGATTAAAAAAAATTACCAAGGCGTCAAGTAGACGAGTATGCGACAGGTTTTCCAATTTCCGAAATCGAAGGCAAGACCGTGTTGCATCCCTTTCTCTGTTATCCCAGATGTAGTCTCTATTGAATGACTTTAGATGTGAAGTGTTTAATCAAATGAGCAACACCACTTATAGCTACATCTGGGAAGCCTTAAACCGATCGTTTGTGCAAACCAATTTTCCAAATAGATATAAGTTTCAGCAGTGTCTGCTCTTCATGGATTGCATTCTTCCATGACCCTTCTTCTGATGACTTTTTGCATTTTTATATGCTGATAGTGCTTCCGGAGCTGTATTTGCTTCATCATACTCGATTCGGTGCCCTTGACGGTCGCAACTCTTTCATGATGAGTGAACGATTGAGTTTGATGTTTTGTAAAGCGTCATAGTAGCTAGAAATTCGCCGTGAGGGAGCGCATCATGCCCTACTGGTCTCGATGATGCACATCTGACAGATGCATCATATCTCTCACTGCCTGCTCTTGAGTAAAAAAGAGCATCTCGGTATCGATTCGTTCACAATTGGAATGCATCACTATTGTTGTATCCCGATAATAGTCGAAATCGAAATCTTATTGTTCAATATCGTTCGCGCAGGCGACTTCACATCAAGATATCGCGTCCCTGGATTCTAAAATAAGTGATGTGAGTTACCTCTACAAGCTTTCAATCCATGTTCTGCTCGCGTAATCGCTTACCTCGTCGGAATAACTGAGTACCAAACCCTGGAGAAATTTCTATCTCAAGAATATTGGTGTTTCATTTTGCCTATATGAGCACAACCGATTGCACCAAGCACTCGCAATGTCAACATTATATATATGTGTCCAAAACACTGCTAAGCCGATATTTTGTCCAGATGCGCTGCTCACGGCAATCAATCGCGATATAGGCTCCAACTTTACATAGATCGGCTCAATCTTCCTATTCTGACATGCATATGGGTAAGCTTGGATCTGGAACTTCTCCAATTTTGCTTCTTCGGTCTTCGTGCTAGCTCAAATTTGCTGTCAACATACGGATTGATTATTTGATGTCACATCCCAGCCTGTATGCATATGTATTCGAATATATGATTAATATGCTTACCAACGTCGTTTGTACGAAAGTACTAGATCTTATAACCAAGCAATTGTATCCGAGATTACCGGAGACTTGTGGTCATGAAGAAAACCAGCACACAAACTTGTGTCATTTCCGCACAATACTTGCGTTTTTGCGCTTTACCGGTGAATTGTCTTCACAGTTTTTCGTATAACAATACTTTAGGGATCTTGTGCGAAACATCCTGATCGATACGAAGGATGGCGATGGAGTAGAAAGACCTCTTAGCTAGAATCCATTACATCATGTAAAAAATGAACTAGCAAATTTCACGAGCAGCACAACGGATAAAATCAGCTGGAAATATCTCGTATCAAAGTTTGCGCCAATGTCTTCCACGTGATCCATCTGCATCGCCTCTAATTCGAATCGAAATATGGTAACAGGATTAATTCGAAAAGCTTACTACGATTGTAGTTCCTTAGGCCGTATATTACACAATTGGCAAGCTTCTAGCGTTGTGCAAATGAGTAATTTACGCAATACTGATTGTATATTGAAGTGCGAAATACATATCAGCGGATTGTGCATACATGCTTCTTGGACTTGATGAGCCCATCAATCGAAATATGGTAACACGAGCACACGGTATAAAGCCCACTTTTTGCTTGTGATTTCTGGTTTACTTGGCTCAGGCTGATATAGGACTCATCGCTGTATCATTGTACCAGTACATTATCTCTGCGCTGTCAATATGACGATATTTCAAGACTTGTACCAACAAGTTGATACAACCACTCGCGATCATACAATGTAGTCGACGAGCAGCTAGATGCATTCTATTGGCATGGAAGAAGAAGCTAGCGATCGCAATCCAATAAATCTCGGTCATTTCACTACTGCGCGAAAGAAAATGAGAAAGAGATGGAAGAATCTACTACTGTAATATTTCCGAGTTAAGATGCGAACGTATATTCCTTAGGACTAAAAAAGCGATGGAGATGTAATGTATGTGCAGATGTTGGAGCCACAAGTGAAGATGTCCCCAACTATCATCATCGAAGAATAGCTACCTGCCACAAAAGCTAAAGTTTCTGTGGTAGATGAGCTTCTCGTATGGAAGATAAGGGATGAGACTGGATGCACTGCAACAGGAGGTTACGGGAAAAATCGAAAAAAGGTCAAGACTTGCGCGGACGTTGATTCGCAATTTTTTGGCTCTTGGCGGAAGCAGCAAATCAACAACCGATTGTGAATACAGTTTAGGAAACTCGAAGACCAGCAAAATAATATTCTGCCATTTTTGACCCTATCAACGTATACGCAAGCGGCTGTGATGGAAGTAATCTAGCCATGCAGATAAGGCTGGAACAAATTCAAATTCAATTGTATTCGAGACTAAAAGTTTGAGTCAATAGGTAGTCAGAGTTCTACAGTAGAAAACAAGCCGTATGCAAATTCGTTCTTTGTAGGTTACCCAGAAATTGTACATTTATTAAGAAAACGAAGCAGTGGGACAACAGCTAATCAATGACACAGATGGCGTCACGCTGATATGATATCAGGAAAGCTAAGGTTCCCTATGTCATTGCTTGCAGAATTTTATTCACAAATAGGGCCTTTATCGAGCGTCAACGAGCTTGACCGCAGTGAGAATTGTTACTTTACGACAAATAGGCACTGACTTCATATTTCCAAGGCTTCTTTACTTTAAACCTTGTGAAATTCCCACAACAAATTCGTCGAAGACCTTTAAACTTGAAGCATAATCGTCTTCGAGGTGATTGCACACACATAGCTAGCTACTCCAAAGCAAAGTAAAGCAAAACAGACCTTCAGTACATTACCTCAATTAAATGCGTTCAAATTTCACAACAGATTCGTAAATGTCATTGTTTATGGGAATGACAATTTTTTGTTACGTTGCCAACACTCTGCGATTGCTAATATACCTCTAGCAATCAAAATGACGCAACGCCTCGATTTCTAGTTCCATAACCTTATCCAAGGTTTTCTATGAGAGCTTTTGTAGCTGATTGATTTCCCCCTAAAGTGCTCGGCCCGTTGCAGGAAATGATTTCTTCATAATGTCGCTTACAATGCGCGTGGGATTAGGAAAAGTGAGCCGATGCTTTATTATCAACATCCTACCTGCGCTATCCAGTCCATCTGTGCAATGAGCGGGGATTGCGAAATCCGCTGATGTTTCTTCCTTCGTTACAAGTTTGCATCAAGTGTAATGTGCTACGACGACAACATTGTAGACAGTGTCTCGAACCCTTCCGACTGGCACTGCAAATAATGCAAGTAGTTTAATGCTCCATTTCCTTTTACTTCTCCTATGTTACCCAGGCTTTGCAACACGATATGAAAGGTGATAAACTCTCAGAATGTGACAGTGCTTCAGACATGTAATTGATATAAGATTTGCAATTGAACGTGCGTTGGGTAACTTATTCGTTGGCACATATATGATCAGGATCGCATCTGTGTAAAACTAGTCGACCCATTAAATGCCGAACTGGACGACTGACCAAAAGGTGAAGCTGCAGAAGCACCAAACCCGTTGCCAAAGCCTGTACCTGCCCCTTGCGAGGATGCAATGCTGCCAAAGCCAGTGCCAACAGAGCGAAAGGAGCCGAAGCCGGAACCAGTTGTCGTAGATGGCTTGGTAGTACTCGAAGCAAAACCGCCAAATTCACTCCCGCTTCGTTGCTGAAGAGTGTTCGTCCCTCCGAACACTGCCGTCGTTCCACCAAAGGAAGCAGCCGAGTTTCCTAATGTGGAGGAGGCTCCAAATACTGGCACTGCTGTATTTCTCGATGTCGATTCTGAGCCGAACACTGATCCCGACTGTGGGGTGAGTTGAGTCAAAGATTGCTTACCATACTTCTTTTCGAGTAAACCGAATAGCTCCGTCTCACGCCCACTATATTTGGCTAAAGTCGTGTCGACGTCCTTTAGTTTTCCGGGATTATACTTTTGATAGAACTGAACAAGTCTTTCGCGATGACTGCTAGTCGTTCCTCCAAATGGTTTACTTATGGCCATTGGCTGAGAGGGTTTACTGAAGGTAGATCCAGGTTCCGATGTCCCAAAATTCGCCATGCTGCTAGTGTTTGGTCTTGTATTTGACGAGTTTCCGAATGACGTCAGAAAAGCAGTGCCGGGAGCACCAGCTGTACTGGAATTCGTTGATGGTGATGCTTGTATCGGGAAAAAAGTGCTTGTGTTGCCAAATGGGCTCGAATTTGTCGAGTGCCGCAAAGGGGCTACCGTATTCGGCACGGATTCCACTTGAACTTTATACTTATTACTAAGGCTTCTGAACAATTCATCTTCTCTTCCTTTGTACTTGTTCAGTGTCTTGTCAACATCAGCCAACTTTGACGGATTGTGTTTTTCATAAAACTTGACTAACCGTGCTCGTACTTGTGGATCGATTCTTGTTGTAAACGCTTCAGTTTGTGCGTTGGGCTTAGCTATAGAGCTTGGTATCTCTTTAGCAACGACATGTACTGGATTGTTTGCTCCTGTCGTGGTCGTTGTCTTGCTCATGGCATTGACTTGCCATGCAGAGACGTCACCACTTGATGTAGGTACTTTGTTTGGGATCACACCGCTTTCGATAAACTCCTTGACCAACGTCTTCACATTCTGTCGAGTTGCAAGTCCGTAGGTCACGAACAAACTCTCCAAAAGCTCACTTTCGCGACCTCGATACTCACTCAGCTGTCTCGCAACATTTGCTACTTTTTCGCCATCGATTTTAGTGTAAAACGCTTCCAGTCGTTGACCAAAACCGATCGATGGCGCAACGGTAATTCTGTTCACACCTCCGACAATCGGTGCTAGTCGTATTGAGTCATTTGAATTATTTTTGCTCTTTGCGGAAACATCAGATGAGGTACAGGAGTCGCCTTTCCTGATATTTCGATGCATTGTTGATTCCAAGGGTGATGATTGATCATCTGAGTGAATACTTTTTGTGTGCGTATTGTGAGCTTGTTGCGTACCAGCAACACTGACGGATTTCTTAGCATTTTCTGGGTTAATTTTACCAAATTCGATTTGTCTTGGAGTCGGGACTGGAGATGGGATCGTGATTCGTGCACTTGACATAAGCTTACTGACAATTTGATCGGGATCTTTCCGGATTATTGCAGAAGAGATACTCTTCTTTCGCATAACGACAGTAGGGCCCAACATCCGACAATTTATGCCACCGTTGCACAGCTTTGCAAATCGCTCATGCATTGCTGCAGTAGAACGCTCTGCCTCAGCTAGCCGTCTCACCATCTCTTTCGTACTTTCTGCTTTATCGCTAAAGACATTCCCAATCGGAAGTGTGATTTCGGGAATGTGTTGGTCTTGAACATGCAATGCTTCTATCGCGAGTGATAAGTCGCACACTTTGTTGTACTCTGTCTTTGACTTCTCGTAAGTCTGTTTCAACACGCGAAACAAGTTCTCCGCACGAAACGACGAAATAATCTGGTCATTGTTAGTTGCTTCCTCTAACAAAGTGAGATGCTGCTCCAAGTCATGACAGCATCTATTGATTTCAGCAATTCTTGCTTTCAGTTTCCTTCGCATCTCTGAAGATTCCATATCTAACGGCTGCTCATTCATCAATTGCTTCCATTGGACATTCTGCAGACCCTGGAATAGCTCATAGCCAAACGCGATTTGTTCATGAACTTCACTATCGCTCCCAATCACATAGAGAGTGTCATTTTCAATTTTTTGACGATTTTCATCGAGCGTACTGACGTCACGACACAAAGTAATTATATTCTGCTTCAATTGCCTCACTTCAATAAGAGGCTTTGCCTGAGCAGCGGAATTTTGCCTTGCTACATGCTCAGCGTTCTTCGTGGACCGCTGGACAGATGTCTCAAAGTTGTTGACAAGCTGTGCCATGTACTGCATTATATCGGATTCTGTCTCACTTGGAGCTCCAGAATGCGCCCATTTCACATTGCTGAGCTTCATATCCTGTGCTGTTGACTTTGAAATGACGATAAATGGAGATGGATCCTGGGAGGAATCTTGTGAAATTGCGGAATTTGAATGTTGCGCGGCATATGCATCATTCTTCACCTTATAAGGCACTTGAGTCTTTGCTGAAGCATTGGGCGGATACATCAGCGTCAGAGCTTTAGGCTGTAAAGGTTTCGGCTTGACTGAGGTATCTGGTGGATAAGCGGATACAGCGAGCGCAGGAATGGTTGTAGTCCTAGATGAAGCAGACTTCGAAGCTTGTAATAATGGAGGCTTGGCTTTCGTCGAGGTATCTGGTGGATAAGCGGATGCAGCGAGCGCAGGAATGGTTGTAGTCTTGAATGAAGCAGACTTCGAAGCTAGTAATAATGGAGGCTTGGCTTTCGTCGAGGTATCTGGTGGATAGGCGGAGGAAGAGGTTGTTGGTAAATGGGAAGTCGGCATATTTGCTTGCGACGCTGGAGATGTATCCAAATGGTTTGTCGAGGTCGACGACTTTGACGATACGAATTCTCCTTTTATCGACACTTTCAACGCGCAGTTAGAGGCTGTCCCTAAGTTGGAAGTCGACAGCAGAGACGGTTGAGCCTTTGAAGAGGTATCTGGAGGATACATGGTGGGCGACACTTTCACCTGTGAAGAATCAACGTTGATGGAGGCACAAGAGGGGGCAAGGATGAAGTTTTTCGATAGGTTGTCAGCCGGGAGCCGAGGCACTTGAGCCTTAGCTGAGGTGTCTGGAGGGTACATTGCTGCCGATAATTTCGGCTTTGGAGCCTCTTCCTCTGTCGAGGTACTCGGTGCATGTGTAACGATAGGAACTGCCGTGTCACATGATGCAAGTTCCTCATTGATGGAAAAGCACACTGAAGAGAGATACTTTTCATGCGGTGAGGTTACTTTGCCACATGGTCGAAGGCTCGCGACCGGGCTAGTCCCTGCTATTGGAGTGCTTACATCAGTAATTGTGCAAAATCCCGGTGACTTTTGACAGTCGTCGTCCTCACTATCTTCATCCTCGCTATCTTCTGCAAAGAGCCAGTTGGTATACCAGTTCACAAAGATGTCTTCCGGTAGTATACCATCCACGAGCAAGGGTTTCAACAATGGAAGATGAACTTCTTCACAATATGTAGATCCAAGCGCTTTAAAAAGTTGACTGAAGTCTTCTGAATGGATGGCGCCCAATTCCGAAACTGTAGCTTGGAAAGCGTCCCGTGCTGCCTTTCCCGCCTCAGCACGTTCTGCTTCTTCATCAGCGCTTTCATCTTCTTCAGCGAATTCATTATCACCATCTTGACCATAGGACTCCGATTGCGTGGACGGATTGTTTACCTTTGCAGAATCTTTTAGCTGTTTAGCTGCGACATTGGTACTGGGTGTTGCAGTGAGCCCACTAAAATCGAAACCAATGTTCTGATCCGCCAGTGTTGCTATCGATTTTATAGAAGTTGAAGATAATCCAAACTTATATGGAGCTGCTGAATCTTTTGTTTCAAATTTAAAACCTGAGCACGAGCTGTCTGCACGCGTCACCTGAGATTGGTTTGGATTCGGTATTGTACACGCTACGCATCGAAGTGCCTCGGAGTTGTCATTTTGTACTGAGCAGCTCGCGCATCTCCAACTTCCTTCTCTAGGCATAAATTGCGAGAGAGGATTCTTGCTTATTGGAACGTCAGTCGTATCAGAAGGTTTTATTTGTTCTTCTTGGAGTGACATTTGATTTATTGCGTGGGAGCTGTACCACGCTAAGAACTCTTTTTTCTTGATGCAACCAGATTCACGAAATTGTTGTTGTATTGCTTCAGCCGACAACCGTGTGGTCTTGCAAGATGCATTTAGCAAATTAACAAATTCGCCAGTTCGTGCAAAGGGAATTTCTTCAGTATCATTGACGTCAATTTCCTTGAATACTTGTAGTGCATGCGTACAGTCCTTTTCAGCGGCCTCGTCTATATCACTCGGCTGAGATTGTGCTTGACGTTTAGAAACATCAATCTTGCCAGTTCGTATTCCTTGTTGCTTTAATAACTTCTTGTCTGGTTTGATCAAAAAACCAATTTCTTCCCCAAAACTGAGATCGACTAGTGCAAAACTGACTAGTAGACCTGATGTCGTGACGCTTGAAAGAATGGGGCATGGTGGATAGAGACCTCGGTCTAAGTTAACTGATTTGCTAGAATTAAGAACGAGCTGTAGCCCGACTGGTAACGACTCATCATCATTCACATCCATCGGTAAACGTGCTTGATACTTCTCTTGTGGTTTCCAAACTTCCCAATCATTTGAGTCTGGATCAGCGACAAGAAGCTCGATATCGGCGCTGAGTGAGCATCCGACGAAGAACATTCGCCTATCCGAATAATAGGTAAGATCACTTAAGCAATGTCAGGAGAGTGATAACTTGCCATTCCTCGAGAAAACACGAGTAGTATTGATGTTTGCGACAATCCATTGCTTCTGTGAAGGCAACGACTTCGTCTAGTGCAATTATTCTTCTGTGTTCGTACAGAAACGCTTGCACTACTTCTTCTTCTTGTGTAGTATTCAAGGCTTTGTATCCCAAAAACATAAGCTCCTTTTCGGCCCAGTTGATGTGATGAACTATGTATCACATATCCCTTATAGAAATACACTTTGAAGTTTTGGCAACGTACCAATAAAATTACCAATTTCAGTGTCGAGAGACTCGGGAGGGGCAATATGTTCTGAATTGGTGGAAATAGACGAGCGATCATATATCCATACATTTCCATCATTGCTACCAAGTGCAATTTGCTTCCCGCATGGACTCCAACATGCTACAGCAGCAACACATGAGAGATTGTAGCGGCAATAATTACATTCTAGAGCCCACCAGAAGTTGCCGAGATGGAGTCAATGACATCTTTACCACCGTCCAAACGATACAAAAAAGTTTCATTTCCGCTCGTGACTGCTAATAATTCCATCTGCTCGTCATTTTGACAGTTCCAAGGACGCCATGCCATCTCCAATAAAGTATTCCCAAAGTGTGCGAGGAAAAATGTTGCTTCTGATTTCTTCGTCTGTAAAATGGCTGTCTCGTAAAAGTAAACATTCTGATTGCAAGCAACGGCTAAGATTTGCTCATTATGCGAAAGCGATATGTAATACGGAGAAGAGGGTAGAGCAATTTCAAAACAATATGCAGATTTTGTGCGATCATCCTCTTTCTCTGTCAGCGTAGGAAGCGCTACATGCGTGACATTCAGTCCGTGATCCAATGCTTCATCTCGCGCTTTGAGATACTTTTGACACAGATTCTCAGTGATTCTATACTCACACACCATAAAGCCTACAAATATATGGTTAGAATTTGCTCCGATCAGACGTATGGACTTGCCATTTCGAGAGCAAATGTAGCTCAATCCAGATCGATTTCCATGCTGGAAAAGCTGTACGTTTACGCAGTTGTTGAATTCTAGAACTTTCTCAACAAACTGGGAATCAAAGTCCAGACTAATGCGTCCTGTGTCCAACATCCGCACATGTTCCACATCACGGTCCATTCTTGATCTGCGTTTTTCCAAAAATACCGACTAAACCAGTTTGTTGTGGACCTGTGAGATTACAGTACTAGCCAATCATCGCTTATGAGTTTCCTCTAACAGGATGATTCACTTAACATATACCGTATGCAACTCGATCCTTTTTGATTGGCCAAACTACTATGAAATACCTCTACAAATTGATTATCATAGCCTCCAGTATATTTGTGTACAAAGCAAAAGCAGCACATGACAATATCACTTTATACCGGACGCAGGATTTTTGAAGAATGCTATAATGCATCAAGTAGCGTCAAAAGCAATTTTGAATATACATGGCTTTAAAAAGGGCTTTGCAATTTTTGAAATAATTGCAGAATATGGGGAGAAGCTTTCTTTGAAAATGGCAGGAGCTTAACAAAATTAATATTTTTACGAAGGTCGATCCGCTATCACTCATCTTTTTGTTCAAAAAATCCAGTGCAAATCCTAGCAATATTGAAAAGAGGGATACTGGCTGCTATAGCGACAGCGAAACAAGGGCTGATAATGAAGTTGAGTTAAAGCGCATCCAAAAGCCTGTACGATACATTGGCAATACAGAAAGAAGCCAAGGACAGCAGATTGACCTTACTTCTTCATTCTTCAAAAACACACGATTATCGGAAAACTGGTAAAATTTTTCGACATGATGCGCCAATCTTCACTGCGAGCGTGACGTCTCAGAAAATGAAAATCATCAGTGCTGCGGTAACAGCACTGAATTGCTGAATCCGAACGAGAAGTACAATGCAAGTACAGAAACTGATCAGTAATACAATGGAATCAGCCAATGCTTAAATACCTCCCTAAGAATGATAGCGACAAGCAAACTCACATTGAGATTCACGCGCTGACACAGTACGATTTTTTAGGTTTTGCGCAATATCGAATGTCGTCTAGGTGGCATTATGAGTGATCTCAGGTGATCAAAGACCGGCGCGGCCGATTCTTGCTAAGAGTCGAATGATACTGCCGGACTAGTAAGAAGAGCAACACCGTATTACAACGGTAATGAAAGAGACAAAAGTAATCAACCACATGCGGAGTCGCTCCTCTCCCGGGTTTGAATGATAAGGTAGCTGCATCGAAGCATCAAGTCGATGCCGCTTGCCAGTGTATTATGATCGCGTTTGATTCGGCTGACAGAGGCATCTTGCCGCGACCACAACGTTCGTCGGCGATCATCTTCCTTAACAAAAAAATAAAAGAATTGATCTGGCTATTTAGAGCGCCATAATTCTTTATGTCAATCTGCGCGTACATTCAGATTTCGAGCGCATCGATTGCAGTGCTTTTGTAACAAAAGTGGCCTACCAAGAGAAGAAACGTTTGTGCGAGAACTTTCGATGGATTTTCTTACTCAGGACCTGTCAAACATACAAGACTTGATGTCGATCCTGGAGATAAAACATACGCGACTCTCTCGGATTTCAAGAAACAAGCTGGTAAAGGAGACAATTGGCATCTATACTTCGCATCGTAAAACGAAAGTACATCGTAGAATTTTTTTTTTAGCCACTAGGCTGGCCTTCGACACCGTGAACAAAAAAAATAGCGATGATTCAGGAAGATAGAACTCAGTACAGTACACCGCACCGTGTGGTTGACAAAAACATCTTTTCTCTAAGATTTGAGTAAGCCCTCAAGCTGAGATGAAGGACATGGGATTTGAAATGATGGCATGGCTGCTACAAATGTACTTTATTTAGGGGCGATTCGACACTGCTCCCGAAGTACCGAGTAAATTCCAACGCAACTCGAACATATCAAGTGCACTGGGATGGATCTAGTACGAAGCTTGGGAATTAAGCAAATTAACCATACTCTCTTTCAGTCAGACCATGTCGTGTACTCGCATTACCAATTCGACGTTACTGAGTCCCTAAGGCTTGATCATGTATCGGAATATTCCATTTAGCGAGAAAGCGACTAGTTTTGATCACTTCCCAGTGTTACAAAACAATAATGCCCCTCTTATGTTTCGATTAATTCCGGTGGAGCAGTACGATCTTGCTAGAATGTCTGACACAAGTCTTGCATTGGACGTCATAATTCAAGAAATACTGTCATTCAAGAAATACCGCCTCCGGAACCAGATAAACAACGGAACTTTGAACACATATTCGAAAAAGCGCATCTACTGGCATTCAGTTGGAATACAAATTATCGCTAAACTCTCCATAGAGATGTCAAATCCACTTCAATAGGTCCGATGCATACCTATTATGGTCAACCTTCTTGGAATGAAAGACATAGAGACCTAGAGACGTCACTTATGTTTACCCACATATCACCATTACATTCATAATTTAAGGAGCTGCTATCCGGACCCCCCCTCTCCTCACATATGTTCCAGTCCACTGCTATATGTACACCCCCCGTTAATAGCCAATTAAAAGTCTGGAATACTTCCTCGCGTCGCAAAACTGTCCGGACGTGTAAATACTTGCTCACCTCTGTTCAAGTAGCAAGCTCGAGACCATGAACGAATAACAACAAAAAAGCAGCATTTTGAAAGAAAACACTAGTCGTTTCGGTGAAGTCATAATCTTTCTCTTCCTATCTTTTCTGTACTAATTCAGCTTTTTTGCTGAATCTGAAGCGTTTGATGTCGCAAAAATGATCTTTTGTCTTATTTCAGAAGCGATCAATTTCCTCCAGCTAAAAGAGCAGTGGTGTAGCATCCATATAATCGTGAGCACACATAAGCTCAATGAAAATGTGACTAATCATAACAGAGGTGGCTTCATAAACAAAAAAGCCTATGTCACAGCAAGCCAAGTCGTCTAATGCAGTAGCGAACATCATTCATTCATTTAAGCGGCAATATTACAAATACAAGAACGGACGCATCAAAAGTAGCTTGAATATTTTTTCAAAAAATGTTTCTTTTAGCGAAAAGTCGAAGAATCTGTCTGAACGACTCGACTGGTATACAATCAAAAGAATTAAATCAACCTGTATAGCACAGGAGCATGTACCAAATCCAGCAACTAGGAGAGATGTACCACGTCAAAGTATTGTTTCAATCAAAAAGCCTTCAGCCTAGCCGAGAAAGAAAATTTGTCTCAGACTCCTCGAAGCAGACATACTGATCAATCACTTCAGATTGTGGCTGTATAAGAACATGATCTTGGTTAAGATGCCATCTAAAAATCGGAGACGAGTGCAAGCATGGTGTATGATGCTGTGAGGAAGCCTTCATGATTGATAAAAACATTCAGCACTGCTGGATGGCTTGTACAGTGCCAAGAGTATGTGAAGAGCAGCACATGACGGCCTATCGAGGTGTTTCTCCTATCCTGCATTAAAGATTGCTCGAGTTATTATACACTCGAATGACAATGATTAGAAAGAGTAGGAGGTGTTGTATCCTTAAAGTGATAAGTGTCGTGTACAAGTTACGGTCATTGTCAAAAGTGTGTGAGAAGGCGCTGTTGGAATTGGCCATCTGGGCGACTATTCGTGTAATTTGTGACAGATGGCGCCGACTGACGGATGTGTCACTTTTGCATGGATTATGAGTGCGGCTGTGTAACGCCGGAAGGAGGAAGCAGAGGAAGATAATTGTTGGCGGAGCTGTATTTTATACCTGGTTCATGAGAGTGAAGTGTAGAAGCGATCAATAACTAGTAGTGCATACGAGTTGAACAAACTAGATCAGTATTGAATTAAGGAATCCTGGTTCACCTATCTGATTGGCTAATCCAGTTCTCCAACTATGTAGAGCTATGCATGCATGTACAACGGAGGTTGTTACATCCCCCCGGAATTGACATCTCGTTGTCGCTTCTTGAAATCGGCGATGAGAACATTCCAATGAGAAATATGACGAATATCTTGTGCCGCTCCCATATAGCTTCGTGCTCGAGTAATCAATGCCACTTCACGAGCCATTCAGGTTTACGCTTAAATTGACGCTTCTGAAAATGCTGTTCTATGATGTGCATCGTGTCGCCACTGTCCTCTTCGAAATAGGTTGGGATGATTTCGAAATCGGACGAGTTTGAAATCGCGGTAGATTTCCCACATAGTGACTCAGCACATCAATATCGAAAGTAGAGTTCAATCGACTCATACTCCGAGGAAGCTTCAATTGCGCAACATTCGAGTCGACCATTTTTACAATTTGAAATGGTACAACTTTGCAAGAAGCTATTTTGGCGCGTTTTCCATCAATGCCTTGTGTCAAATGTTTCGCAGGTATGCAACGAGTATCCAACATGATCAAATCTCCAATTTTGTAAGTAATATCGGTGCGTTTTCTGTCGTAGCACTTCTTTTGACGATCCTGAGCTTGAAGTAAATGTTTCGTGGTTAGATCAATGATTTCTTGACGACGGCTTTGGAAATGTTTTGCACACTCAGCGATTGCACGTTGCACCTGAGTTGTGACGCAAGGAGTACTTAGCGAATTCAACGGATTGCGTTCTTTGCGACCAGTATCAATTCGAAAGGTGACATACCAGTTGATGCACTGACTAGCGTGGAATGAGTATATTTAATTGTCCCTAAATAATCGGACCAATCACGTCCATGATACGAAATCATACAGCATAGAGAGTCTTCCAAAATCAGATTTTGACGGTCTGTTTGTCCGTCGGCTTGTGACCGATATGAAGTTGTCATATGCAGAAGAATTCCCATCAGCTTGGCAAGAGAGGATTAAAACTTCAAAACAAACTTGGAATCTCGATCTCTGATTATAATCGATGGTAGAACATGATGATAAACGACACAATCAAAGAAATGACACGCTGTAATATGGGCATCATCATTGCGATTGCACGCTCTATATTTTGACCGTTTGGAAAGTTTGTCGACAACTGTCATGATAGCATCGAATCTGTTTGATTTTGGTAATCCCGTAATGAAATCCATAGAGATAACTGACCAGAATTTTTCCGGAATTGGGAACAGAATCATTTATCCATTCTTGCGAGCGTTCCTGTATTTCCAGCAAGGGCATGTTTCACAACTCCGTACGTAATATCGAACGTCTTGATTAATTGTAGGCCAACGGTACCATTGAGCGATGCGTAAAAATGTTCGTTGAGCACCAGGATGTGCGGCAATGTTGGAGTAATGAAAGCATGCGATGATTGAAGTTAGCAGATAATTATCTTTTCTGTTCGGTACACACACACGCATCATCATTTGTGACTTGAATTAAAGCAAAATATATCCATTGGCAAATTCCTTGTAAACCGAATTGTACGAACCAAGCGAGCTCCAATTCTGAGATTCTTGTGTCACATTAACAGCCACGGATGAAGGCTCGGTTGCGCTTATAGAACGAGACGTACTTGATTTTTCAAGTATATTGCCATTAGTAAGCTTCAAATCATCAACATTAAAGTCGCTGATAGAATCCTCCCTCTCGAGTATATGAAAGTGTGAGGATGAACCTGTGCAATTATGAACATCGAACTGTTGATTAGACACGACACCGTTGGCAATTCGGAACCTTGACGTGATAAAGCATCGGCTACCACATTAAAATGAACTTGAAAGTGATGCAGCTTGAATGTAAACTGCGAAAAGAATGTCAAATATCGAGCCAGCTTTGGCGAAACTTTCGGACGATGAAGAAACCATTGCATGCCGTGGTGTCTGTGTAGATGTCAGCTTCACGACCATAAAGATAATGACGCCACTTTTCCAATGCAAGCTTGATTGCAAAAAGTTCCTTTTCATGTGTCGGCCAATTAAGATCATGAATCCTCCATCTTCTTGGAAAAGAATGCAATGGGATGATAGCAACCAGAATGAAGCTAAGAAAGAGCACCACCAATACGATATCCAGAGGGGTCCGTTGTCACAATGAAACTATATTAGGCTGAAAGCACCGTATCCCGTCTGCTTTGCGTAGTTAAGCAGCCTCAAGCTCGGGTAGTACTCGGGTGGGTGACCACCGGGGAAGTCCGAGTGCTGTCAACTCATTTTGACTTCAACGTCCTGAAGAGCGGCCTTGAGTTGCTCAAACGCATGAGTCTGGACATCCTTCCATTCCCAAACATGTTTGTTCTTGACTAGAGGGCCAAGTGGTAACGCTAGAGTTGCGTAGTCACGAATGAACCGACGATAGTAACCAGCCACACCAAAAAATTAATAGTTGTTTCTGATTTGTAAGAGTCGGCCATGTCGCAATAGCTTCTGTCTTTCGAGTATTCACTCTAGTTCCTGAGCCGAAATGGTATGACCAAAAAAATTCACTTCTGACTGGCCAAAACGACATTTGGACTGATGGCAGACTAACTTCTCACGCCGAAGAATTCCAAACAGAATTCGAAGAAGGTCAACATGTTCTTCCAGACTAGGGGGAACACAAAAACGTCATCTATATAGACAACAGTGAATTTGTATCTCGCAAAAAGTACTCGCATAAGACGAGACCAAAAATCAGGAATACCAGACAGTCCCATAGGAGCCACACACGACTGATAAGTTCTCGCATGTGTGCGAAAGGCGGTATAGTTGCGGCTTTTGAATGCGATCCGCGTTTGATGATAGCCTTCGGCCAGATCTAGAACTGAAAAGATGACACAACCACACATCTGATAAGAAAGTTCGTCGATGGGAGGAAGTGGTATCTTCGGAATAATCGTCTAAAAATTGACCTACCGGTAATCAATAAACCATCGAAGAGGTAGATGCGCATTGTCAGAGCGTACCCATTCGGATCGTGATATGTTTTGCTAAGTAATAGGATCCTTTTTAGATATATCATATATATTCGAAACGAGAGTCTGAAACTTCGATTCAACCTTTCCTGAGCTTTTCCGCAACAAACATGTCAAGTGCATCTTGTTGACCTTGGATAGGCGAAACGGGGCACAGTTGCTAGGTATAGAATCTGGTCTGATATAAAGATCAAAGCCAACACGACGTTCAGGTGGAAGTTCATCAGGAAGTGTCTCTGGAAAGACATATTTATACTACTTCAAGAGCGTAGTAATTGATCGAGGTACCGTATCACCCTCCGTCATCAAAGCGCAGACCTTTACGCGATAGACTTCATCGTATTCCCGATTCTTGACTTTGCGTTCAAATTTCACTGCAGCAATTTCCACATCAGTTTCACTACTTGTACCCGTACTAGTTTGTGTCGAAGGCAACCGCTGATGCGGAAATGAAATTACATGCAAACGCCAATCAAGCTGCGGTTGGCACTTGATAAACTACGGTTTGCCCAAGGTGACATCATGAGAAGAGCCCAACGGCCATTCCATGATTTGCAAATTGCGAAATTTAAAGCGATCAAATATGATAGTTGCAACACCCTTTTTGATGGAGCGAGTTTTTGTAGAAGTTTCATCAAATCTTGTAACTTGGGAACCACCAGAGTGTGGCATTTTTTTCACCAAGCCGGGACGGACGACATTACAGGTTGCACCGCTATCAAACATAATAGTGACAGGTGTTCCATCACAAGTTCCTTGTTTACGAATAAGTTCGTTCTCTGGATGCACCGGATCCTTCTATCTCGACAATATCCACTTCGTTCCCGAAACTTGTAATAGAAGGTAACGAGTACGTCGCTCTTGGAGACGTGGGAGCATTGAAGCTTACAGATGATTGTTCATGTCGAGTACCGTGAGATTGCTTCTTTTCATTCTTGAGCTTGTAACATTGCTCGATAACATGACCGGTTTCTTACAGTAGCAGCATTTCTCGACGAAGAAGTTGATGGTGAGGAGCGACGATGTTTTGGGTATCCTGAATCGATCTTCACTAGTTCTGGTATATTCTCCTGCGTGACCGGTGATGCAGATGGTGATGATGATAATGCTGATTAGAATTTGCACGTGATCGTTCCTGCGTGTATACTGGTGGACGGTAATTCGTCCCCCGGACACGATGAGATCGATCTTACTCCAACGCAATCTTCATGGCCTGTGAAGCCGTAGCACACCAGCGATATTGAACTTGTTCACGTATGGGACTTACTCGTCCTCGTGTAAAGTAAGTAATCCTATCCAAGTCGCTCATGTCCGTAACTTGCATTATAGCGTCACGGAAACGGAAAACGGGAAATATAGATTTCGAAGTTCGGATTGCTCTTCTGTTTGAGTGCGTATAATTGATCACGCAAGCATTCTTGCAGATCGGGAATACAAATTTATCATTTACTTGAACGATGAGGTCTTGCATGTCTTCGATAAATGGCTTCTTCAATTTGCACCAAGCTGCGGAATTTCCATTGAAATTGGCGGTCGTGATTGCAAAAATTCGAGCACTTTGATTGACATCGCGCCAGTCGATATTCTTTGCTTCGAAGTACTGAGCCAGTTGATCAAAGTACAGATTGATGGATTCGCCCATTTTACCATCAAATTGAGGTAAGCTGATCCCTTCACTTTTATTTCACGCTTGGTCATAGCTTCAAGGAATTGCTGCTGTTATTCGACCAATTCGATCAATGTTTTCGTGGTGTCGTCGGGGGACCATCCTTGGGAGTTCAATGACGTCATGATAACCCAAAAACAAAAAAAAGTCCGACCAAATAGAGCCAGAGCAAACGACAAACACTCGTCGAGCGGCTTTCCCAATGTCGTGACGCTAAACAGCGCGTAAGAAAAACTCCTTCCGGACGACCAACTACCAATGAGTTATGGGACCAGCAGCTGCTACCAGTTGTAACGCCGGCAGGATGAAGCACACGAAAATAATTGTTGGCGGAGCTGTATTTGATAAAAATGGAAAGTGAGATTTTTCATTAAAGAATTCTGGTTGACCCATCTGATTGGTTAATCCAGTTCTCCAGCTATATAGAACTATGCATGCATGTACAATAGAGGTTGTTACAGGCTGTTATTGATGTCACTTTAGTATGGTGTATACAGAACGATTGCGTATGAGAAAAGGAGTTGAAAAGATATTGGAGAGGTTGAAAGGTTGCTAGTTTACAATATGATAATCAGTATCAAATTTTCCTCTTGTGGTTAATCCGATTCCTTGTCTGCCAATAGGCAACATCATCACTTGAGTGACGAATCTGTTTCGAACAGATTCGTAACAAGAGGAAACTACGCGTCCGAACAGTCTCGCGACGCGAGGAAGTTTTCCAGGCTTTTTATTGTCTATTAGGGGATATACAAAGGGGGTGTACATATAGCAGTGGCCATGTTTTATATATTTTAATAGCCACCCCTCCCCTAAAATCAAATATGAGTCTATTATACCTTGTGATGTTTTGGTTCGTTTGTGTGTTGAGTTCGGCGTTACAGTTTTGGTAAAGGGAGATGCGTTGACAAAAATTCCGATAGACGTATAATCAAATTAATAAAATGCTATGACTGCTGAATCTTTTCGATCGTTGATTTACTGAATTGTTTGAAAGGGTGTAATGAATGGGGAAGTTTATCACAAAAATGAGAGTGACGGATAAAATTCTCTATAGCCTATACACTCCTAATTCCCACCTGCTCATACCTAGTTACTCATTTTCATTTTAAAGCTCCCAGCTGGACCAACATTTCCGCGCGGAATTCTAGGACAAGCGGGACATCGTCGGCGGAATCGCTGTGATTTCAGTAGCCTGAAGATAACCTGGTAAGAAGAAATCATACACGTATCGCTGTGGCTTACCTCAACGCCCATTTCTTGCACTTTTGCATTTCTTTTTCTATTGGTAATTGTCATGTCAGTTAGACAGTATCGAAGGGATCTTAATTCAAACCCGCATGCATGATGCTGTTGACTTACAACATCGCGCACTATAAAACAGCACGGTCGTTCAATGACGCCATAGCGAGGGACAGTCACCCGTGGTTGAACTATTTCAATGTCGCGTGAACCACAAATCGACCATATTCCAATAGAAAGACATTAAGTGGGAGAAGAGGCCGTGGTCATGTAGCCCATATGTGCTATATAGGGTAAGGGGTTTTACGATGTCCCGCGCAATATATGTAATCTATTTAAACCTAAATTGGGGGGGGGTTGCAAAATATATAAAACATATGAGGCGAGGGGGGGGGTGTCCGGTTAGCAAAGAGGGGGGGGGTGGTGGTGGTTGGGTATCCGGATAGCAGCTCCCATAATTTAATATATCTATCAACTGTAGAAAAATTTGAGAAGATATTTTCGAGGTACGATTTCGATGTGTGCGCGCTATCAATTAGAAACCGCACAAAAGATTGCACATAAAGCCTTGTTGTTTGGTGGGTATATTGGGCCTCCTGAGCAACTTTCTTATGTTTTTTTCTCTCCGATCTTACACTTGCTACGACTTTTCACGAGATTTTCAACTCACCGTCTCCGTATTAAGTAGATGCGATTTTCAACTAGCCCTACTACAACGTTAGTCCATCACTTTGGATAGGTGCAATTTGGTCATACCGATCATTGAACTCAATCTTTCGAGTCTTCCACTGGCTAAATGTACTGCTCATCATATCAGATGGATCGAAATCAGTCTTGACTTGACAATACTCCACATTCCTTTTGCCACTTGGTCTCGAATGTAATGATAGCGAAGTTAAATGTGTCATGCTTTACAGCTGTATGTAGGGTTCGTTGCCATAACATGGCCCGCTTCATTGTCAACCCCGTATGGAAAAGAGGCTTGAGGTGTGAGAAAGCTTGCAATAAAAAATTTTGAAGCCGCTTTCCTTCCATTTGAGCTTTGCATGCCGCGACATAGTTAACCTCTTCAGTTGACTGGGCAACAATGCTCTGGCGTCTGCAAGCCCATGATATTGCACCTCCACAAGGCATTGCACGAAACCGGTAACTCTTTTCGTACTTCGGGGTCATTTCCCCAGTCAGAGTCGAAGTACCTGCTGACAGTCAAAACTGACTCTTGAACTTCTGCCATGTTTCGAGAGTATATAATTCCTTGTATCTTCGTGTCAATCAGGTATCTAAGAGCTCTTTTGTAGAGCCGATAATCTGCCGCGTAGGATTTTGCACGTAGCGACTCAGTTGTCCAACGGGATATGCGGGGTCAGGTCTGGTATACGTTGCGAGGTACATCAACGACCCGAAGAGACATCGGTATAGAATAGTCTTTCCATCTAAGGATATTTCCCCCCTTTCTTTCATATCTGTGTCCACCACAGTCAAATGTGTCTTGGTCTACATCGGAATTCTACTTGGGTGGTCATCACCAAAATTAAAGCGCTCAATAAGTTCCTAGCAATATTTTGTCTGGGTGGATCCTGGGAGATTGTTTATCTGTTCCACCTGCACACCCAAGTACGTGTTTAATAGACCTTGGTCTTTCAACCCATGAAACTTGTCCAGAAGATCAAGTATTTTGATCTTGAAGTCAAGAGTTTTGGTTGCGCATAAATGTCGTCCACATAGAGAAGTAAAATAGGAAATTAGCCATTATGATCGTAGAAGTAGAGACACGATTCTGTCTCAAATTGCATAGATCCATAGTCAATAAACAGCGATGCACTTCGGTGTTCCACTGGGTAGTTGATGTAGAACAAACCCGAGTAGCACTCCCTTCCAAATTGACGTAATCCAGAAAGTGATTTGTCAATGATGTAAATCATATCTTCTCTTGTGCAAGGATATCCCTAAACTTTCTTCCAGGAATTGGCCGATGTTCATAGAGGCATTGAGGTAGGCGATATTGATGTCAGTATGATAGATTTTGAGATCCTGTACACACCGCAATAAACATCCTGAACGTGGCCATGCGTACCACAGGGGAGAAAGTACCCTTAAAATGTATACGAGGCCTCTGCTTGGTATTCCTCGCCACAACTCATGCCTTCAACCTCACCAAGTAGCCTAAGTGATCTGTCTTCAGGATCGAAGACCCATATCAATCTGATTGTTTGTTTCCCACTTAAGATATCCGAAAGCGACTAATCTCTCTTAGCACTTTTTGGCTTTGAAGAAGCCATATTGGTACCCATTGCATTGCGCCACAATTTTGCGTGTTTTTCTATCGCATACCTTGGTGATATTCTTTAGGGATTTGATGTCCTTTTCGTGCAATTTGTGCCGCCCACGACGATGCATGTTTGATGTTTTGAATGTTGAATACGATTTGTAATGCTCTAACCCTATAAGTTCATTTGGTGCTCCATTTTTAAACGGCAGTGAATGCCGCAACCTAGCAGCTCTCAGTAGGTTCGAATTTATTGTGGCGCGCTTTCTTTTGTGCATTCGGCAAAATTCGACCCCGCTTGAGCGTCGATGTTCGATTGATTGATTGGAGGGGATTTCTATTTGTTGGAAGGACTTGATGATGTGCTTTAGGTTTCTAGTCGCACTTGGTACTTAGTCTAAGCGATTGCTTAGGATTTCAATTTTTTGAAGATAAAATCTCAGATTTCGGCAATTTTCCTGAAACGCGACCATCTTCGATCACCTGCCAACGCTGTTTGCTACTTGGTAACGGTCCGTTGCAAGTTTCCGTTCGTTCTTTGAGTTGATAAAGTAGTCGTACTTGTGCTCATTGTCACGCGACTTATCTACGATTTTGTCCACTGTAGCCATATCGGTGACGTGACCGGCTGACTAGGCATCCCAATCTTCGAGATCACTACTATTGTCAAAAACGTTTTTGGCCTCTTCATTCCAATCTGAGCTTGAATCAGCTTGGGTATCCTGTTCAGCCTGTTCATCATTTGCAGGAAGAGCGGCCGCATCTCCACGAAATTTCACCTTTAGCTTTCCTGCGTATAGTTGAAGTTACTGGTAACAATTACGGCACTGATGCTTAGTTTGTCTTCGCAAACGAGTTTCTAAACTCAATATGTATTTTTTTTTGACAATTTGCTGTCATCAAGAGCTTACCAACCATCAGTATGATGCTAATACGGCGTTTCGTCATGATCACCTGAAAGAAGATGTGTTCATCTGTTCACCTCAGAATGTTGAAGGTAAGCCAAAATAAATTTTCAAGCTCAATCGAAATCTTAATGGACTATTCTCTCAGATGGGGTTTACGAAGTGTCAATCAGACTCATGTACGTTTGCGCGTAAAGATTTCAAGTCATGAGTTTATATCACATTGTATGTCGATGATATAATGATAGGAGCCAAAAATAGCGACTCGATCAAGGAAGTTGCAAACAAATTCTCGAAGTCACTTCAGTCTGAAGATTCTAGAAAAGGTGCAATTTATTCGTTTAGTATTGAAGTGGAAGATAAACAAGAGTTGCGGCAGTTAAACTCCAGTCAAGGAGCCTGAATTCAGAGAATGGTAGAGAACTCAACCAATTCAACGCGAACTCAGTGTATACTTCAAATGTTACGACCGTTTGGATGGAGCGTGTGTCAAAGGAAGAAAATACATCAACGTTAAGATGACTAGTTCACTATTTGCTAATCTAAAGCTTATTCCAAATTTTCATGAAGTAACGTTGCCAGCATTACTTACATTAGTTACATGACTCACATTTGTAATTTTTGTGAGCCATCATCTAAAACTTCCCTGAATGTTCTCAGAGAATTCTCTGAATTTGGTGCGTCTACATGAGCGAGGATTGTTTTGTGCAACACTCCCCCTCGACTTGAAATCTAATAAGAGTTTGAAATTTCTTTGTCGCTATCGGTTTTGTCGAACAGTCTGCCAGTTGGTGCTTCGTTGGAGTGTATATTAGATTTATGTCTCCAAACTACACATGTTCTCGTATAAAGTGATGCCAAACGTGACGTGTTTTGCACGACTGTGATATCTATCGTTTTGTGCCATAGCTATTGCAATTTGATTATCAACGTAGATTTTAATTCCATTCTGTACTGGATAGCCCGTTTCCGTTTATAGTGATTTTAACCAATGTACTTCTTGAATATACATTGATATTGCCATGTTATCTGCTTCAGCTGTGCTTAGCGAGACGTTATCTTGTGGTCTATATTTGAATACGACTGGCATAGTGTTTACAAAAACTATTATACCAGAAGTTGAACGTCGATCATCGCTATTGCTCGCCCAATCAGAATCGCTGTATGATGATTTTTCTAGAGTCGACGTTTCGCTTGTACAAAAAAGTACGGAATCTGAAGTCGTCTCTAAGTAACGTAAGACCCAAATTCCTGCAACCCAATGTTCTGAGCTTGTATTCTCCAAAATTCGACTGAGTTGGCAAACTGCGAATGCTTCATCTGACCTAGTACTCATCGCCACATATAAAAATGATTCGATAAGTGAGCAATATGGTCGCTTTTGCATTTCTTGATCTTTTTCATTGCAATCTCAGTACAATAACGCTCGCATTGTATGCAGGAGATGATGTGTTTTGATTTGATTTTTCTATCATTTTTCTTTGTGCAAGCGTGCTGCGATAAAATTGAAGTTTTTTTCAGGATAGTTCCATTCCAAGAATATATTGTGCTGCACCCAAATCTTTTAGTTTGAAAAAGTTTTGAAAAACTATGCTGAATCATTAGAATTATTTTCTCAATTTGGCTACAATCAGCATATCATCCACATAAAGTGCAAATGGAAAATTTTCTGTCTGGTGTTTCCAAGCAAAGATGAAAGCGTCGGAAAGACATTTTCTGAACTTGAGCTGATCGAGAAATAATGTACCATATCGAGGATGCCTGCAAGAAACCATGGAGACTTTGTTTCACTCTGAATACCTTTCCAGACTCCGTTTTGTAACCTTGAGGAGGCCACATGTATATTTCTTCGTCTAGGTGTCGATTCAGGAAATCTGCGTCGAGACATCGTACTTATTTATTTCGTACCCGAGCTGGCAGCATAACGCTAAAAAGACTCGAATCGAGTTCGTACTGACAGCAGTGATTAACTTTCCTATCTGGAATCTGACGAAAACCTTGTGCAACAAGCGATCTTTGTACCGGTGAATCTTTCCATGCATATCACGCTTGATTGTAAAGATTGCTCTACAACCGATAACTCTTCCATGTGAGGGTGCATTCGTCAATTACCATGTAACGTTCGATTCCGAAGGATACAGCTCAGACTCAGGATATTTCTTTCAATACTTGCTGTCATGGCTTTTGATAGATTCGGAATACTTCTATGGGTTCCTATTTGCGATACATGCGTTCTCTATGCTAATTCGAAGTCGTTTTATCTGCGACGGTCTTCATCAAGTGTTTCCTTTTTTTATTAGTTCAGCTCCTTACGGAACTGTTTCATCGAAAGTTGCAGAAGGGGGTAAAGCTCTGTCTCCGCGGGAGGTTGATTATCCACTAGTGCCGAATAGATAATGCTCACTATTTGAATCAAATCTCCGCTTGGCACAATCCCACGAGTATGTTGTGATATTGGCAGATCTTCATTTTAAGCATGCGGACTTTCATTGTCACGAAAGTCTACAATCTACATCCGACTGTCATCACATATAGTCATTGAGTGTTTATTTGCTCTTTCTGTGTTTCCGTCATCTTCATCGATCTCCATCAAAACATCTTCGACAGCACGAACATGATCTGCTGGAAACTAACCTGGACCTTCATCATCCAAAATATTATCCGTCTCCATGTCATGATTATTTGCATGGTCTTGTATGTTATTATCGGACACTTTAGCGTGTGTAACCTGAATCGATTCCGGTAGTTGTACTGTTCTTAAAATCTCGACTTTTCCATAACCCTTGTAAACGTGACAACTTTCGAAATGTTCGCGTATCCTAAAAAACGCAAGCAAAATTTTTTTTTATTAAGTATACTTCTCTTTGCTTCATCATTATAGGTATGTCCATTAGCACCGAACCGAGCACTCGAAAAGGACCGTGTTGTTGTTTTAGTTGGTAAAATGGAAAGTGAATATATCAGGGTCCTTGTTACTATTCTAAGCCCTAGCCTTTACGCATTGTCTTATAAGCTCCGCTGTATGAATCTTGATTGTTGGAATATGATGCACTGTCTTTACATTGTTTCTTGACTTCGCATATCAGCATCCGATTGGCGTAATCCTTCTGCAATATGCTGATTGGCTGATTCCATTGCGACACACCGATATCTGGCTTGATGCCAGAAGATACTTCCGTTGGTGTTATGGCTGCTCGTACGAAATTTGGTAATCGATTCGTAATATAAGCAGCAGGATTGACTGCTTCCGCCCACCATAACTTTACAACACATTCGTGCTCTAACATGGTCCTTGGTTGCTTCTAAACGTTTCTTGAGGCTTAAACTAACGTGTACGGTGAACTAAGAACTTGGAAAAATAATATACATACTTTTGCTTTATGCTGATGCGTAGTGTTTCTGGATTATTCTGGCCCTCGTTACATTTACACTTTTTTTTCGTCCGTTTTCCCCTTCGCTTCCATTTGGATATATTTGGCCTCCCACGTAAACCTAAGTGAGCAGTCGTCCGCTAAAAACAAGCAAAATTAGCGAAACTTAGCCTTTTATCAAAACACTTCGAAATCGATATCTCACCCTAATTTCTCATACCACATTTGCTGTGGCCAAGTACTCCCTTCTTTACGCAAAGGATGGATTGAAGTCTCCAACTCTCGTATTGCTGGGGATTTCTCTTTTGTTAGCTTGAGGACTTTTGCCTCCAAATCTTATGTTACTGACCTGTGCTCAGTTGAAGGTGTCTATATTACTAGAATTAGACAAACTGACTTCTCTAGTTGCCTAGGCTATCTTAAATAACATATATACATATAAAAAACGTTTCGTGAAATACCTGTGAGAGATGATAAAACGTCGTCTCGGTGATAATCTCGTATCGTAGTAGCCTCAGCACCCTTAATACGAGACTGGGTCCAGCTTGTAAAGGCTGTAAAGGTGAAAAGGTTGTTAAGTTGTAAAAATGGTCCAAAAGTACCGTGGTTTGCAAATTGGCGTGCGCCACACTACGGTGAGTAGAACCAGCCAACTAGGACTAGGATCAGAGTTGCACTTGCCGTTCCACTCGCCTGTGCCGTACCCGCAGCAATGATCTTCGACTTCTGAAAAATCCACCAAATGATCCTTGCGTTGCGAGTTGATCCAGTACCTTTGCAAGCCGAATGCGTTCCTCGTGGTCGTAACACTGTCTTCGAAAGTACCGAACGTGCGCACTAAACGTGGTGTAGATCACGGAAAGTGCTGGAACTGTCGGAGTTGCTGATCGATGATCGAACAAACGACGATTCCGATCTGTCCAGACGAAGTGCAGTGTCACCGCTTGCAATGCAAGCCACAAATCCGATATAATTGCTAAATATTCTTTCCAATCCGACCGTAGTGTTGGTACGATTGCACATGCAATATGCGTCCAACGTGGTCGAAAGGAGAAAAACTGATCCCAACTAGGAAGTAACTCTCTCCATAACTGTGCCGTGTGGTCGCACTCGAGAAAGAGATGTTGATCGGATTCCACTGCCCCACACGAAGTCTGCGTGCACAATATAATGTCGGGCTGAATATCCTTTAAGAACCAGAAACGAGATCGAACTGGCAACATCCGAAAGGCGAGACGAAACTGTAAATCCTCGAAAATTGGTAATACACGTTTTCGAAGATGCCGTGATGTAGCCATAAAAGTTTGGATTCGTTCTGCATCCAGTGCGTCCGATCTCTCCCGTGTTGACCAATGTGTCGACATCGGATGACTCTTGGTTGGTTCGGGAGGTTTCCAGACGATTCGTGAGAGTTGTGAGCGTGGAATGGATGGAAAATAATGTTTCCTTTCCTTGCTTTTTACTCCCACATAAAATGATCTGCCACTTGTGGTTGGTATAATCCAAGTGATGAGACCAATCGTCAAGTGGATACGCTGGAGAATCTGAGTGACTTCATTGTAAAGTCGACTCAGCAACTTTTCTTCAGACATATCCGACATGTTCAGCTCTTCGTCGTTGTAATAGTTGGCGACGAAATCTTCCTTCGTTGGCCATGTGTCGCTTTCACGAAAAAAGTCTTGCAAACTTCGAACGTCGAAAAGTGTAGCAAATGTTTTTCGAAATGTTCGATGTGGTTCATCCACCATGCCAAGATTGTACCAAACGTTCTGTGTACTCGGATGACGAGTAGCAGCTTCGTAATGTAATTTTTGGTCGCAGTGAAACCACATCGGCTGTTCCATGTAGTACTGACGGCGTTGTGAAACATTTAAATCTGATATTGAAATGCTCCAATCCATCTGATGCCACATTCTAAATGCTTTTTTCCACCATGATGATATGCTCTCCCATTGAACCATTTTTCCATGTCGATTTGGTGCGATGGTGAATATATCCATCGGCTTGTGTGGTCCAAAGGGAGGTTGAATAAGTTGTAATAATTCCGTCGAAGCTGTTGTCCAATTCGCAGGAAGAATTGTTGACGCATCGGATGCGAACTGCTGAAGGAATTGAATACGTTGTAGCTTCAGTCGTCCCACCAAAAAAGGAACTTGTAGTCCACCATCTTGTCGGCGAAGATATAAAAACTCTTTGCTGAGTAGGTGAACATGTTTTGAATCTTTTTTGTGTTTCCGACCAAGCACAAATCGATTTAACATCGATTGCCACTGTCGAATTGTCGCTGCTGGTATGTCTACGTGCATCGTGTAATGCCACAAACGTGATAAAATCATCGTCTGCGCAACCAGTAGTCGACCACGAACACTTCTTGCTGTTCGAAACCATACACCAAACCCATCGTAAAAACGCTTGTCGAGAGTTGAAATAACCATCGAGTGAGTTGGTTTCTGGCCGAACGGAATACCCAAATACTTGACCGAATCCTCCGGACCCATTATGGTCAAATTGGGAATACGTGGACACGGCATGGTCCGATTCAACGAGAGCAAGGATGATTTACTCAAGTTGAGTTTCGCACCCGATCCATCGCAATAGACTTGGACGAGTTCAAGTTGCGTCAAAACACCATTTGGTGTCTCTGAAAGCAATGTCGAATCGTCCGCAAAAAATAATCCAGTTGCGACAGTCGTGCTATTAATCCAAATGCCATGTTCTTCATGTTGTCGAAGTAAATTTCCCAAAGGTTCGATCGTCATCAGAAAAAGTAATGCTGAGAGAGGATCACCTTGTTTCACTCCACGTTGTGGTGTAATAGATGGTGTGATATTTCCATTAATCATCAACTGCGCCTTTGTGTTATTGTACAAAAGACGAACCCAGTCGATGAAACTTTTTCCAACGCCCATTTTTTCCAAAACGCGAAACATGTACGTCCAATTGACTCGATCATAAGCTTTCTCAAAGTCGAGAAAAGTCGCATAAGCTTCCTCCCCACGATGAGTGACCAAGTCTTGGATGTCGGTGAGATGTCGAATATGATGATGCATTGACCTTCCTCGCACGAATGCTTTTTGATCTTGATGGATCAATTTTGGCAAAAAACGTTGCAATCGATACGCCAACACTTTTGAAAGTACTTTTACATCGACACAAAGCAGTGCGATCGGTCGATAGTTGCCAGGATCACCTCGTGATCCTTTTTTGTATAAAAGTGTGATTGCCGAGTGACGTTGTGATCGAAGTAGAATTCCTCTTTCCAGCTGATATTCGAACACGATCTTCAGACACTCGCCAAACGTTTCCGGATCAAGCTGATAAAATGCAGCTGGTAGTCCATCCATACCTGGAGAAGAACTACTCCGCATGTGCTTGATCGCTTCCGCCATCTCGGTCGTACTTAACCGAGTGGAGAGACGGTCTTGCTCTGCTGAGGCAAGTGAAACTTGAATCGAATCGAGTAACTTTTTTTGCTTTCTTTCACTTGGATCATATGAGTCGGTCTCTGAGCTATAAAGAGAGCCCATGACACCACCCCAATGATCTCTGAATTCGTCAATAATCTCCCTCGGGTTCGATGTCACTGTACCACATTTTTTGGTAACATTTTCGATCGGCACGCGACGACAAGAACTATCCGGAGGGCGAAAAAAATACTTTGAAGAGTTCTCCATATGCTTCACGTGATGGTCGAAGCTTTCATCTTGGTTGTATTTCGCGTTGTTTTCGACTGAAAGTCGAAATTGTTCGAGACTCGATTCGTAAAAGTACCGTGACTCATTGGTGTCGTGGATGCGATATCGAGCTGCTGCGACTTCCAAAACACGCTGGCTAGACTCAACATCACGTCGGCTATCTTGTGCAACCTTTTTTTCGATTCCTTGAAGCTGTTTCTTGATTTTCGTCTTCCAACTTTCCCACATTTTACCGGGATTCGAGGTTGTCCGTAACTGGTTGAGCACCAAATTCGCTTCCAATTTGATTGCTTCGACAACTTTAGGATATTCAAATAGTCGTAATGAACATTTCCAATATCCTCGACCGGGTGATTGAGTTGGATTTGCAAAAGTTACTTTTTGTGCCAGATGATCTCCCGCATGTCGTGGACGAAAATACTCAGAGGTTTTGTATACCATATTGAATAGCTCTTCCGACATGCAGATATAATCAAGTCGATTCTTGCGCGGTAATGGTCCTGTAAATACTTTTTCAGTCGGATGCTGGATTCGCCAAGCGTCTACCACACCCAACTGTGAAAGCCATTCCAAACACGCTAATCGACTTGGTTCGTGTCGAATTGTTCCACTCGAAGCATCGATAGCTGGATCGAGTGGTGTGTTGAAATCACCAAATACGATATGTGATGCGGTCGATTCGAAAGTGTTGGAAAGCAATAACTCATAAAAGCTCACTCGTTCCTCGGCCTTGACCGGTGCATATACATTGTGAATATACACCGGTGCATCGTGAATGAGAAGACGCAGAACCAAATAACGATTTCGAATGCTTCGATCGGTGAGTTCTTCAGCTGTTGTATAACCGGGAAAGTCCGAACGAAGGATTGTCATGACGCCGCCACTGCGGTTTTGAGTCGGATGGAGAAAAGCACTGTTGTGATCATTGACAAACATTTTGTGCTGCATTTTTGAGGATAATAAAAATTGAAATGATTCCAGTTGGTTGTGATCGTGAAACTTGGTTTCTTGAACACAACAAATGGAGTATTGTGATACGATGTGGTCGATAAAAAGATGACCGTTTTTATGTATTCCATTAACATTCACCGTGAGTGCTGAGATATTGTTCCACGTTGAAATAATCGAGGAGCCCTTAGCATTCACGCTGAAGTGGACCAGTAATCAACCTCATTTCACCATCTTGTTGTGAGAGGTGAAGTGTTGTGTGCTCCTCTGGAAAAAAGCTGAGATTGACGGAAAGCTCAGCGATGTCACCATGGAGAAGTCCACGCCATCTACCTCCAAACCATTGCGACCAACACTTTATGCCAACGTCGGAGCGGAAGAAGGATATGATCACATTGGTTGGAAGTAAACGACAATGATGACCCGGAATCCAGATCACTGGTCCATCGGTGAGATATTGGATCCAGTGGTCGTTGGTGTAGAATGTCGGAGCAGTACACATGAATAAAAGTTCCAACAACGCGAGAGCTTTCGTTGCTCGAGTCAAACCGATAACGATGTCCGGCACTGACGCCCACCACGACATTACTTTCTCGAACAGAACAGATCGCTTGGAGGGAACTTTTCCACCAACGTGGCGACTCCATCGCGTCGCAAACGTAACATCTTCGCCGAGATTGTGAGTTGCAAAAACGCGATTTATCATAAGTAGATGAGCCACTTCATCCAAAGCTTTATCATTCGACTCCATACATGCAAGTAGCACACCATTCATCGTGATCGGATGATCAAGTGCCGCTCGGATGATTTTGTCCGGATTTGTGCAGAACTGGATTAGCTTCCGCACATGAGGGATGCAAGAATCCGCTTGAACCAGCTTGTCCGGTCGGAGTGAGTGAAGGGCATTTTTCGAATCGATTTCCATCAGCTCCCCTATTTCACCAACTCGGGTTGGTCGTTCCGATTTCTCGATTGTTGTATGACGTTTTTGATAAAAGTGTGCCGCCTCTTTCGAGGTGGCCACCTCTTTTGGCATCCGTGCTTTCACGGGGATGATTTGGACGCGATTGCCATTCTCTGGATTGGCAACCGCTGTTACTTCTTCGATCTCCACTTCCATAGTTGCGAGCACGGAAAAATAGTTACTCGTCGCTAGTTTTGGAAGCGCAAGAGGTGGTGCTTTGGAGACCATTTGGTCGAACGGCTCCACCCGATTACGTTTTCCACTCGTCCAAGCCAACTTCATGGATACATCCCCATCCCGCTCTACCCGTGGTTGGGAGTATGACTGACTGGTCAGTTGGAGGATGGGAGGTGTGTGTTGCAATAAAGCTTGTGCTCCTGGTGGTGTGATAGTGGGGGGAGTGTTGAGCTCCAACGAGATTTGATCGGATAGCTTCCGGTCAGGTTTCCTCGCTTTCAATTCTTGACTGAGAACTGACTTCACTACTTTTTGTGGTGCCACCACGAGCTCCGTTGGCGCGTTTGTTTGTTTTGGTTGCTGTTGTGGTTTTTGTTGCGGTTGATTTTGAATGTGGTTTTGCTTTTTCTTTTGTTTGTTCGATTGTTGTTGCCGTGCTTCCGTGGTTGATATAGCGCACAAATCCAAGCAATAAGGAACACGTTGACCAAAACGTGGTCGTTCCGATGGGATAGGAGCGTGTTTCCCTCGCACAGGGTAAAGCATCTTTTCGTATGCAATTTGTTCGCATACTTTACCGATGCGGACCAGCTGTGGAGGGCATGTAGGAGTACTAAAGTACACTCTCCACGTCGACATCACGACACCCTTGCACGGAACAGTTTCGCGGAAAGTAGCAAAGACTACTGGACATCCTAGACTGTGAAGGGAACGTAAAATCGGAATCCGTTCTTCCTCCACGCCCACTCCAAATATATCCAGATAGTATTTGGATTCGAGAGAATCGTACTCACGAAAAAAGTATTGAGACCCGAGGATGGTTATCGGCTGGCACTCCAGCTGTTGACAAGCATCCTCGGTGGAGACCATCACTCGAAGATTGCCACCAGGCATCTTTGAGACTTGAGCAATGGCTCTGCTCTCCAGTAGACTCTCGAATACTGGATTCCCATGATCCTTCATAAGGGAAGACAGGATTTTTCCATTTGGAGTACGCACCAACGCTTGACCTGTTTCCAGAATCATGGGAAAGGTGGCTTTGGAGACCTTAAAAGGCCTCGCTGCCTCCAATTTTTCTGCCAACACCGACCACTCGGGATGTTGTCCATCAGCATACAATCGCATAATAGACTCGATGTCCGAGGCTTTCGGCTTTGGGAGCTCCACGCGAAATTTCGCCCGAGCTCTAGCCTGGTCCTTACGCAAGGACTCCTGTGACCTGATCAGGTCAGCCAAAGTGGGACTTTTAGTGTCGTCCACACTTGCAGTTGCCTTTGGGTCATCCTGTGACGAGGCAACGATAGTACCGCATGTACCACCGGTACCACATCCGACACCTGTAGTACCGGTATTGACCAGTACCGTTACACTGGGGGTGGGGGTACTTTCCACGTCATCACACAGGGGTGATGACTGATCAACAATCATACAATCACCCAAAACAGGGTGACTCATGAGGGTTGCCACGTCAGTACAAGTGGACGCTAGCACCCTTGGTTGTGTCGATATGTCGACTTGAACCATTGTTTTCGAGAGGAAAGAGGTGAAAAAAGTTGTTTTTTCGAGTTGTTTTTACTAAATTGGCGGGTTACTTAGTAGCCGGCAAATTGAGAAGTGTGACCTGTGCTCAGTTGAAGGTGTCTATATTACTAGAATTAGACAAACTGACTTCTCTAGTTGCCTAGGCTATCTTAAATAACATATATACATACAAAAAACGTTTCGTGAAATACCTGTGAGAGATGATAGAATGTCGTCTCGTTGATAAGCTCGTATCGTAGTAGCCTCAGCAACCTTAATACGAGACTGTGTCCAGCTTGTAAATGCTGTAAAGTTGAAAAAGTTGTTAAGTTGTAAAAATGGTCCGAAAGTACCGTGGTTTGCAAATTGGTGTGCGCCACACTACGGTGAGTAGAGCCAGCCAACTAGGACTAGGATCTGAGTTGCACTTGCCGTTCCACTCGCCTGTGCCATACCCGCAGCAATGATCTTCGACTTCTGAAAAATCCACCAAATGATCCTTGCGTTGCGAGTTGACGTGACCTGTGCTCAATTGCGTATCGATAAGCTTATTATCCAGCACGATTGGAATTATGCGCAGGTATGTGATATCATGTTGTGTTACCTTAACTAGCATGCTCCCGATCCAATCTTCTTCTCAAGTTATAAGACTTGTGTTGAATGCCTTCTTGTGTGGTACATACCCTTGAAACCTCTGAAGGTCAAGTGTTTCTTCTAGTGACATTTTGTTCATCTTTCAGCAAAACAATTTTGTTGCGGATAATATGGAACTGTGGTCTGGTGTATGATCCCACTCTTCTTACATTCATGCAAAAATTGACCGTTGATATACTCTTTGCCGTTATCAGTCCAAATGCATTTGATATTCTATCCAGGTTGTCGCTCCATCATCGACTTATATTTAACGAAATTGCCCACAGCTTGCGACTTACTCTTTAGAAAATACACATTCACAAATCTTGACTAATCATTGTCAAATGTAACGACATATTTCAAACCGCCAGAAGAAGTTGGCAGCTGAAATACATTATTCGTCTTCGGCCCCTTACGATGCCGACTTTTGGCTCATCCACTGCATAGATCTTCATCAGTAGTATCGAGGCCAGAACGTTTAGCTAACTTGAAACCAGTAACACACTTGTCCAATTCATTGATTTTGGATTCTGAAAAATGTCCAAGGCGTCCATGTCATACTTTAATTCTTAGAGACTATTCACCAAGTCCGATAATTGCTATCATTGATTGATCTTTCGACCGCTTGGATGCTCCGTTGAGTACACACATTTTTCCAGTAATAGGCACTCTGATGATTGGACCTGCTGAGCTTGCAATCTCGCACCAATTATCGCCAAGCGAAAACTTCAAACACTATGATACGAGTGCTTCAATCGATAAAAGACGTAGATCCAACTTCGGAACGAACAGAATTAGAGCATCATTTATGATTACTCTTTCACCATTTGTAAGCGTTATTGGTACTGTACCAGCTCCAATTGCTACGAAGTAAATGCCAATTGCAATCGAGATTTTAAAGTTTCAAAATTCCTCTTAACGAAGTCCATATGACTGCTCGCTCCGCTGTCGAGAAACCAATGCATCGTTGTTTGATTTTAGACTGCCATAAATGCACGTGCATCGGGCTGTTGGGTTTTGTTCTCTTTATTGCTCGAGGATTTTTCTCTGCAATCCCTATGTCGTTGTCCACGCTTGTTACAATGACAGCATCGTCCGTTCAAAAGCATTCCGCCATTCTTCTTTGGTTTTACTTGCTGCTTGATATCCACTTTTGTTGTCGTCAGCGCTACTTCACTACTTTCGTTTCGCTGAATATCCGAGCAGTCACGTTGTAAAATCTCTTTGGCACATGATAGTTCGATGTTGCCCATATTATCAATGCCTCTTGAAATATGATGATATTCTTCGGTCAGGATCCCAAGCAGTATTGAAAGTGCTTCATCTTCAGTGATTGGGTCCTCAATCTCGCCCATTTTCATACCTAATATGTCCAGCTATATCAAGTCTTTGACTGGAGTCTGTCCTTAAGTTGTACCTTGTTGTACATACTCTTCTGAAAGAAAAACCGCTGAAGAGTATCTCATAGATGGTTTGCGCTAACTGTTATACGCACCATTGTCTGAAATGGTGTGCTCAGCTTCGTCGATAAAAATCACGGAAGCTCGCCATGTCGTTTGCTTCTTACTGCGCTTATTCGATGGCATCTCCCACTGGTTAAGCCTTTGTATCATCGACATGACTCAATAGACTTTTCTTCGGCAGCTTCATTCTTGGATTGTATTCTCCAGTCTCAACAAAATATCTACTCGCAGAATGTTGTTGTTTATATCCATGGCTGATGTTCGGCTCATCACCTAATAGCGCTTGTGTCGAAATGAAAAAAATATAGAAGTGATTGTGCCATTCCCGTAAAGATCATTAGTTCACTATTCGCTAATCTAAGCCTTATTCCAACTTTTCTCGAAGTAACACTACTAACATTACTCCCATTAGTAACAAGACTAACGTTTATAATCTTTGTAAGTCATCATCTAGAACTTCCCTGAATGCTCTCAGATAATTCTCACGATGTAGTGCCTCTACATAGAGTTAGGATTGGAACGGAATCGGAAGAATAAGATTTGAGAATGGGAAATCGACCATATCGCTCACTTGTCGGCACTCTTCTGCAAGGTGCATTGGAAACAATACCAATTATTGCTTGCGAGGTTTGCTAGCTTAGTCGACACCTGAAGCAACAAAGTGAACAACAGTGTAATGCAGCAATCCGTTTTTTGCGCTACGTGAGGTCATCCGCAATGGAACGCATTTGTTATGAGGCTAAGCCAGGAAATAAAGAATTTATTGCTTACAGTGACGAGGATTTAGCAAGCAACAAGGAGTTCAATAGATCAACCTCCGGTATATTGGTGATGACAAACAACCCTCCAGTGAAATTCAAATCAAAATTGCAGTAGAGTGTGGCTCTCAGCCGAAGCTGAGTACTTTGCTTTCTCGTAATGCACCCAGGAAGTTATGCGGGTCAAAAGTTTATTATTAGCATTGAGGTTGAGGATAGATGACTCAGTGATTATTCATGAAGACAACCGAAGTGCAATTGGAATTGTCAACAGCGATTGATACCAAAATCGAGCTGAACATATGGGATACCATTTTGTCCGTGAGAAAATAAAGGCTCAAAGGATCAAGCTCCAAGGTATTGAAACCGAGTTTTAGCTAGCTGATTACATGGCCAAGCCAGTGTCGCCAAAGAAACTGAATTAAATGCTGATTAAGTCTAATGTCGAGAATCTATCGCCCAGGGGAAGTATTGAAGCTGATGTCCCCCCAGCCAGTTTGGATCACATCATCCGTTACAAATTGCACCAACTGGACACTAATTAATGGCTGTACCCGTCCAGTACTCATGACTTCGACTAACTACTCAAGTGACACCAAGAAACTTCTACATTTAGTATATATTACTTTCCGCATTTTTCTCAACACCGATAATCCATCCATGGAAGGTGCACAGAATAAACTCGGATCTTCATTACCACCAGTTTTCATCCACTCTGGAAATCAGAATTACATACTTTGATCATTATAAATCATGTGCGAAGTTTTTTGCGCAAACATTCGATAACACGAAACGTGTTCTTGCGAAGGAATCTTTCATTCAACATAACTGCAGAAGCGAAATCTCACCTATGTATTATTATTCATGTGCCTGTAGTGGTGTATCATGATCTGTGGGGATTTAAATCATAATTGGCGAACGAAAGCATCTAATTAATGGTATTTTGGTACCTCAGCCATAGCTCTCATTTGCCTTGTGCCTACACACGAATGGGCAACACAATATTGTAGTTGTATCTGTATAATTCTACCAGTTACTCCAATTTTCCATTTTCGAACTTCCCAGCGAAATCAGACTTCGGGAATGCTCTAAATCGTAGATTTAGCACATAAACTTCCTTATTTATAACGTTTTCGACACATTGCGGTAGATGAACAGGAAATAGTTTCTATTGGTGTGTAAGATCGAAACAGCCTCGTAGCACTTTTTCTGTCACGGAATGTTGGCGCTAGCCCATGTCGATTCTAACTCATGAAAAGAAAACATAACCCATACGAAAACATAATTGAATATGATGTCTGCTGTAGTTTACCAAAATCGCAAAACGTGAAATCATGCTACGGCAAACAAATCCGAGCGCTTCTCAGTATTTTACATGGTAGAGTCACTTTGTAGATACAGTGCAAAATGAGAACTCTTTTTGATCATCCAAGTCCGGTTCGAAGGCAAGACAAATATTCCAACAAAGTGAGAAAACCTAGAGAAAAACCAACATTTGATGCTTCTTTTTGTCTCCAAGCATCAAATACGTATCAAAAATCATGTGATGGATGGTGATTTGATACCTCAGGCATAGCTCTGATTTGCTTTGTGCCTGCCTGCACAGGACCGGGGTAACAACCTTTGTAGTTGTATCTGACTAATTGTACCAGTTACTTGCATTTCTCATTTTCGAGCTTTTCAGCGAAATCGGTTTTCGGGAATGCTCTAAATCGTAGATTTAGGACATAAACTTCCTTATTTTTATAGTTTCCGACACATTGCGGTAGACCAACAAAAAATAGTTTCTATTGGTGTGTAAGATCGAAACAGCCTCATAGCACTTTTTTTGTCACGGAATGTTGACTCTAGCCCATGTCGATTCTAGCTTATCAAAAGAAAACATAACTAATACCAAAACATAATTGAATATGATGTCTGCTGTAGTTTACCAAAATCGCAAAACGTGACATCATGCTACGGCAAACAAATCCGAGCGCTGCTCAGTATTTTACATGGTAGAGTCACTTTGACGATACAGTGCAAAATGAGAACTCTTTTTGATCATTAAAGTCCGGTTCGAACGCAAGACAAATATTCCATCAAAGTGAGAAAGCCTACAGAAAAACCAATATTTGATGCTTCGTGCTGTCTCCGAGCATCAAATACGTATTAAATCATGTGATGGATGGTGATTTGATACTTCAGCCATAGCTCTCATTTGCTTTGTGCCTGCCTGCACAGGACCGGGGTAACAACCTTTGGAGTTGTAACTGTATGATTGTACCAGTTACTTGCATTTCTCATTTTCGAACTTTTTATCGAAATCGGACTTCGGGAATGCTCTAAAGCGTAGATTTAGGACATAAACTTCCTTATTTTTATAGTTTCCGACACATTGCGGTAGATGAACAGGAAATAGTTTCTATTGGTGTGTAAGATCGAAACAGCCTCGTAGCACTTTTTTTGTCACGGAATGTTGCCGCTAGCCCATGTCGATTCTAACTCATGAAAAGAAAACATAACCCATACGAAAACATAATTGAATATGTGTCTGCTGTAGTTTACCAAAATCGCAGAATGTGACATCATGCTACGGCAAACAAATCCGAGCGCTTCTCAGTATTTTACATGGTAGAGTCACTTTGTAGATACAGTGCAAAATGAGAACTCTTTTTGATCATCCAAGTCCGGTTCGAAGGCAAGACAAATATTCCATCAAAGTGAGAAAGCCTACAGAAAACCAATATTTGATGCTTCTTTTTGTCTCCAAGCATCAAATACGTATTAAATCATGTGATGGATGGTGATTTGGTACCTCAGCCATAGCTCTCATTTGCTTTGTGCCTGCCTGCACAGGACCGGGGTAACAACCTTTGGAGTTGTAACTGTATGATTGTACCAGTTACTTGCATTTCTCATTTTCGAACTTTTTATCGAAATCGGACTTCGGGAATGCTCTAAATCGTAGATTTAGGACATAAACTTCCTTATTTTTATAGTTTCCGACACATTGCGGTAGACGAACAGGAAATAGTTTCTATTGGTGTGTATGATCGAAACAGCCTCGTAGCACTTTTTTTGTCACGGAATGTTGGCGCTAGCCCATGTCGATTCTAACTCATGAAAAGAAAACATAACCCATACGAAAACATAATTGAATATGATGTCTGCTGTAGTTTACCAAAATCGCAAAACGTGACATCATGCTCCAGCAAACAAATCCGAGCGCTTCTCAGTATTTTACATTGTAGAGTCACTTTGTAGATACAGTGCAAAATGAGAACTCTTTTTGATCATCCAAGTCCGGTTCGAAGGCAAGACAAATATTCCATCAAAGTGAGAAAGCCTACAGAAAAACCAATATTTGATGCTTCATGCTGTCTCCGAGCATCAAATACGTATTAAATCATGTGATGGATGGTGATTTGGTACCTCAGCCATAGCTCTCATTTGCTTTGTGCCTGCCTGCACAGGACCGGGGTAACAACCTTTGTAGTGGTATCTGACTAATTGTACCAGTTTCTTGCATTTCTCATTTTCGAGCTTTTCAGCGAAATCGGTTTTCGGGAATGCTCTAAATCGTAGATTAAGGACAAAAACTTTCTTATTTTTATAGTTTCCGACACATTGCTGTAGACGAACAGGAAATAGTTTCTATTGGTGTGTATGATCGAAACAGCCTCTTAGCACTGTTTTTTGCCCGATATGTTGGCCCTAGCCCATGTCGATTCTAGCTTATCAAAAGAAAACATAACCCATACGAAAACATAATTGAATATGATGTCTGCTGTAGTTTACCAAAATCGCAAAACGTGACATCATGCTACGGCAAACAAATCCGAGCGCTTCTCAGTATTTTACATGGTAGAGTCACTTTGACGATACAGTGCAAAATGAGAACTCTTTTTGATCATCCAAGTCCGGTTCGAAGGCAAGACAAATATTCCAACAAAGTGAGAAAACCTAGAGAAAAACCAACATTTGATGCTTCTTTTTGTCTCCAAGCATCAAATACGTATCAAAAATCATGTGATGGATGGTGATTTGATACCTCAGGCATAGCTCTGATTTGCTTTGTGCCTGCCTGCACAGGACCGGGGTAACAACCTTTGTAGTTGTATCTGACTAATTGTACCAGGTACTTGCATTTCTCATTTTCGAGCTTTTCAGCGAAATCGGTTTTCGGGAATGCTCTAAATCGTAGATTTAGGACATAAACTTCCTTATTTTTATAGTTTCCGACACATTGCGGTAGACCAACAAAAAATAGTTTCTATTGGTGTGTAAGATCGAAACAGCCTCATAGCACTTTTTTTGTCACGGAATGTTGACTCTAGCCCATGTCGATTCTAGCTTATCAAAAGAAAACATAACTAATACCAAAACATAATTGAATATGATGTCTGCTGTAGTTTACCAAAATCGCAAAACGTGAAATCATGCTACGGCAAACAAATCCGAGCGCTGCTCAGTATTTTACATGGTAGAGTCACTTTGACGATACAGTGCAAAATGAGAACTCTTTTTGATCATTAAAGTCCGGTTCGAACGCAAGACAAATATTCCATCAAAGTGAGAAAGCCTACAGAAAAACCAATATTTGATGCTTCGTGCTGTCTCCGAGCATCAAATACGTATTAAATCATGTGATGGATGGTGATTTGATACCTCAGCCATAGCTCTCATTTGCTTTGTGCCTGCCTGCACAGGACCGGGGTAACAACCTTTGGAGTTGTAACTGTATGATTGTACCAGTTACTTGCATTTCTCATTTTCGAACTTTTTATCGAAATCGGACTTCGGGAATGCTCTAAAGCGTAGATTTAGGACATAAACTTCCTTATTTTTATAGTTTCCGACACATTGCGGTAGATGAACAGGAAATAGTTTCTATTGGTGTGTAAGATCGAAACAGCCTCGTAGCACTTTTTTTGTCACGGAATGTTGCCGCTAGCCCATGTCGATTCTAACTCATGAAAAGAAAACATAACCCATACGAAAACATAATTGAATATGTGTCTGCTGTAGTTTACCAAAATCGCAGAATGTGACATCATGCTACGGCAAACAAATCCGAGCGCTTCTCAGTATTTTACATGGTAGAGTCACTTTGTAGATACAGTGCAAAATGAGAACTCTTTTTGATCATCCAAGTCCGGTTCGAAGGCAAGACAAATATTCCATCAAAGTGAGAAAGCCTACAGAAAACCAATATTTGATGCTTCTTTTTGTCTCCAAGCATCAAATACGTATTAAATCATGTGATGGATGGTGATTTGGTACCTCAGCCATAGCTCTCATTTGCTTTGTGCCTGCCTGCACAGGACCGGGGTAACAACCTTTGGAGTTGTAACTGTATGATTGTACCAGTTACTTGCATTTCTCATTTTCGAACTTTTTATCGAAATCGGACTTCGGGAATGCTCTAAAGCGTAGATTTAGGACATAAACTTCCTTATTTTTATAGTTTCCGACACATTGCGGTAGATGAACAGGAAATAGTTTCTATTGGTGTGTAAGATCGAAACAGCCTCGTAGCACTTTTTTTGTCACGGAATGTTGCCGCTAGCCCATGTCGATTCTAACTCATGAAAAGAAAACATAACCCATACGAAAACATAATTGAATATGTGTCTGCTGTAGTTTACCAAAATCGCAGAATGTGACATCATGCTACGGCAAACAAATCCGAGCGCTTCTCAGTATTTTACATGGTAGAGTCACTTTGTAGATACAGTGCAAAATGAGAACTCTTTTTGATCATCCAAGTCCGGTTCGAAGGCAAGACAAATATTCCATCAAAGTGAGAAAGCCTACAGAAAACCAATATTTGATGCTTCTTTTTGTCTCCAAGCATCAAATACGTATTAAATCATGTGATGGATGGTGATTTGGTACCTCAGCCATAGCTCTCATTTGCTTTGTGCCTGCCTGCACAGGACCGGGGTAACAACCTTTGGAGTTGTAACTGTATGATTGTACCAGTTACTTGCATTTCTCATTTTCGAACTTTTTATCGAAATCGGACTTCGGGAATGCTCTAAATCGTAGATTTAGGACATAAACTTCCTTATTTTTATAGTTTCCGACACATTGCGGTAGACGAACAGGAAATAGTTTCTATTGGTGTGTATGATCGAAACAGCCTCGTAGCACTTTTTTTGTCACGGAATGTTGGCGCTAGCCCATGTCGATTCTAACTCATGAAAAGAAAACATAACCCATACGAAAACATAATTGAATATGTGTCTGCTGTGGTTTGCCAAAATCGCAAAACGTGACATCATGCTCCAGCAAACAAATCCGAGCGCTTCTCAGTATTTTACATTGTAGAGTCACTTTGTAGATACAGTGCAAAATGAGAACTCTTTTTGATCATCAAAGTCCGGTTCGAAGGCAAGACAAATATTCCATCAAAGTGAGAAAGCCTACAGAAAAACCAATATTTGATGCTTCATGCTGTCTCCGAGCATCAAATACGTATTAAATCATGTGATGGATGGTGATTTGGTACCTCAGCCATAGCTCTCATTTGCTTTGTGCCTGCCTGCACAGGACCGGGGTAACAACCTTTGTAGTGGTATCTGACTAATTGTACCAGTTTCTTGCATTTCTCATTTTCGAGCTTTTCAGCGAAATCGGTTTTCGGGAATGCTCTAAATCGTAGATTAAGGACAAAAACTTTCTTATTTTTATAGTTTCCGACACATTGCGGTAGACGAACAGGAAATAGTTTCTATTGGTGTGTATGATCGAAACAGCCTCTTAGCACTGTGTTTTTTGCACGATATGTTGGCCCTAGCCCATGTCGATTCTAGCTTATCAAAAGAAAACATAACCCATACGAAAACATAATTGAATATGTGTCTGCTGTAGTTTACCAAAATCGCAAAACGTGACATCATGCTACGGCAAACAAATCCGAGCGCTTCTCAGTATTTTACATGGTAGAGTCACTTTGACGATACAGTGCAAAATGAGAACTCTTTTTGATCATCCAAGTCCGGTTCGAAGGCAAGACAAATATTCCATCAAAGTGAGAAAGCCTACAGAAAAACCAATATTTGATGCTTCGTGCTGTCTCCGAGCATCAAATACGTAATAAATCATGTGATGGATGGTGATTTGATACCTCAGGCATAGCTCCCATTTGCTTTGTGCCTGCCTGCACAGGACCGGAGTAACAACCTTTGTAGTTGTATCTGACTAATTGTACCAGTTTCTTGCATTTCTCATTTTCGAGCTTTTTATCGAAATCGGACTTCGGGAATGCTCTAAATCGTAGATTAAGGACAAAAACTTTCTTATTTTTATAGTTTCCGACACATTGCGGTAGACGAACAGGAAATAGTTTCTATTGGTGTGTAAGATCGAAACAGCCTCGTAGCACTTTTTTGTCACGGAATGTTGGCGCTAGCCCATGTCGATTCTAACTCATGAAAAGAAAACATAACCCATACGAAAACATAATTGAATATGATGTCTGCTGTGTTTACCAAAATCGCAAAACGTGACATCATGCTACGGCAAACAAATCCGAGCGCTTCTCAGTATTTTACATGGTAGAGTCACTTTGGCGATACAGTGCAAAATGAGAACTCTTTTTGATCATCAAAGTCCGGTTCGAAGGCAAGACAAATATTCCATCAAAGTGAGAAAGCCTACAGAAAAACCAATATTTGATGCTTCGTGCTGTCTCCGAGCATCAAATACGTATTAAATCATGTGATGGATGGTGATTTGATACCTCAGGCATAGCTCTCATTTGCTTTGTGCCTGCCTGCACAGGACCGGGGTAACAACCTTTGTAGTTGTATGTGACTAATTGTACCAGTTTGTTGCATTTCTCATCTTCGAGCTTTTCAGCGAAATCGATTTTCGGGAATGCTCTAAATCGAAGATTTAGGACAAAAACTTTCTTATTTTTATAGTTTCCGACACATTGCTGTAGACGAACAGGAAATAGTTTCTATTGGTGTGTAAGATCGAAACAGCCTCGTAGCACTTTTTTTGTCACGGAATGTTGACCCTAGCCCATGTCGATTCTAGCTTATCAAAAGAAAACATAACCCATACGAAAACATAATTGAATATGATGTCTGCTGTAGTTTACCAAAATCGCAAAACGTGACATCATGCTACGGCAAACAAATCCGAGCGCTTCTCAGTATTTTACATGGTAGAGTCACTTTGTAGATACAGTGCAAAATGAGAACTCTTTTTGATCATCCAAGTCCGGTTCGAAGGCAAGACAAATATTCCATCAAAGTGAGAAAGCCTACAGAAAAACCAATATTTGATGCTTCATGCTGTCTCCGAGCATCAAATACGTATGGATGGTGATTTGATACCTCAGGCATAGCTCCCATTTGCTTTGTGCCTACCTGCACAGGACCGGGGTAACAACCTTTGTAGTTGTATGTGACTAATTGTACCAGTTTGTTGCATTTCTCATCTTCGAGCTTTTCAGCGAAATCGATTTTCGGGAATGCTCTAAATCGAAGATTTAGGACAAAAACTTTCTTATTTTTATAGTTTCCGACACATTGCTGTAGACGAACAGGAAATAGTTTCTATTGGTGTGTATGATCGAAACAGCCTCGTAGCACTTTTTTTGTCACGGAATGTTGACCCTAGCCCATGTCGATTCTAGCTTATCAAAAGAAAACATAATCCATACGAAAACATAATTGAATATGATGTCTGCTGTAGTTTACCAAAATCGCAAAACGTGACATCATGCTACGGCAAACAAATCCGAGCGCTTCTCAGTATTTTACATGGTAGAGTCACTTTAACGATACAGTGCAAAATGAGAACTCTTTTTGATCATCAAGTCCGGTTCGAAGGCAAGACAAATATTCCATCAAAGTGAGAAAGCCTACAGAAAACCAATATTTGATGCTTCATGCTGTCTCCGAGCATCAAATACGTAATAAATCATGTGATGGATGGTGATTTGATACCTCAGGCATAGCTCCCATTTGCTTTGTGCCTGCCTGCACAGGACCGGAGTAACAACCTTTGTAGTTGTATCTGACTAATTGTACCAGTTACTTGCATTTCTCATTTTCGAGCTTTTTATCGAAATCGGACTTCGGGAATGCTCTAAATCGTAGATTAAGGACAAAACTTTCTTATTTTTATAGTTTCCGACACATTGCGGTAGACGAACAGGAAATAGTTTCTATTGGTGTGTAAGATCGAACCAGCCTCGTAGCACTTTTTTTGTCACGGAATGTTT